>CM037640.1:48924520-49005338 GCA_015227895.2 Colaptes auratus | reverse complement strand
TGAGTTCTTAAAACCTGGATGCACCCAGGTTTTGTATGATGTATGTTGCATCTTTTTGCCTCTGTGATACTTAGGACATATGACACACCTTGTACCACCAATGCACACCTGGGACCTTTGGTCTCATGTCCACACAGCAGACTTCTAGTTGGTTGCCTGTGATGGGCCTTGCAGCTGGAAGAAATTGCAACCACTCAGAGAGGTATGCTGACTTTGCAAGCTGTGCCTGGAGAAGCCAGGCACTGCACAATGAAAACCAAAATGCTGATGTGTTGATCAGGAGGTCATAAGAACGGAGTCCTTCATACTCAGGTTAATGTAGCTTGTAATGGTTTTATAAATTTTCACTTGTTGCTGTAGACTGTAGTCAAAATAAGCTAAACATCTCCTAAATATGGTTCAGCTCCCTTGCAGCTGACTCCAATACACCAATAAAGATAGGAAGACTGCCTGAGTACACCAGCATGCTTACAGTGAAGCTGAAGAACAGGAATATATCACATCTGTCTTATTTTCTATATTTTTAAAGAAACTATTGATTGGTGTTACTTTACATGAGGATCCTGGATAGCTGTTAGTGCATTCCCCAGAGGATTTAGGGAGAGGGGCATTGAGTTTCTGGATCTTTGCCAAGCTAAACAGAACAACTTGTAACTGTGAACATAACAAGATTAAGCAATGGGGTGAGCTGTGCAGGATGTGTTGACCTCAGCCACTATGCTGTCATGAGGGCTTTAGGAACTCCAAAGTTTCAAACAATGACATCTGTAGAGTACAAGTGCTTCCACAATGAGGTGGCCTTGAGGTCACAACTTAGAACTTAGTCATGTTAAGTCCTTTCCTGATACCTAGATTTTGTGTGTTATGCCACAGGTCACAAAGACAATCCATGTCACAGAAAGGATTTGACCCAAAGCCTCAGTTCCTGAGCTAGTCTATGAAATACTCTACAAATCAGGTTTTCACTATGTGACACTGTATTTGTTTCTATGTAAAATATGTCCCAGATGGTTTGCATCTGTAACCACGCTTGAGGAAGAATTATGAATGTACTTGTTTGGTTTTCATGTTAGAATTACATGACGAAATGCTTGCCATTTATGAGTGTCGGACCTAATTTTACATAGAGTTTTCGCTCTCTAGTGTCAGAATCATACTTATTTTCACCCAGCTGCCCTTGACAAAAATTATATTGCATAGATATGGACACAAAAGTCTTTCTGCTGGAAACAAAGATGTCTGAAACGAAATTTCTCCACAGTCCAGGAATCTGTGACTACTTAATATGTAAATTTTAATATGGTGAATTTTTCAAAACGTGCAAATGTTTTCACATTTGTGGGAATAAGCTCAAATTTGAGTTGAAACAAAAAGGGAACATAAACTAATAGAAAGTCAATAATTTTATGATTTTCTGCAAAATACATGGCATATCCTTAACTGAAACAGTTCACCAAGCTTCAGCAAACCATATTTTTGTACTTAACTCCTTCAGAGCATCCCAAGAGTTTTCAGGGATTCACATATCAAGTAGTTAGATTAGAACTCAGCTAGGAGCCAGCTTGCAGAATGCTGGACTGATAAACTTTTCACTTCAAAATGATTGTTTAATTAAATAATGCAATTTAACAAGCTTTGATGATTTCAGTGTTAATATGTTCATTATCAACAAAGGGTGTGATAATAGTCATTACATTTTTGTGTGCTGATTCTTGCTTGTGCTGTTCAACAATTACATTGTGTAAATACAAAGTAACTCTATCACAACCTATGATTTCTTTATAGATCATAGAATTACAGGATTGTTAGGGTGGAAGAGACCTCAAGACCATCTTGTTCTAACCCCCCTGCCACAGGCAGGGGCACCTCGCACTAGATTAGGTTGCTCAGAGCCCCATCCAGCCTGGCCTTAAAAATGTCCAGGGATGGGGCTTCTACTACCTCCCTGGGCAACCTGTTCCAGTTATCCTGTCAGGTCCCATGGACTTCAACACTTTCAGGTTCATGAGAAGGACATGGATCTGATCTTCACTCACCTGATCTCTAATAGGGTCTCTGGTAAGATACAACATAGTCTTTACCTTAAAGCAGAGACAATAGAGAAGGACCATGAAATCTTAGGAGGTGGGGAAATAAGAATGCCATTTGTACAATACCCAAGACAATTTATCCATAGTGAAAGACAGAAAATTTCAGACTTACAAGGAAAAATGACAATTTTCTAAAACACTACAACAAAAAACTCCCAAACAAACAAAACAACAAAATAACACAAACCAAAAATGAACACAGACACAAAAAAAACCCAAAACCACCACAACAAAGAACAAAAACCCCCAGAAACTGTCTTTAAAAAAATTGTCATTCATTGAATTTCCAAAACATGTGAAAGTTGGTCAAATACCTACTATTGTCTCAGGAAAAAATCTAATGCAAACGAGGATGAAACCCCAATTTTTATGAAAATAGAAACTAGAAAATCCATCCTTAATGTTGGAAGTTAAAATATTTAATAAAACTGTTTTTGTTTCCCTCTAAACCCAGCTTTCTCTAAAAATCCTTGTGCTCTCACTGCTGCTCATACAGTGGGTAAACTGCTTCACAAAACAAATGAAAGAAATCCTTCTTGTTGTTTAATTAAACACCAGTTCTCTTAGGACAAGGTGACCCTTATTAGAGTGATTTCACAGCACTGTTTAGGATTGAAACCTCTGACTGTTAGACCACAGAGCAGAGGCAACATCTCTGATGACTGAAACTGTTAAAGAGGAGCTTATACATCACGATTGCTTCCACTGTCTGTCTGTAGAAATAAATTTTACTCTATTTAGATAGAGAAGAGTTGAAAGCTATGTAACTAAACAAAGGCCTCTGTGCAGCAGGTGATGCAGTAAATTACACATTTATAAGAACTAAAAATAATGAAAACTTCCAGAACAGTAGATGAGTTCTTTAAATTGCTTTCCATACTATTAGTAAAGATAAAGTAATTATGATTTATATGAAGCACATAGTAAATAACATCATATTATTGATTTGGTTTGTTTGTTTCAGTCTATTTCAAAAGAAGTCACTGGACACCAGATTATCATAGTGCTCTTGCCACTAAATTTCTCTACTTTGGACAGATTCTCAACATGCTGTGACATGTAAATATTTTGTTATTCTGTGTAATATATTTACCATTAATGATGACAAGTCACTCTTATGTACTCTGATAATTTCTCAGGATTTAGCAAAATACTAACTTGGCTATGGAATTGAAATAATTTGACTAGAAAGTAGCAGTATTTTCACAGTGCTGTTCATGCTTTTTTATATCGGGCTCCATCTGCTGTATCCTGGTTGTTGATATGTGCGGTATGTAACATTAAAGTCTTCTGCTGCATCTCATCTTCCCAGAAACTTCATACACATTTTTTATGGGCATGTCTTCTTTTGCTGGGGGCTTGTTTGCTTTTATTTCTACCTATTAGCCCAGAATCTGTGGGACTCTTAGAGATATCACAGTATCATAGTATCAGTCAGGGTTGGAAGGGACCACAAGGATCATCTAGTTCCAACCCCCTGCCATGGGCAGGGACACCCCACGCTAATCAGGCTGGCCAGAGCCTCATCCAGCCTGGGCTTAAACACCTCCAGGGATGGGGCCTCAACCACCTCCCTGGACAACCGTTCCAGGGCTTCACCACTCTCATGGTGAAGAACTTCCTCCTAATGTCCAGCTGAATCCCCACCTCCAGCTTCATTCCATTCCCCCTATCACTACCTGGTATCCTGAGAAGTCCCTCCACAGCCTTCTTGGAGGCCCCCTTCAGATACTGGAAGGCCATAATAAGGTCACCTCGGAGCCTTCTCTTCTCCAGACTGAACAGCCCCAACTCTTTCAGTCTGTCCTCATAGGAGAGGTGCTCCAGCCCTCTGATCATCCTCATGGCCCTTCTCTGGACACCTTCCAGCACATTCTTATCCCTCTTGTAATAGGGGCTCCAGAACTGGACGCATGTATCTCTGACACATTTTTCAAGTAGCAATCTGACATTTTTTGCTCTCTAGCCTGTGTATTTTTTTCTCTTAAATTCATCAGAGTAAATTTTTTCTGATTTGTTTGTTTCTTTTAAGTGAATCTTCTCATGTAATGGTCCCAGAAACTGGCAGAAGGCAAAAATATAATCTATAAAAGCAATAGTCATATAGCAACAGATGAAATATATAATTTCTTTAAGCAAAGTATAAAAGGAACCTCTGTGCCCTTCCCTCATAAAAAATGAAACAAACAAAGAATCAAAAGCAACAAACAAAACAAATAAACAAACAATTCACCCCTAAAACCACCCCCCCCCAAACCAAAAAAAAAACCAACAAAAAAAAAAAACTAGGAAAAAAAGCCAAAGAGAAACCAAGGAGCAGCTTGGGTAATATTTTTGAAAAATATTGGATTGAAGGGGAAGCTACATTTTCTGTAATGTGCTTTATCAGCTGATCCCAACTTTTCTTGGAAATCTATTTTACAAAAAATGAACTGAGGCACAATAATATGACCTTATTTTCTAAGGTCAAAGGTGCTGCTGAGCAGGAAATTGAAGCTTAAATCCTCTCTAAGGCAGTTCGTCGACTAAGACCTGCAGAATCCAGGATTAACCTGCGTGATCTGCTTGTTTGTGAGGTAGAGGAAGGTGTAGGGGCTACAACCAAGAATTAATTTCAGCTTCCCCAACATTCATTAAAGAAAGAGTACATTTGTTAACAATGGATTTTTAGAGTCCAGTAAGTTAACTGCATTAACAACATTTTTCATCCTTTCCACTTGGACTGTCAGTCCCGAGGACTTCACACACAAAAATGTTATCAATAAATTGAAGATATGTTTGTATCCTAACAGTGCATGATATTCAGGTCCCAAGTCTTAGTGTTAGTCTTAAAGTCTCTAATCTCTCTAAAAGCCTTCAGGTATAAAATATTCTATAGTATGCCTTATTTGTTACTTATGATGGAGTTAAGCCTTTCTGTATGAGCAAGAAATGATGAAGGTACCTTCTAATCCCAGATTGGGTAGGAGCACTATGAGTATCTGTCTTTGGCTTCATAAACAAACCTTCTAAGCAATTTGTTACTTCATTTGTCTTCCCTATCTTTTTGTCAGAATATGTCCACCAATTTAAAGAGAGCTTTTATGCTTAAATATCAGTTGGTGGTAAACTGGGACTCTTTCCTGGGTTTTAAAAGTGTAAGGCTCTGTGGTAGGAGACAGAAGAAAAGTATTCAACTATTAGACTTGCTCATGTAAACTTAAGTTCCATGTGACTTCAAGCTCTAAAAGTGCTAGGGTACAAATTAGTGATGACTTTGTCTTTGTAACGTTATGTGATAGTTCAAGACAGGTACTTAAGGAGTTGGGTGTGTTTAATGTTTCCTTGTGAAAATCCTCACAATAATTTTATCACTAGATTAAACTGAATTCTTTTTTATTTCTGGAGAAAAGTAAATAATTAAGACAGAATTTCATTTCAGCCTCACTAAATGTGGTGTGGTCTCTTGGTTGATTGAGGTTTTGTCATAGACCTACTAAAGTTGCCTGGTTAGTATAGGGAAAGATTTAAACTAGTTATTTTAAAATGTGTTCATTTGTTTCCTGCAACTTTGTATCCATTCTCAAAACCTAATTATCTTGGATGTTCTAATTTAGCAGAAAGGGAACAATCAATAATTTATTAGGATTATTAAATATTTCAAATATTATGTTTGTTGCATAATGAAACCAGAGCCTTGAATAAGCATTTTAAAGAAAATGCTGTCTAGATTAAGTTTATTATTTCAGTGGGCAGATTTGCACATTGTAGCTCAAAGACAAAGGAGTTCAAATAAAAAATTAAGAACTCTGACAAAGTCATAAGAATGCAGGAACCTGCAAGCCCAACTACTACTAATAAAATGTCCAGCTCTTTATTTTCCAGACAGAACTGATGGAATTAAGGTGTAGATTAAAGTCAGTTTCTCCATTGTTTTCAGCAGAATTATGATGATTGTCACCATGGGGATCTTCACATGACTGAAGACTTGGGTGTAGTCCTATTCTCTTCACTTCTTATTCTAGTTAATGGATCTTCAACTTATGAAGTCCTTTGGTGCAAGACGAATATGTGATATTAATCAATGAGATTTGCATCAGAGAGGTGCATTACATGATTTGTTTATGCAAATAACACAAGAAGTGAACACTCCAAGGGCAAACATTAAGTGATGTTTGATTGGAGCTATTAAGACTGATATGAAATGCTGTTTAATAAAATAATGCCATGTGTCTTTTAGCACTAGATTAATCAAAATGGTTAGCATGTAATTTAAACTGGAAGAAGAAACAAATAACATTTCTTTTTACTACTTATGGGTAGAATTGTATTTCTGCTATTATACTTACAAAAAAGAAGGAATTGTAGATAATTGTCCATTTCATCTGACAATTGCCAAATATTTAATGAATATGTGTGTTCTGAACAACAGTTATCACCTCCATAACACAGTCAGCACAGGACTGAAAGGTTGTTGAACTGGGTAGTCTGAACTGGAAGAACTGGCATCCTTTTTTCTGGAAGATGCTACCACAAAGCAAATTTCAATGTAGTGCTATGTGCTGGCTTCAGACACTGAAGGAACATTCATCAAGTATTGCAGGGGTAAAAATGTTATCAGATGTCTTAAAGGTTCTTAGAGTGTGTGGAGGACAGCTTCTTGATGAAGCTGTTATGTGAGCCTACCAGGGGTGGGCCCTGCTTGACCTGCTGTTCTCAATTAGAGAAGGGCTGGGGGAGATGTGATGGTAGGAGGCTGTCTAGGGTGCAGCGACCACGAGATGGTGGAGTTTTCAATATGCAGGGAAATACGGAGGAGCAATAACAGAACCCTTACTTTAGACTTCCGGAGGACAGACTTCAGCTTATTTAAGCAACTTACTCAGAGTGTACCCCTGAGTAGCAGTCCTTAAGAACAAAGGACGGTTGGACCTACTACTTCAAACAGGAGCTCTTGAAGGCACAGGAACAGGCTGTGCCTATGTGCCAAAAGATGAGCGGCAGGGAAGGCAACCGACTGGATGGGCAAGCATCACTTCAAGGAACTGAGGGGAAAAAAAAAGAGGCTGTATCAACTTTGGAAAGGGGGGGAGGCAACTCGTGATAGGTTTAATGACGTTGTAGATCATGTAGGAGAAAAATTGGAGAAGTAAAAGCCCAGTAGTTAGAACTCAAGCTGGCCACTTCTGTGGAAGACGGTAAAAAAGCATTTTTATAAATACATTAATGCTAAAAAGAGGGGCAAGAAGAACTTCCACTCTTTATTGACCTGGAGGGGAACATTGTAAGTAAAGATGAGGAAAAGGCTGAGATGCTAAATACCTTCTTTGCCTCAATTTTCAACAGGAAGGCAGGAGGACTTCAGGATAACTGGCCTCTGGAACTGGTAGATGGGGCAGGGAGCAGTATAATCCCCCTGAAATCCATGAGGAAGTAATTAGGGACTTGCTGAGCCACTTAGATACTCACAAGTCCATGGGACGAGATGGAATCCATCCTAAAGTACTGAGAGAACTGGCAGATGAGCTTAGCAAGCCCATCCACAATAAGGGGCAGATGAAGGAACCTGGAAATTACAGGCCTGTCAGCCTGACTTCAGTGCCAGGCAAGATTATGGAGCAGATCATCTTGGGGGCAATCACAGTGCATCTGCAGAAGGCACCCAGCCTAAACTGCCCCAAAAAGTGTGTGTCTTTGGAGGCTTCCCTCCTCCAAGCTGAACAACTTCAACTATCTCAGCATTTCTTCATAGGACAGACGTTGCAGACCTCTGATCATTTTTACAGCCCTAGTCTGTAACCTCACCATTTCTTCTTGTACTGGGAACCCCAAAACTCGATGGGGTACTTCAGGTCTCATGGGAGCAAAGTAGAGGCAAGATAATCCCCTCTCTCATCCTGGTGGTCATGCTTCTTTTTATACAGTCCAGATACAATTTGCTTTCTGGGGTGCAGACACACAGTGCTGGTTCATATCTAATTTTTCCTCTGCCAGTATCCAAAAGTCCTGCTCTCAGTCCATTCATCACCAAGTCTTTACTGATAGTGGTACAGACTGTACATTCTCTTTTCTCTGGCTGGATTGTTGGCATACATTCAAGGTGCAGTGTAAATAAAACATGTTTAGAAGTTTATCTTGGCTCTTATATCGTAATGGATTCCCTTTGTTTTATCATTATTTGGCACTGTACAGACCTCTTGTTAATGGGAAGCTCAATGATTTCCCTGCTAAATTTGTTGAAAACACTAAAGTTCAAAAAACAGTTCAACTTTTGTTCCAGCAAATAGCCATATGAAAAATTTCTTCCTCTGTGTGAGAAAATGATCATCTGATAAGAAAGCATCTTACAGTTTTAGATTTAAAATAAACAGAAAAAAAAAATCCAAAGAATCATGAATTCATAATGGGTTTAAAAGCAGACAGATTGATCCCTCTTTAGTAAATGTTAACAGAAAGTAACTTTAACAAAATTACAATGGCAGCTGACGCCAACCTTATAGGTATCATAGTATCAGTCAGGGTTGGAAGGGACCACAAGGATCAGCTAGTTCCAACCCCCCTGACATGGGCAGGGACACCTCACACAAGATCAGGCTGACCAGAGCCTCATCCAGCCTGGTCTTAAATACCTCCAGGGGTGGGGCCTCAACTACCTCCCTGGATAACCCATTCCAGGGCTTCACCACTCTCATGGTGAAGAACTTCCTCCACACATCTAGCCTCAATCTTCCCACCTCCAGCTTCATTCCATTCCCTCTAGTCCTATCACTACCTGATGTCCTGAGAAGTCCCTCCCCAGCCTTCTTGGAGGCACCCTTCAGATACTGGAAGGCCACAACAAGGTCACCTTGGAGCCTTCACTTCTCCTGATTGAACAGCCCCAACTCTTTCAGTCTGTCCTCATAGGAGAGGTGCTCCAGCCCTCTGATCATCCTCATGGACCTTCTCTGGACACCTTCCAGCATGTCCATATCCCTCTTGTAATAGGGGCTCCAGAACTGGAGGCAGTACTCCAAGTGGGGTCTCAGCAGAGCTGAGTAGAGGGGGAGAATCCCCTCCCTTGACCTGCTGGCCACACTTCTCTTGATGCAGCCCAGGTGCTAGTGAACTGCAAGGCATGTGCTCTTTCTGACATGTGTTTCACTTAGAGCAGTGTGAGTTGGAAGGCATTCATCTGACTATGAGAGTAACTGAGCATTCTGGGGAATCAAAATCAACATTTAAAAATATTATTTTTTTCAGGATGAAAGCAACAAGAATTACCTTATATGTTGGGAACTGAGCTTTCCATCTTGAAAAGAATTTGAGTGTTACTGTCTCAGGAAAATGAATTCTGGATTTAACAGTTGTTTAGGTGACTACCAAAAAGACTAGACCGTAGCCCATACAAAGGCTGCTCGTGAGAAGTGATTTCCCATTTAAAAATTCTTTTTTCACAAAACAGCTCAAGTGTAATGCACTCCTGTTTGTCATGTTTTCAAGTATTTTACAGATGTACAAATCAGAACTAGCTATAATTGTTGTTTCTAAGACATTACAAACAATATATCAGATGTTATGGTAATGAATACCTAACTCAATAATATTTGTAACTTGGATCATGAACATCTTAATTTTGTTATCAGCAGTTTGTATCACAGTATCACCAAGGTTGGAAGAGACCTCAAAGATCATCGAGTCCAACCTGTCACCACAGACCTCATGACTAGACCATGGCACCAAATGCCATGTCCAATCCCATCTTGAACTCCTCCCAGGATGGTGACTCCACCACCTCCTTGGGCAGCCCATTCCAATGACGAATGACTCTCTCCGTGAAGAACTTCCTCCTCACCTCGAGCCTAAATTTCCCCTGGTGCAGCCTGAGACCTGTGTCCTCTTGTTCTGATGCTAGTTGCTAGAGAGAAGAGACCAACCTCTTCCTGGCTACAACCACCAAATGGTGGAGAATGCAGGTATACCCACAATAAATCCTGGCTGATCTAGGTGGACCTTTCTAGCTAATGAACTTCTTTACACATGTGCCAAATCTGTGGCAGAAACATTTAACAAATATTTTTAATGTTACAAAGCAATAAACAAGAATTATCCTGATTTCTTTTTTCACTGTAGTGTAATGCTCCTCTCTTTAAATAAGAATATTGATATAGAGACTAAAACACCTTGTAAAATTAGCAACCGACCCATCTGGCTGTGTTTTCTGTCTTCAAGATAACGTTCACTGTCACCTTGATTATGGGATTTGTAAGGATATACCTGTCTTCTGTTTCTTGCTCGATAAAAGTAGACCCCTAGGATCAGCTAAAACATTTCCCCAAGAGGATTAGCTGAGGTATGTGATGCTTTAAAAAAATGCCTCCAAATATCTGACACTTCCACTAAGTTAATAATTTACTGTTCCCATTAATAGGATTTCTGTGCTCTCTGTTTCTTGTAGGTTTTCTCCCAAAGGCATCTTCCAATTATTATATATTTTTGGTAATGCTACTGTTTTAATTTGCACATATTTTACATTTAAAATTTATTTTGCTTCAGCAACTTCAAGGAAATTAAGTTTAATATTTCCCTATAAAGAATTTTTAATATGTGTTTGATTCTTTCTTGGTTGAGATACTATTGTCTTGATTTTAAGTATTGGATCATTAAGAGTGAAATTTCTCTTTCTTTTCTAAAGTTTGTTACTTTAGGACGTATTGTAGAAAAGGACTTATTCAGCTACTAAAATTGCTACCCTTTCCCTATCCCTAAATCAATTCATTTTAATCATTATTGTTGTTATTATTTTTCTTCCAGTTATTCATTATTTTTTTTTTCAGATGAGTGGTTGAACTGAAGAAGCAATTATTTGTAGAGCCTGAATCTAGATAGATTAGAGGTACTTCATTTTCCTTGTCTGAAAAAAATCGCTTATCAAAAAAGATATCAAATTAATCAGATAGGAACTACCTTTGCAAAATGTGTGCTGTATTTCATCCCATTTTCCACACTCTTCTATTTATTTTATTACATTTTCCCTTAAAAGTTCTTTCCAGAGCTTTCAGTAGTATTGATTCATATGACAATGAGTCTGCACTTATTCAGATTGCTCTTTTCTTTCCTCTAAAACCAGTATTGTATTTTCCTACCTCAGTTATGTGATACTGCCTTTGCTGGCTTCCTAATGATACGTTGGCAATTTCACATACAGCGTGTTCCAGCCTACTATGATGGTGAGTATTTGTTCCTTAGATTTTTAACACAAGCTTTCTTTTTGATCTTTCAATTAACTTCTTCCCCACTAATGACCCACTTCTTTGCTCTTCTCCTTAGTGTCTCCATCCTGAATCAAAGTAAGTGGAATATGCATTTAGTTTTGAGACTGCTCATGTGCTATTTTTAATGTCAGTCCTTTCTTGCTACATCATTGTATTACACGTCACAAAATAGAAGTCACATGTTTATAAGGAAGAGATTACATAATTTTCTCTTAATAATTCTGGCTAAAAATTTAAGAGTAGTCTAATAAAATATCTTGATAAATAGGGGAGATGTGATCAACATTTAAAAAGAATTAAATACAGTATTGAGACGTTTGGTGAGAGAGAATGGAATGGAATGGAATGGAATGGAATGGAATGGAATGGAATGGAATGGAATGGAATGGAATGGAATGGAATAGGAATGGAATGGAATGGAATGGAATAGAATAGAATAGAATAGAATAGAATAGGACAGAACAGAACATTTTCAGTTGAAAGGGATCTACAATGATCATTTAGTCCAACAGCCTGATTAGTTCAGGACTGATGAAAGTTAAATCACATTATGAAGGGCATTATCCAAGTGTTTCTTAGACACTGAGAGGCATGGGACAATTTGGGTGAATTTCCAATGAAAATTTGCAGTGTCAGGTCTACTGTCTAGAAAGAGTAATTTCATAAACTGAAAGCTCATCAGAAGGAAACTGAGCACAGGGACACGTATTTCCAAAGGAACATAGGATGAAATGGAAACACTACTGTGCTAAGGCTACAGAATGGCAAATGTGACATAAGCTTATATCAAAAGAGAGAGGTAAAACTAATAGTTAAGGAAATTATGTCAATTACATTGAAATCCTGTGTATGATGCTAGTTATCATGAAACATTATTTTCATTTGGAACAGGCATGAGCAAAACATCCCTTGACATGTCTACTGAATGAGACATCTTACCATATGATCTAATTCACCTCAGAGCAGGTCAGCTAGGTTGGTTGAATGCATGTTCTTAAAGTACATATTTCCTCCCATCAACTATAATGTGAATGTAAACCAACTTGCATCTCATTATCTTAATTGAAATAAAGTTTACTGCAAAACTCCTACACACCTCAAAATTTGTAATGATTATTCAAGATACATAGTACTTACTGGGAGTCCTACTACAAGGTATTTTCTTCATGTTCAGATAACAAGTTATCAGACAAAATTTGAAATGGGTAAAAGGGAAGGTGATTGATACATATTACAGTTCTTTTTCTTTCTCCATGTTTCCTCAGGTAAAAGAAATCCAGGTCACTCTACATCTTTAGTTTTTCAGAATATGTCTACAATTGTGCCATTCATTGAAGATTATCACTGATAGAGATATGTGGATATTTACATTTGAAATGTACTATTTCTATTACTTTTTATCTGCATGCAGAACATTGCTTATTTTATAGAAATAAAATTACTTTCAGAACTGCAAATCAGACATTGAGAGCTGAAGTAGGAAAAAATAGACACAGATTTAGTAAGTTAGCACTAACTTACTAAACTTCAGTGAAAATTTTACTTCGTTTATTCCCTATAGTTTCTGCTTATTACATTCTAAAAGTAGTTGAAGTTTATGGTTTTCTTCATAATCAATACTGTGTACAACCCCTCAGCAGAAAAAAAAAATTACATTTTTGTCTTCCAGTTGTTGCCAATACTGACAGCAAATGGCTCAGCTACTCTATCCTACTACCACCACCCCATTTGAGCTATATCAATTTGCACTCCCTTTGCATGAGTAGTCCTGGTTTTGATGGCTACTCACTTGATAGTGTGTGTTGTTCTGTATCAAGAATTGTTAAAACAACATTATAAATAAATAAACAAATAAATAAATGAAACCAAAAGCATGAACACACACAAAACAAACAAACAAACAGAAATTCCCCCAGACCAGACCGATATATAGGCAGCTAGACTAGGGCTGCCTATACATCATCTGCCTTGGAACAGAAGAGGGACAAAAAGTGTGAATAAAAGTCCTTACTTTCAGGAAATACTTTGTAGCTTTCCTTATGTCAGCATCCAGAAAAACAGGAATTAATGAAAGATTTGACTACTTGTATGTGATTTTATTTTAAATTAATTTCTCACACTTTCAAATCTAAGGCACGGTTTGCATCATAATCTTTTCTGATTCTCTGTAATCCTTATTTACTGAAATGCTTATTTACTTTATTTATGCAGCATGTGAGTTCTAAGGTGTAAAAAAAAAAATGCCCTTTAACTTTCTAAAAGTGAAAAATCAGAATAAGATGGGGTCTTAATGGTCATCTTCTACATATTTTGTGGTTCCTGACAGCAGCATACAATGTTGCTTCCCAGTAACTTTGAAATGCCTTTCACTTGTCAATACGTATACATCAGGGATTAAAATCTGGAGTTAAGGAGATGCAAACCACTTCTGATAGCACATAATCTTAAATCTTGTGTTATCTTGCCTATTAATTATTTTCTGCTTAAAAAATGCATCTTGGATTTCTTTCTTTATTTTTCCTTTCAGTTTTTTTTTTTTTGTCCTTTCTAAAAGTTTGCTATTTTAATTTAGTGAAGTGAAATTTGTTTTCTCCTTTGAAGGTAGTGTTTATATATGGTAATCAATTTGGTAGAAAAATTTAGAGTGTGTTAGCAGCATAGCTTAAAATTTATTTTTTGCATGGCCTTGCTATGAGTTTATAGCATGCAACTGATATATTGACAAATGAAAGTAACATCAGATTTATGATCTAAAGGAATCAAAAATGTATGCATTTTTATCATTACAGTGATGACAACTGCTGAATTTATAAGGAAAATTCTTACAGAAAGCAGCTAGTGCAATGTTATCTTCCTGAAAGAAAACAAAACAGAGAACATCACCTTTAAATGAGCTAATTGTGTGGACACTTTGATCTGTATTTAAACTAGAGCACTGTAATTGATAACCAGTTCTATATTAAAGGATATATGCATGAAAATCAGGTTGAAATCAGCATCATTAAGAAAAAAAAAATCACTTATTTTTAAAAATGAGTCCTCTGTGACTTTGTTTGCTGTAGAGATCATTACTTGAAAGGATCAGTTTTCATATTCTTAGTTGGCACACCATCTGGAAGTTTTATAAAGCAGCACTGACTATCAAAGAAAATGAAAAATTTCTGCAAAATAAACAAACAAATAAAACCCCACAGCACTGGCCAAAACTCCATATGAACAATAATCAGTATGAAAAGTAGGTGGGCATCTTGCTTTTTACTTTACCTAACAGAGAGCTGCTAAGAAAAATGTTCAAAATCTGGATCTCTCTCCCTGGACGGTCTCTCATCTGATCTTTGTCACTAACAATCATTTGCAGTATATAAAATAATAGAATGTAGAATTCGTGGCTTGCCACTACTTTCATAGGGATTTAGTTACAACCTGAAGAAGTGCAAAGCAAATACATTCACCATGCTCATTTATTCTTTATCTACTTCAAATGTGAACTCCCAATAAAAGGTACTTACTTGTGCAACTCAGATCTGTTTACTGTCAGTGTGGTAAATCAATGAAGATCATTTGAAAACATCACTGTGTATATATTTAGAAAGGGCAGGCATTCAATTAATTTAAATTTTGGCATACAGCTGTGAAGTCAACTTTTGAAAGTGTCCTGGAAGTGGCATTAACAAACCAGCTAAACATATTTGGCCACTGCCCTTTCTCCTCCATCCCCATTGCCGGGTCCAGGGTTGAGGTTGAGGAGGTAGTAGGCAGGCACCGTTGAGGCTGCCTGGGGGAGTGGAAGCTGGACCTCTTACCTCATGTTTAGAGAGGCAACTGCATGTGTCAGAGGCTATTTGAGAAGGCATGCACAGTTTGCCCACCATACAGCATTTTGAACTGATTTGAAGAGATAATCTGCCTTTGGGCCATTCAGTTTTCAAAAAGGGAATTTATAAGGGATGGTCTCGCTTCATCCAGCAAAGGTTTTGATGATTAACAGCTCCATGGCTTGTGAGTAACTTGCACTAATATACCTGGTTATTTTTAAGGTTTATAAACTGTTGCTTAACTCCATTGTGAAGCCAAGGGGGTCCATCTCATCACCTGAGGTGGCATTGACAATTGTTTTCATGCTTGTAAGAGTTTCCAGTTTGTTCGTCTGCATTCCAAGTTCCTGATTTTCCTAGACTGTTATTCCGCTGTTTATTAGCATCCTATCATGTGTAACAGAGTAGACTAGACTAGAATAGAATTGAATTAACCAGGTTGGAAAAGACCTCTGAGATCATCATGTCCAACCTATCATCCAACACTATCTAATCAACTAAACCATGGCACCAAGCTCCCCATCCAGTCTCTTCCTAAACACCTCCAGTGATGGTGACTCCATCAACCTATCATGAACCAGGCAAACAAACCTGGATCAAATTAGCTCAGAAAAATATTTTTATGTCTAATAATCATATCCATATTTTATCATATTTCCAACTTATCCATTTCATCATGAACTCTATAAAAAGGATGAGTTGGGAGACTAGTTAATAAAAAAATCTACATTTAGCAGAGTCTTTTATATATAGATATATAATATATATATATATATTATATATATATTTATTTAAAAAAATATATTGGTTCAGTTTTAGTTCAAGAAATTCTGAAAGGTGCTAATTTTGTAGGAAAGCTGCTTACATAGTTAAAGTGTCAAATGATTATGCTCTTGCTGCCACAGAATGAAAACCTGATTAGAGGGCCATAAGAAAGCAGAAAGAACTTCAGGAAGTCACGGTAACTAATGAAAGGCAAATCTGGTGCATGCTGTGAAACATGATGTCCATTAATCCTAACATCCAAAGAAAGCTGAAACAGCCAGAGAAACTTTGTTCAACAGGGCCTTGAATATTAATATTAATATTAATATTAGAAAGGGCCAACTCAGCACCTAGTAGCAATTAGTAGTGATAGAACTATAGGCCTATTTGACTCAAAGAGCATGAGAAAAGACAAGGAGAAAAGAGAGACGGACAAAACCAAATGAAGAGTGCGCAGAAATCACAAAAAAATCAGGAATATACTTTTGAATGAAGAATTTAGGCTTTATTTGTTGCAAAATAACATGTTACATTCATGCTTAAAAGTAGAACAACAACAGAGAAAGCATTAAGAATTAAATACATCTAATTTAAAGATATAAAACTAGAGTTTGGTACAAAGGGAGTGAAGGCCCAATATAAGCATTTAATAAACCATAGGTGGTTGACCCCCCATCCCTGGAGGTGTTTAAAGTGTTTAATGTGAGGTGTCCCTGCCCGTGGCAGGGGGGTTGGAACTAGATGATCCTTGTGGTCCCTTCCAACCCTGACTGATTCTATGATTCTATGAATAAAGTATAATGATTGTATGGTTCATGAATGTTTTCTGGGATGTGTATTCCTGCCATACTTCAGTGCTATCTACATTTCAGCAGTTCTTAGGGATAGTATGCATGACCAGCATGCTCAATGGTTAAGGAAAAGCACAAGTGTGTTCATAAGGCACTGGTTTTTCAGGATATTGGAATAAGTTCTCCTATTACCTTTCTCTTCTGTAGTTCACCACTATTAATGCAGAGTAAATAAACTGTTATAACAATACAAAAAAATTTAAAAATAGAAAAGAAGGGTGTTGTGCAACTGGATGAACATAGTGTAGCTAGATGCAATAAAAAAAAACACTTCCATGACAACCAGCTCCATTTTCAAGTTAGATAAATTCTGAACAATGTATTTACTGATACTAGAAATATGATTGTTACAGTGGGAGAAATTCTGAGCCAGTCTTACATATTTTAATGGCAAATAAATAGCTCTGCAATGAAAGCTAGAAGCAAAACGAGAGAAAATGTCACTTCTGTGAATTTTTTGAAGTGTTACCCTCCCTGATTATAAGAGTTTCTGCAGCAGTTGTGACTACTGCACAAAGTGAACTATATACTTTATAATTTGAAGCTGTAATGAACCATTCTCCAGAAGAAGCAAAATGAATCGTGGTAAACAGGGTAGGAGATCAGAAATAGCTGTTGGAAGGTCAACCACGAGGCTAAATGCCTCTGTGAAGAGGTCAATATTTGATATGCCTTTTGCTGCTGGGCAAAGAGTACTTCATAAAAAATACTTTGATCTGGTTGCTCTTAGTTTATTTGTTCCTATCCTTCAGCTCTCCAACAAGCATTAAAGTATATAATTAAGATAGAGCTCCCTTGCTTCAATGCAGGATAAAGGAAGAAACTCTTTGAAAACAGAAGATCAAATTGGGCCAATAACAGAGGCGGGACCTGAAGGTTTGAGTTTCTAGAAGCTGCCAAAGATATTTACTTGGAAGCAAGAATGTATCCTCATGAGTTAGTTTGCTTCATAGCAATCAAGAGTGCAATCCTTGTTCACTTGCAATGAAATTGCCCTGATAACACTTCTTTATAAGATCACCTGTGCACTCTCTTCTTTTTAGTCACCTCATGATAGTTGGAAACATTCAACACAAAGCACTCTCAGGTCTGTGTCTCATTTAAATCCTTCAGAAGTCACCAAAACATTTTTTTCCTTAAGCAAACTGAGGATCAAACCTTTTTGTCTAAGATTTAACATTTTCACCTTAAAGCAACTTCTGGACAGATGTGTATGAGGTGGGTTAGCCAGGAAAACAGTACATTTGTGAATAGTGTGATGACAAGGAATGTTACAAGCATTATATATGCTCGTGTTCTGTAGGTGCTAGAGAAGAGCCAAATTCAAGAAGTCATTTAATAGTATGAAGTACTTGAAAGAACAAAAGCATTCCCAACTCATTGATACATAATGCTAGTTGTTAAGTGGGAAGGCTGTGCATGCATGGTTTCAGGCTAGATTTACAAGGGCTGCATAAAGATCTCTGCTCAAATGGCACTTAATATATCCATGAAGATCTCAGAAGACCTAGGTGCTGCCTATGACTATCAGAGCCTCTAAACTGCCTAAATCTTCAATGGCAGGCTTTGCAACATGCCTAAATACTTGTCAAGAGGAGTATGCACAACCATCTTTACACACTGCTGAGTAGGCAAGACAACTCAGTACAGCCATGCCTCTTTTAAGCACAGCTAGATTAGAACAGTTTGGGTTTTTTTCTTCCTCTCTCTAATTAATTAGCTACTCATAAGGAGGTTATTGTCCAATAAATGGCCCAAAGGTTCTTGGGATTGAAAGTTAATAAACATTGGTATAGTTATAGTTATGGAGTATAGCTATGTGGAAGACTCATATAATGTTACATTAAGACCATTAAGCACAAGAAGTCAGATACCTGAGGGATGAATTCACCAGCCATAAAGAGAAAGGAGATTCACCTAGACATATAACCATGACCTTACTCATTATATTAATATCATCATTGCCATTAAATTTTGTAATTGTTATTATAAGACATTGTAGAAGGCAAAACCTCTTTGTTTCTTGCACACTTTGTAAAATCTGTTACATTAATTGTGGACTATAATGACTTTCCTGCCATAATTTTTATTTACTTTGCCTTCATTACCACAGTTGACTTCTACAGAGATATTAGGCTAAATTCAGCAGTGATTGCTAGTCTCTATAAATTTACAGCAACTGCAGTAGATCACAGAATCACAGAATTAACCAGATTGGAAAAGACCTTCAAGATCATCAAGTCCAACCTATCACCCAACACCATCTAATCAATTAAACCATGGCACTAAGTGCCTCATCCAGTCTTTATTTGAAACACTCCTAGGGATGGTGACTCCAGCCCATTCCAATGGCCAGTCACTTTTTCTGTGAAAAATTTCTTCCAAACATCCAGCCTAAAATGCAAAATTGTTTTGGAATCATAGAATTGTTGGAGTTAGTGGGGACCTCAATGATCATCACCTGAGACCCTAAAAGTCCCACACCTGCCCCATTTTCCCCCTTTTTACTCTCAAATCCCAGAACACCTGGGCTCTGTTGGAGTCTCCTCCTACCCCATGTGTGACCACTTGGCCCTCCCTACCCACTCCCCTATTTAATCCCCTCCAGGAAGGGCAGAAGCCCTAAGCTGAGCCCTTCTGGGCTGAGGGATCCTCCTCTCATCACTGGTGAGTACCCATGGTGCACACTGGGTGATGGTGGTGGTGACAACAAAGGCCGGGGGGCCTGGTGGCCCCCCGGCTAGGTAGGGCACTGATTGATGACTTCTCCAGTATCATCTATGGGTGCTGGCTGGGCTTCATTGCTGGGGCTGAGCTCCTCTGTGAGGTATCTTGGTTGGTGAAGGTAATGAATAGGTCTGACTTTATGATAAATAGCTCAATTGTGCAAACTAATTTCAAACTAACACATAATAACCCTTGGTCACTGTACCCTTGCTAGCTGGGAAAGCTAAAAGACAGGAACATAATAAAAAGTATTCTTTGCTGACAACTGAATCAAAAAATGTCATCCCACTGTGCAAACAAATAGGTGATTTGGAGGAAAACACAGGTGGGGACTGTGCTGTGTATCCTGTTCCTTCCCACAAAGAGAGCTGAGTGTATTGAAGGGCCTCATCTTTGTGAGTTGTTAGAGTTGTGGGCAGAGATTGTGATGCAAAACACTGTTTATGATCTCTGTTGCCATATCAAATGGTGGTTAGTTTCTGTGGCTGTCTTGGCTTCTTTAGATAGCATTTCTGCTTCTTCACTGCACAGATGAGTGTAGGGATCCTTTCTCATGGTTTTGCATTAGCAAAGGGTTGCTGTTTGTGAATACTGGGGAGGAGGAAAAATATCACAAACTTCCCTGAGACCCTGCTAGATATCTGAGATAAACTGTGTGGGTTTGAGTCTTCTGTTGAGAGCTCTGTAAGGCCTTAGAGGGCTTGTTATAAGTCATCTTTGGAGAATTAAATATGAGAACAAGCAATCTTTAGAGACCTAGCATAGAAACCTCTAAATCTGAAATCACAGTGTCTGTGTTATCAGCTGGTTTAGCAGACAGTGCATCAAGAAAAGTGTGGCAAGCAGACCAAGGGGAGGTTCTCCTCCCCTTCTACTCCACCCTGGTGAGGTCACATCTGGAGTATTGAGTCCAGTTCTGGGGTCCCCACTTCAAGAGGAAGGGAGAGTTGCTGGAGAAGGTACAGAAAAGGCATAAAAAAAAAATTATTAGGGGACTGGAACACCTCTCTTATGAGGAAAGACTGAGACAATTGGGGCATTTCAGTCTAGGAAAGAGAAGACTGAGGGGGAATCTCATCAATGCTGATCAATGACAACCCTGCCTGTCCTTGCTGACTACTGAGGTTCTCCCACCCCAAAAAGCCTGAAAAGGAAAGTAAAATGGAGTGGCTTTTGGCTCAAGCATGCCAGTCCTGAGTCAGCTTTATAGCAAAATGCCCAACTCATCACAAAACATACACTGCTATGTGTAAAAATCCTAGAAACTTCACAGCCATTTATTAAAGCCATTAGAAAATCCACAAAAGGATTAAACTGAAAACTAATAATCAAGATTGTAAATAAAAGATACTTTAACAAAAACTAAAACCAACATTCGTACCTTTGGGTCAGTGTAAGCAATAAACCAAATAAATACATTATATATCATAACCCCATTACCCTCAATATTTTCACACATTTTCAGTACATTCTTTTATCTCATAGCTATTTTCTTTGATGTAGTAAAATATTTAGGTATGTGTCCAGTCATGAGGAATCTATACATGTATTCAGAGCCTGGAGGAATCAGGCTTGTGTCTCCACCACTCTATAACAAAGTCCTCACATTTAGTTATTTTTCCAGGTCAGCTGTTATTTCCAAAACCACGTCCCTAGATGTGCTGAACCAGGTTCTGACAGGGAACATAGGAATAAGGAATATTCATTTTTTTAATACATTTCATTCATATGACATAGAATCATAAAATCATTTAATTGCAGGGGTTTGAAGGGACCTCTAGGGATCATCGAGTCCAACACCCCTGCCAAAGTTTGTCTTAAAAGTATACATGAATAACCGAGGATCTTTGGCAAGGATCTGAGTATTAGTCTCTTACTATGTTCAGTCAGTTGAATATTCACAGCTATGTTGTGAAATTCCTTTTATTTAGACTATTTTCATTAAGTCCTCTTCCTTCTGTCTTCTTCCTTTCTGTGGTCTTGGGATTTCTAAATTGAATGTTTAAGGTTTGATTCAATTACCTAAACAAAAGGGCTAAAGGTTATTTACACTGTTTGATCTGCCAGTCCAGAAAACATGCCTCTGACCATCCTGTGTGGCATCAGTCGGACTGTGGATTCCTTAGATGTCCTCAGTCTCTTGAATGAGAGTAGAGTATTATTCTTTTAGGCAACTGTATTGAACTTTGAGTTGAATTTACATTTTGCATATTTACCCAATAACTGGTTAGTTTATTTTACAGTCAATATGGAATGTTGGGGCCTTCCTTTTGTATTAGGAATCCAAAGAAGATCAAGGAAATTATGTTCAACATACCTGTCTTCCCCTGTCAGAGCCCCAAAAATTTATCTCAGAATATGAATGGAATCAATTTGACCAAAGCCATGGATATCTGAATAGGATGCAGGTGGTTGCCTCAGGTCAAGAAAGACGGTGAGCTACTTTGAAAGGGTCCAGTATGGAGCCATGAACATGATTAGGGGAATGGAACCTCTTCTGTATGAGACAGTCTGAGGGAGCTGGGGCTCTTTAGGTTAGAGAAGAGGAGACTGAGAGGTGACTTCATCAGTGCTTATAAATATGTAAAGGGTGAATCCCCAGATGATGGAGCCAGACTCTTCTTGGTGATGCCCAGTGATGGGACAATGTGTGGAAGTTGAGGTATAGGAAGTCTCACGTAAATATGAGGAAATATTTTTTCACTGCAAGGGTGATGGAACACTGGAACAGGCTGCCCAGGGAGGGTGTTGAGTCTCCCTCTCTGGACATAGGCAAAACTCACCTGGATGTGTTCCTGTGTAATCAAGTGTAGGTGATCCTGTTCTGGCAGGGGGGTTGGACTAGATGATCTTTTGAGGTCCCTTCCAGCCCCTGAAATCCTGTGATTAACATCTTCATTTAGACAGCAATAGCTGAGGGAAGGATACATTGTTTGTATTACAGCATTAAATATAATCAATTGCAGATCTTTTAACTGTCAACTTTGTTTTACAGAAGACTAAATTCTCAGTCAATATGAACCCTAGTTGTAGTATCTAAATTTTAGAGGACTTCAGTAAGTAGCAGCAGTTCCCACCATAAAACAGATTATATTATTTTTCATAGCAGTGAGCTTATTAATTCATTAAAAGAGAATGCTGATAATGTGGTTAATAAATTCTTTAGCAAGCTAAAGATTTAGACATTCTCCTAGTTTGCCCATGATCAAGTCTTATGATCTTTCAGTATGTATATCAGTACATGGAAAATGAAGGGAATGTTGTCATAATCATAACAATGATTAGTATTTCATCCTAAGCAGATCTTTTTAAAGGAGACTGGAGACCAGTCACAGATAATAATGCGACAATAATGACAGGTAAAGAGAAGGTCTTAACTCCCTATGTTATTTGACAAGCATTTGCAAAAAACCCCCAAAAATAAATCTATACCCCTTTCCTTAGAATCATTCCAATGGGTCAAAAGAGAAGAAAGCACACATGTTTGAAAGTACAAAAGAAATGCAAGTTCTGCAGCTCTGAATGTTTAAGCTTTCATCAAAATATAATCTTTTTATTCATAATTGCTTGATTTTGTAACGTTTGCATTTCAAATCCCTATATTTCATAGTTTCATTAAGTATAGAAGCATAAAGATGTTAACTCAGTCAGAAGTGTCAAAGGGAAAGAAAGAAAAAGAAGAATAATCAACCTCAAACCTTTCCCAGAGTACTCTGGGGGATGAGGGAGGGGAAAATTTGCCTATGTAGCTCTTCTGTATTCCAAATCACTTATTTTGGTTGTTATTACTTTACTGACCATAAGATTACTGACTCACTAGCCCACAGCTACCAACTAAATTAAGGTGTCTGTTGTAGTTTAATCCCAGTAGGCAGCTAAACCACACAGCTGCTCATTCACTTCCCAGCAGCAATATGAAGAGAATTGGAAGAACAAAATTGTGAAAACTCGTGGGATAAAAAAACTTTAATAGATAAAGCAAAGCCTACAGGCTTTGCAAACAAAGCACAATAAGGACTTCACTCATTGCTTCCCATCATCAGGTAGCTCAGCAATCCCCATAAAAACAGGGCTCTATTGTGTGTAAAGGTTTCTTGAGAAGAAAAATACCATCACTCCTAAAGCCCTCCTCAATTTCCTTAGTTTTTAATGCTAAGCACAACACTGCACAATGTATGAGATATCCCTTTGGTTAGTTGGGATCATCTATCCCACCTGTGTCTCTCCCAGCTTCATGTACAACTCCAGCCTGCTCACTGCTGAGAAAACGTGATGGGAGTGCACTAGTGTCAGGAAGGCTCAGCAATAATGGGAACCCAGGTGTATTAACAAAGCTGGTTTGGTGACAAATCCAAAACATAGTGCCTGACTTGCCCCTATGAAGAAAATTAACTATCCAAGACAAAATCATTGCAGTGACTTCAAAATCCTGTTAAATAGATACTCAATGTCTAATAGTTGTCCACATACAGCTTTTGTAAAGTTTGACTGAGCTTGTTCTTTGTCTTGCACAAACTGAAAATGATCTTGTTTAAGGTAAGACACAACACTGATTATTTTTCTTTTTCAACAGTCTCATATTTTTAGTGACACTAATTGTTATAATAATTAAAAATATATTTAATTTCCTCTCCTTTTTGATTGTGGTGCAGCACGGTCCTAAGTGAATCTGAACTCTTCTTATGTCAAAGAAAATGGTAAATTTTCACAGATACTTTCAAACTGAAGTGTGGTTTTATCTGTCTGCATTATGCCCAGGCATCCTGGCCTGCATCAGGAACAGTGTGGCCAGCAGGAGCAGGGAGGTCATTGTGCCCCTGTACACTGCACTGGTTAGGCCACACCTAGAGTACTGTGTCCAGTTCTGGGCCCCTCAGTTTAGGAAGGATGTTGACTTGCTGGAATGTGTCCAGAGAAGGGCAACAAAGCTGGTCAGGGGTTTGGAACACAAGGCCTATGAGGAGAGGCTGAGGGAGCTGGGGTTGCTTAGCCTGGAGAAGAGGAGACTCAGGGGTGACCTTATTGCTCTCCACAACTACCTGAAGGGAGATTGTAGCCAGGCAGAGGTTGGTCTCTTTTCCCAGGCAGACAACACCAGAACATGAGGACACAGTCTCAGGCTGTGCCAGGGCAGGTTTAGACTTGATGTTAGGAGGAAGTTCTATACAGAGAGAGTGATTGCCCATTGGAATGGGCTGCCCAGGGAGGTGGTGGAGTCACCATCATTGGAGGTATTCAGGAGGAGACTTGATGGGGTACTGGGTGCCATGATCTAGTTGTTTAGGTGGGTTGGATTGGTTGATAGGTTGGATGCGATGATCTTAAAGGTCTCTT
The DNA here is from genome assembly GCA_015227895.2 of Colaptes auratus. Classification (NCBI taxonomy): domain Eukaryota; kingdom Metazoa; phylum Chordata; class Aves; order Piciformes; family Picidae; genus Colaptes; species Colaptes auratus. The sequence continues at coordinate 48,980,523 of CM037640.1, read as the reverse complement.
CCAACCTGGATTTATTGTATTATGAGAAAGGAAATACAAAGTTTTCCTTGGACTACTTAAAATATCTGAACCACAAGTGAAACCTTTTTTTTATTCCACTGCAGTGGTAGTTTTTCTGATATGGAAATAATTTTTGAGCCAATGACTATAAAGTAGTATTATGATTTATGGCATCACTAGAAATGCAGGATGGGACTGCCAGGACTTACTGCTTTCTGGGACTTTTCAACAACAAAATTATCTTACCTAATACTTCAAAGAAGCTGACACTAGGGTATCCCGGGTTCAGCTACAATAGGATTAAGTTTTTGGGGTTTTGGTTTGTGGCTTTGGTGTTTGTTTCCTTCACAAGAAGTTGGGAAGGGCCACAGCTAAGACAGGCAGCTGAACCAGCCAATGGGATATTCCACCCCATACTGACATCATACCTGCTATGTAAGGGAAGGGTTGGATGGGATAAGTGTGGCTGTTTTGAGTAGGAGACTGTGATATGTTATGGGCTGTTGCAGCTGGGTTTGGTGGCCAGGCCACTGAGGTCAGTGCTGTGCTTTGTATCATTCACTGTATATATTATTTCATTAGTGGTGTTGTGCTCCCTGATTGTTGTCTTGTTGTCCTGTTTTATTAAGTTCATCTTATCTCAACCCAGCTGGCTTTGTCCTTTTCTCCTGATTCTCCTTTCCACCTGAGAGCAGTTGTGTGAGCACCTGCATTTGGCTTGGCTGCCAGCAGGGACTGAGCCATAACAGTCCTTTTTAGTGTCCAATCTGGTCAAATTTTGGTCATTATCTCCACCTTCTGTGCTCCAAAGCTGGGTGAAGTAACTGTCTTACCGATTTTCTTTTTTAGCTAAATAGGATATGTTTATAGTGCTGTATCATTTGCTTGCATGGTTGTGTGATAACAATCCTTGCTCAAAGGTGTCCAGAGAAGGGCAGCAAAGCTGGTGAGGGGTCTGGAACACAAGCCCTATAAGGAGTGGCTGAGGGAGCTGGGGTTGTTTAGCCTGCAGAAGAGGAGGCTCAGGGGAGACCTTATTGCTGTCTACAACTACCTGAAGGGTGGTCGTAGTGAGGTGGCAGTTGGTCTCTTCTTCCAGACAGCCAGCAACAGAACAAGAGGGTACAGCCTTAAGCAGTGAAAGGGGAAGCTTAGGCATGATCTTAGAAATAAGCTCTTCACAGAATGGGTGATTGCACATTGGAATGGGCTGCCCAGGGAGGTGGTGGGCTCAGTGTCCCTGGAGGTGTTTAAGACTGGATGAGGCTCTTAGTGCCATGGTCTAGTTGATAAGTTAGGGTTGGAAGATCATTTAGACTTGATGATCTTGGAAGTCTCTTCCAACCTGGTTGATTCTGTGATTTAGAATAGAATAAACCAAGTTGGAAGAGACCTTCAAGATCATCACGTCCAACCTATCAACTAAACCATGGCACCAAGCACCCTATCAAGTCTCTATGTGCTCCCTGTGGTCGTGTTTATCACCTCAGGGAAATGTATCAGGACTGCTGTATTGGGTAGTACTGAATTAGGATACGATTGTACTGCTAGTTTGAGTTGGTATTTGTATGCAGCATTGCTCTTTAATAAGCTTGCCTAATCTCCAGGTGGGACAAGGCTGGACACTTTTTAACCTGTTTGGGATTTTTTTTAATATCCTTGGGAGATCCAAGCTAGCTTGCTCTTGTGGCTGTGTCTCCTGAATGTCTCGGGTATTTCATAGAGCCACACATTTATTTATTTTTTTTTCTCCAAGTTTATCATCCAGAAAGCTGGCCTGAGGCTGGATAGTTATGAGTAGTAGGACGTGTGGGAAAGTATGGGCAAATGCTTAGGACAGTGGTAACCTCCAGCATTTTGGAATTTGACCCTTGAACAAGCGAAAAATCCTGCCAAAACTAGTACAGTATTTGGGAAAACTGCATTGCTATCTTGGCCATTCCTGATAAACACAAATTACTGCAATGCCTTGGGGCCTGGCCCTTGTCTATTGAACTCTTTTCAGCAGTGTTCTGTGCCCTCTCTGGATAGAGCAGGTCTTTAGACCAGAAAAATGACTGCCAGGCACTGTGGCTACTCAGACCCTGATAGCAGGTGTTGCAGCTACATGAGAGGAAAGGGAAAACTGATATTGCCACAGGCTCTATACAGAAAAAGAAATACACAGAAAAATAAGTTAACTTCACAAGGGATGACAATGAACCAGTGTCATCATGAGAACAGGAGGAAGAGCCATCTTGTGCTAATCTGAACCTTAGGATTTTAGAATCCTGTTTGCAGTTGTGCGTTACTAAATCAAAAGAGCCTATACATGGCTTCTCTACAAGTAAACAAAACAACCAGAGAAGAATTGAAAGAAAATTAACAAGATTATTTGTACCACCAGACAGGATCTCCTCCAAGCCTTAGAATGTAGACAGTTTGGCAGGATGGTTCTGAAAGCAGAAATGAATGTTTCTGAAAATTGATATGTAAAATTGTCTCCTGAGATCCTGGGCAATGAAGTCGACACGCTGCAGAATTGATTGTATACTACAACTTGTATTTGAAACATAAAGCTGTGGTGTTTGGTGGTGGTTGTTTGTTGTTTATGTGGTTTTATTTATTTGTTTGGGGTTCTGTTTGGTGGGGGTGTGTGTTTGTTTGTTTTTCATTTTGCATGAAAGTCATTAATGCTCAGTTAAAGGTCAAACTCTGTCTCAAAGAAGAAATAAATGATGTGGAGTTCTCTCCAAAGTATTATTGAATAAGCCTGTTGTCTGTTGGGGATTTTAGCCAAAATACATTAATAAAGGAAATGAATAGGCTATCCCTAGATCAGAGAGTAATTAGAGATTTCAGTTTACGTGGAAATATCTTGTGGTCACAGTTCTCTATTACAGACATTCAAGCATCAGCAATCGGATTGTTTATGTTCTCAGCATAAGAACATCTGAAACTCATAAATAGTTTTATAGGAACTAGTTCAGGGTTTCATTTCAGTGCTGTAATTCATATTTCTTTTACTCTCACTCTTCCTTTCATCCCTTTTGAGCCAGGTTCTGTCACCTTTATTCAGAATGAACAGTAATTTACATTGTGAATCATCCCAGCGATATCACTAACACCACTGAATGAATAAAGCATTATTACAGTACATGAAGCACAGACAAAGGATTCTTGGTGTATTCAATATGTACTTGATATTTTGATAGAGTTGCATATCATATTTCTTTCTATGGAGGGACCATTTTTCAGTTTTAGACCAATTTTACATTTTTTGTTCCTCAGGATGTAATGCAACCGGTCTTGAAGTAGCAACAAAGCCCTGGAGCTCCTACCAAATTTCCAGGCAGTGGAGGTCTTCACTCCCTCTTGAAGAAAGTCCTTCTCAAGATGCGAATAGTCGATCTGCAGAGCAAGCTGAAGAGGCACTCTAGACTGCTGCTACATCACATAATTTAAAGCAAGGGGTTTTAAAAATGGTTACAATTAGAAATAGCAGAGTGCCTATCCCTTAAAATCTTTATATATAGCCAGTAGTAGTTAAGATATACAGTCTGATAGTTTATGTATTTATTCTGTATGTTTCTGCGTATTTCATTGCTACAGATGGACAAGGGATAATCAATTGATGGCACTTCAACCTGTCTGTAGATAGCATAATAAAAAGCCTGAATAATCCTGTGAGATACAAAAGTTTAGTGAGAACCTTGAGATAGATCTTTACTTGGGATTGATTTTAAAAATTAAGCAATTAGAATTGCATATTATTTCATTCTGAAATAGTACTTTGTTAGTCAACACTGTTGTTATTTTATGTAAATACACTGCAACAGCAGAGAACTTTTGCAAGTTTTGAGATTATTTGAGCCAAGGCTGATTTTATAATGAGAGAAAGCTCTAAAATTCAAGGGCAAGAATCTTAGTTATAAGCCTTCTCCATGAAATGTAATTCTTTAATGAACAATATTTCTGCTTTTCTAAGTAACACATGAGCAATTATATATTTTTTTCCCTAGAAATCAATGGGATTGTGTCACTATGATGGCAGGGAAGTACATCTCTGGTAATCAGGACATTTGAAGCTATTTTTCATCTGTATCTAGAGACACCCAAATTATTGTCTTTCATTTGGTGATAAACCTTAAAAGAACAAGAAAAAAGACAGTGAGAGGAAAAAGAGATTGAGACTGTACTTCTGCAGTTACATATCCTGGCTAATGCCTCTAGAAGACAAATGCACTGCTTATAATTCTGGGGCTAAATTCCTCTCTATTAATAAAAGTTTAAATTATCCAGTTCATTGCTTTAAATTGTTTTTCTGTATTGGGGGAAGCCAAAAGACTGGATTTTTTTTTTATTATTTTTTTTTTCCCAATTCCTTATTAACTCAGAAGCAGCAAACCAAGTATGAGGACAACTTTTCAGAAAGTGAATTACTGTAGTAGAGACACAAGTGAGGCTCTGAAGTCCAGCATAAATCAGCACTTGCTCATTGGAAAGTGTTTATAGAATCACAGAATCACCAAAGTTGGAAGAGACCTCAAAGATCATCAAGCCCAACCTGTCACCACAGACCTCATGACTAAACCATGGCACCAAATGCCAAGTCCAATCCCCTCTTGAACTCCTCTAGGGAGGGTGACTCTACCACCTCCCTGGACTGCCCATTCCAATGGCTAACAACTCTCTCAGTGAAGAACTTTCTCCTCACCTTGAGTCTAAACTTCCCCTGGCACAGCTTGAGACTGTGTCCTCTTGTTCTGGTGCTGCTTGCCTGGGAGAAGAGACCAATTCCCTCCTGGCTACAACCTCCCTTCAGGTAGTTGTAGACAGCAATGAGGTCTGCCCTGAGCCACCGCCTCCTCTATTCCAGGCTAAACAATCCCAGCTCACTCAGCCTCTCCTCATAGGGCTTATGCTTGAGGCCTCTCACTGGTCTCATTGCCCTTCTCTGGGCACGTTCAAGAGTCTCAATGTCCTTCTTAAACTGAGTGGCCCAGAACCAGACACAGTACTCAAGGTGTGGCCTAAACAGTGCTGAGTACAGGGGCACAATGACTTCCCTGCTCCTGCTGGCCATGCTATTCTTGATGCATGCCAGGATGCTGTTGACCTTCTTGGCCACCTGGGCACACTGCTGGCTCATGTTTAGGAACTATAAAACAAAGCAGATATATTCAAAAATACTGACGGTGTCATCTTTTTTTCCTGCCATTTTTCTCCTCATTTAGGAGTTAAATCCCAATCTAAAGTAAGTTTTTGACATATAAATAATCTTCCTACTGTATCTATATGAATGATGCATATGTAGACTGGAACTTTTCACTCTGTAAAAGAAAATTCAGATGGTTCTTGTGGCTCTGGTCCTTAAAATCAGAAGAGCCTTAGACAAGTGAAATAGGGAACAGTGTTTGTCTGTGAACATCTGGCATGGACAATCACAGAACCACATTAAGTAAAATCTATCAGGTTTAAAACAAATAAAACAGCAAAAACATTTCTGCAAGGCATGAATACTCACAAGCTAGAATGAGTACAAACATCAAGTAGATAAAATAATAGAAGAAAAAGGCATCACTCTTAATAAAGAAAGTCTGTGAACAGCATAGTATTAGAAATTAGTGAGCTTCCCTAACATGTTCTGCTCCTTCCCAACGTATTTGTTGAGACACTGGCTGTTAATAGATTCAGATTTATGAGCTGAAGGGATTTTTGTGTTTTTTCCAAATCAAAGATAATTTTCTTATAAAATAATGCAAAGAGATTACAGTAAATTTTCCAGCCAACTTTCAATGTGTTAGTGTATCAGCTTCTACAAATGCTTGATAATGTCCTAGTCTCTTACTTAAGAGAGAGAGAAAATAACCTACCACATAACAGAAATACATGCCTACATCATTGAAACCCTCTCAGAAGACTCAAGTGAGAGGTAGCCCCATATCTCTGAAATTTTGTCAGTTTTTTTATTGGACACAGACAGGAAGAAACAGGGCAAAATTGCAAGAAGATTTTGTTCTAAATGCAATACATAATCCCAAAACTAGTTACTTAGGATGGTTGTAACAGCATAGAATGAAAAATTCTTCCTAGCATGCAAGAATATAATGCCCAAGAGAAACCACAAAAGGAAAAGTTGAAAGAATTAAGGAAGTTTTTTTCCACTTATGATACAAGACCACTTTTGTGAGGTTCTGGCTTCAACTTTGTATCTCAGCTGTTAAAATGAAACATCACGAAACAGTCAAACCAAATACTGCTATCAAGAAGGAGATAAAATAATTCTTAACAAGTGGCCAGAAATATCTAAGTGTCTAACTTAGGTGCCTCACCTGAACTATCCTACATTAACTTGAAAACAAAACACAACAAAACAGTCAAATGTCTAAGTCAAATAAATATATCCAAGAATAACAAGAGAAGATTGTATTCATTGTTGTATTCCTCAAACTACTTTAAGTCACGGTCTTTTGTCCAATATAATTGGACGCATCATCATTGTTGCTTGTAATAAGATACATATAAATTAGGAATAATGTGACAAATTATCTGCTGGTGAATATCAGCTTAACTCCATTGACTGAAATGGAGATGTTTTGAGTTCAGTTAATTGCATGTTCCAATTTATAACAGCCGAAGCAGCTGGGACAATTAACGTGTGTGGTTTTGCTAATATATCTTAAGCATTATTACTGAATTATTTCTGAGTCTCTAGTCTGTATTAAATGATAGACAGCAATAAATATACTACGTCAAATATATTACATACTACAAGAAACAGTCATTTTACTACAAAATTTCATGATATATTAATAATTCAACACTTCATGTCAATATTTTTTCATAGCATATTTCATACTCTAATGCCATTCTCAAGGAGTAAAACACACCGACAGAAAAATCCCACAAGTAATTTTAACTGTGAAAGAAATAAGTTTAGATAAAGTCCTTGATGATAGCTTTAATAGAATAAGGATCTAATGACAGATAAACAGTGTTATACAGCAAAAAAATCAAGAGAGAAGTAACTTTAAATAATCTGTGATCTGATTTTACTAAAATTGTGTGTTGGCACCTTCTGCTTCAAAGGCTTAAACTGGTTGTTAAATTTAGATGTATCAGTTCCTGCAGACAAAGATTTAGAACAATCAAGTTAAAGAGCAGTCAGGGTTTTTAATCTGGGAATGCTGAATTGCCTCCTGGAATACTAGCCCAATAATAAAGAGAGCCTCAAAGTCATACAACTAAAGAAATATTCAAACTTATACTTGTTTTGTGGGTTTCTACCTGTGTGTAAACCAGAAATCATAGTGCACCTCAGCAGACAAGTATGGAAGTAACCTGTACCATAGTAACCTGTACTACAGGCTGGGGTCAGAATGGCTGGAGAGCGGCCAAGCAGAGAGGGACCTGGGGGTACTGGTTGATTGTAGGCTGAACATGAGCCTGCAGTGTGCCCAGGCAGCCAAGAAGGCCAATGGCATCCTGGCCTGCATCAGGAACAGTGTGGCCAGCAGGAGCAGGGAGGTCATTCTGCCCCTGTACACTGCACTGGTTAGGCTGCACCTCGAGCACTGTGTCCAGTTCTGGGCCCCCTAGTTTAGGAAGGATGTTAGCTTGCTGGAGCGTGTCCAGAGAAGGGCAACAGAGCTGCTCAGGGGTTTGGAACACAAGCCCTATGAGGAAAGGCTGAGGGAGCAGGGGTTGGTCTCTTCTCCCAGGCAGCCAGTACCAGAACAAGAGGACACAGTCTCAGGCTGCACCAGGGCAGGTTTAGACTGGATCTTAGGAAGAAGTTCTATACAGACAGAGTGATTGCCCATTGGAATGGGCTGCCCGTGGAGGTGGTGGAGTCACCTTCATTGGAGGTGTTCAGCAAGAGGCTTGATGGGGTGCTTGGCTGCATGGTTTAGTTGTTTGGGTGGGTTGTATTGTATTGTATTGTATTGTATTGCATTGTATTTAGGTGGGTTGGATTGGTTGATGGGTTGGACGTGATGATCTTGAAGGTCACTTCCAACCTGGTGGTGTATTGTATTGTATTGTATTGTATTGTATTGTATTGTATTGTATTGTATCATCCTCTGAGAGAAAAGAAGCAGATTGTTTGTTTGTGGAGTTTGGGTCTTTAAGTACATAAATACAAATCAGAGCTTTATTGTGTGTTTATGAAAAGAGGAAAAAACAAAGCCTTCTGAAATCCTGTTCATGTTTTACAGATAAACCATTTCTCAGGAACATGAAACCATTAAGATTTCACTCAAGCAAGTTCATTCTGGTCAGGATTAATTTTTCTCCTGTTTGTAGGTTCATTCTGAGGTCATTGTGCAATGTTAGCCTCAGAGGACATCTCAGAGTGTGGAGGCTGCATTTGGAGTTTTGGGACCTTCTGTCCCATGGAAACTAGAATCCAGACACTTCTGGCTCTGTATTTGAAACACTTCAATTTACTTTCCTAATAGTTATACAAACTGTATTTCAGAGGGCAGTTCCTGTCTTTTTAAATAAATGAACTGTTTACTTAAAGAAGGGAAAGAAATAGAAGAGAAGCTTCCTTGTCTTCAAAAGAAAACAAACAAATAAATGAAAATCAAAGCAACAAATCAAAAAACAAACAAACAATCCTTATTGCAATGGGTGTTTTGAGTATTTAGGTATATAACAGTCACCAAGACAGGAAACTATCAAGGTCTTTCTGGGAAATTTGATGTAACAATGAGCAATATATGCACTTGAAAGATGTGAGGAGAAAAGACAGAAGACCATGTGAATAGAGGAACACAAGTGTTCTGCTACTAATCAGATGAAAAAAAAATAGCAACAACTCACTGAGAACTTGCTATGAAGCCCAAAAGCAGCAAAGCTAACTAGTAGAAATACTGGATAACTCCACCTCCTGCAAAGCAATGAGACAGTGGAGAGTTCATGAATTTCTTAGATCTTTATTAACAATGCTTCATGAAATAAGTGCTTGCTGATTGTTTTGAGAGGGTAACAAGGACTTTGTTTGGCAGCTTCAGTGAGCTGACATGAAGAGCCTTAAGCAGTTTTGAAGAACAAGCATAGACTGTGACCTCAGTCAGAAGCCTTTAATGAAACAATTTATATGAAAATTTGCTATATAGTGTTCACAGTACTTCTTTGCTTCTCCTGCTTTCAACAGTTCACAGAATGTTTGTATTTAGGTGAAAAAATGTGTCATTAAAATCTTACCAAACATCTGAATTAAACACTCCATGACAGATTCAACACAGGGGTGAAAACAAGGCTGGTAAACTGAGTGTGTCTGAGATAATTCCTTCATACTTTAGCAAATAGCACAAAACAGTCCCCATTCATGGGATTATTTTCTTTTATGGCAGAAAATCGTCTCTGGGGTATATTAGTGCTTCAGCTGTGTCCAGGAAATGGAACAGTGATAACTGGTTAAGGCTGAATTTGTACCAAGGACTGCTCTAACTCCTTGGAAACACAAAGAATATAGTCCCACTTTCTAAGAAGATTTTCTTTCACTATATTATCTACTAGAAGATATTTAGCCAGGGGACCAAGACATGTAGGAATATTGAAAACCACAATGGATCTCTGGTGATCATATATGAGAATTGTACACATAAAGACTTCTTTGAACAGATGCTTAACAGGCTAAATCTGTACCACATGCTACTGACTTCTAGAATGAACCCATTTCAGAAGACATTTAGAAGAGGAAAAAACATCTGGAGCTTCTATTAAATAGCTGCGTTAAAGGAAAACATTGTTAACACTATCACTGTTAATATTTTTATTAACTCTAGTTTTAGATTTGATGTAATGCACAGTTTTGGGAAAAAAAATCTTTTAATTTTGTAGTTTTTTATAAGTAATTTAGTTTTTTATTTATTTCAGAAAACAGTGGAACTTTTATTTAATAACTTCTAGAGACGGAAGTGCTGCTCTGATTTTCCTATCCTAGTTGCTTTTACAGTAGCCAGTCTGAATAACCTTTCAAGAAGATGCAAACAGTTCTGGGTGTATATATAAATCAGTAGTAGTCTTTCCATCTGCTGAGGAGATTTTTTATTTAGGAAGAGTAATGAAGAAAAAAAAAATATCTGAATTTACCACAGATTAACTTGAGATGCTTTCATTTAACTTCAGATGGTGAAATGTTATTTCGTAGCATAATATCAATATTATAGATGTCAATGAAGTCCTTCAGGAAGTAAAAGCTGATGGAATTTGAAGACCATTAAATGGTATACTAATAGAGTACAGCTGACTATAAATTCTGGAAGAAAATTTTCTTAACTTGAAACTAGGAAAGAAATGAAAGGTTGTATCCACTTTTTGGGAACAAGGAAAACGTCCAATGATTTTTCCTGGAGTCTTAATATATTCCCATCGAAATGAAGAGAATTACTCAAAAGCAAAACTACCTCTCTCACATCTTGATAGGTATGAATCAAAATGATTACCTCTTTTGTATTTTGATTGGAAATGATATACATGGGTTCTGAATTTTCATTTCATTGATGGAAGGGTCCTGTAAATATCACAGAACCTTTGTTGAATGGTTTAGTTTTGTGTTTTAGGAAAGACATTGCAGTTTTGTTGCATGTGCAAATACTTTAGCTGAAAAGTATGTTATCTATTTAAATAATGGGAAATACCTTCTCATGGTTTAGTGAGTATTCTTTAGTAGAGGGGGATAAACGTCTTGATGATTACACTAGAAGTAACAGATGTGTTCAGTTCAGTAGATTACTTCCACTTTAACTCAACCAGCTGTGACAAGATTGCTAGTAAAAGAAGGGAAACTGCACTCCCACTGCTTGGTACTTTTATTCATTCCTCTGCTATTTTTCCTCTTGGGTCTTTTCTGACCATTTTATATTCATCTGGGTAATAGGAAGCATACCTTGCCAATGTTTCTTCTAAACCTGCTGTTTATCCTTCCAACAGTAAACTTCTGTACGACAGGTGAAGGAGTTTCCCTGTTTCGTGAAAATGTCAACGTATGAAATTGGATTGAAAAGTAAAAATCTTTTGTGCATTTAAAAGAAAAGAAAACAAACCACCACAAAACCAAAACCAAACCCTCACTTAAGTGATTATATTTCCTTTTGGTAGATTCACAAGCCTTCGCACATTTTGACTGCTTTAAATGATGCATACAGAACTGAGCGTTCAAAAGGAAAAGTCATGCTGAAAAACGATTTTTTTCCTATATATGTATTGGCATAATACCTATGCATAATATGGTTTCCATTGAATACTTGTTTTAATCCAAAAACTCCTCAAAAATACATCTTTCAGAAGAAAAAGTATAAATTAGACTTTAAAATAACATCCTTATCCTTTTTAATGCTGAATTTGCCAATTCAGTTTTAATATTGCCTTCAATTTTCTATTAAATTTTAATCATAATGTACTATTGTTCTGTTTTCCTGTACTTTCTCATATTTCTCTCCCACTCTTTAAGCATATCTTCTGTAATCAGAATGTCAAGGAGAGATAGAGCAAAATGACAGGAGAAACTATGCAAAATGATCATGTAACAGAACTGAAGATTAGGGATGCAAACCTTAGAGTTTGGGTTTGGCTTTATTTTCTCCTTATGCCTCCCCCTTCAGTCTCCATCAGTCATTAATGATTTTGAAGGAGTCCAATTAGCAGATCACAGATTCATAACTAAAGAAACAGAAACAGAGGACACTTCAAAGTCTCATTACAAAAAATTAACAGCAGTGATCTGCATTTGATCTGTGTGCAACAAAGATGTATTTATTTGATTAAACAAAAAAAAAACCAACATAGAAGTAAAACAAATGCAACTCCTGGAAGAAAGCAGAAGTGAATCCTTTGAGGGACTGTATTGACTATGGAATTAGCTTTTGGGTCAACTGAAATTATCTGAAGGTGTTCAAAATTACAGCTTTTCTGTGATATCTCATTTTTTAATGTAATTTTCTACCTCATATGGAAAAAAAACTATATACTTAGTTCCAGAAATACTGTCAGGAAGGAGGTGGAATGGAGATGTTGAGATTTTTAGACATGGCAAAATATATGCAGGAAACATAGAAGTACTGAAAACTTAGCTTCATGTAGTATTGGGAAGCAGTTTTGATATACTGAGTGCTATGCCAAAACCAATAGATGTTAACAAAAGATAGCGACAGAAGTACAATCTATCTATGAATGTATGCATATATCTTCTAATAGATCACTATTTTTGTAGAAATAACTATTGATAGCCTTAAAACTGGGTAGCATCTTTCCCTATCTTCTACTAATACCCATTACCTGGACTGTGAAGTCAAATAATGGTTTATAACAGGAATTCTTAAACATACAAAATGATATCACAGGCTTTGAAAGTGCAGGCACAGGGTCGTACTAGATATCCCAGAGCTATAAACACTTCTCAGAAATGTCCATTTGCTATTTGTTAAAAGGAATACACCCTGTGAACAAAATAGCAATACCTTTATGAATAACAGAGAGTAACAAATAGTATCCATCATATGCAAAACTTAGATGTAGCGTAGCAATAACACAATACAATACAATAAATCCAGGTTGGAAGAGACCTTCAAGATCATCGCGTCCAACCTATCAACCAATCCAACCCACCTAAACAACTAGATCATGGCACCAAGCACCCCATCAAGTCTCCTCCTGAACACCTCCAATGATGGTGACACCACCACCTCCATGAGCAGCCGATTCCAATGGGCAATCACTCTCTCTGTATAGAACTTCTTCCTAAGATCCAGTCTAAATCTCCCCTGGTGCAGCCTGAGACTGTGTCCTCTTGTTCTGGTGCTGCCTGCCTGGGAGAAGAGACCAACCTCTGCCTGGCTACAATCTCTCTTCAGGTAGTTGTAGAGAGCAATAAGGTCAGCCCTGAGCCTCCTCTTCTCCAGGCTAAGCAACCCCAGCTCCCTCAGCCTCTCCTCATAGGGCTTGTCTTCCAAACCCCTCACCAACTTTGTTGCCCTTCTCTGGACACATTCCAGCAAGTCAACATCCTTCCTAAACTGAGGGCCCAGAACTGGACACAGAGGTGTGGCCTAGCCTGTACAGTGTACAGGGGCAGAATGACCTCCCTGCTCCTGCTGGCCACACTGTTCCTGATGCAAGCCAGGATGCCATTGGGCCTCTTGGCTGCCTGGGCACACTGCAGGCTCGTGTTCAGCCTACCGTCAACTAGTAACCCCAGCTCCCTCTCTGCCTGGCCGCTCTCCAGCCATTCTGACCCCAGCCTGTAGCACTGCATGGGGTTGTTGTGGCCAATGTGCAGAATCCGGCACTTGGATGTGTTCAGTCTCATGCCGTTGGATTCTGCCCATCTGTCCAGCCTGAAGACAAAAGAATTGTGGGGAAAAAAGTAGATGATTATTAGAAAATGTACCAGCTAAGCTCAAAAGCACCAAACATCAAGATAGATCAACCCCCCACCATGCAAATTAATTTCAAAAGAAATTGGGATGTCCATGGCTTGCCACAACACATTGAAAATGTCAAGCACAACCTCAGAAAAGATGGTAGGTATTAGAATGTTTATGTGTGTTGGCTTGAACTGCAACTTAATTTGGAAAGGGCTGTAAATGGATACTTTGGACTCTGAATGATGGTACAATTCTAAACAGATTGTCTTCAATTAAAAACTATTAAAACCTTAGAGTATCAGTAAATTCTTCTTTTCAAATAAAAGCTGTGCTTCCCCTGCTCACAGAAACGAAGTCTTTCACCTAATTGTTCAATGTCAATATATTATTGCAATTTGAATGCAACAATAACTTAGGAAAATAAAAAAGTAGCATCTTACTTATTATTTTTTCTTTGCCCAGCTTTTAAAATATTAAATACAAATCTGACTTTTATATCTCATGTAAAGTGTCTTTCATGCATTAAAATTCATAATTTAATTAAAATATTAATATAGAGACAAATGTTTTCACTTACACTGCAGTAATGAACAGGTTTTAAACATACATCTTCTGACAGCTGATTTTGGCTTACTGTCCTGGTTGCTTTGGTGCATAGTTTGTCAGACTTTATATTAAACCCCTACAAGAAATAACTGAAAACAGGATACATAGAAAAAAACATTCATATGGTCTTTATAAACACTTACTGTGCTAACAGCTGCAAGTATCTACCTTTAATTTGTACAGCAAGTACATTTTTTACACCAGAACAACTTTATTGATAATCTGGACAAGGGCATTGAGTCCATCATCAGTAAATTTGCAGACGACACCAAGCTGGGGGCAGGAGTTGATCTGCTGGAGGGTAGAGAGGCTTTGCAGAGGGACCTTAACAGACTGGACAGGTGGGCAGAATCCAATGGCATGAGATTTAACACATCCAAGTGCTGGGTTCTGCACATTGGTCACAACAGCCCCATGCAGTGCTACAGGCTGGGGTCAGAGTGGCTGGAGAGCAGCCAGGCAGAGAGGGACCTGGGGGTACTGGTCGATGGTAAGCTGAACATGAGTCAGCAGTGTGCCCAGGCAGCCAAGAGGGCCAATGGCATCCTGGCCTGCATCAGGAACAGTGTGGCCAGCAGGAGCAGGGAGGTCATTCTGTCCCTGTACACTGTGCTGGTTAGTCCACACCTCGAGCACTGTGTCCAGTTCTGGGCCCCCTAGTTTAGGAAGGATGTTGACTTGCTGGAACGTGTCCAGAGAAGGGCAACAGAGCTGCTCAGGGGTTTGGAACACAAGCCCTATGAGGAGAGGCTGAGGGAGCTGGGGTTGCTTAGCCTGGAGAAGAGGAGACTTGGGGGTGACCTTATTGCTCTCTTAAGGGATATTGTAGCCAGGCAGAGGTTGGTCTCTTCTCCCAGGCAGGCAGCACCAGAACAAGAGGACACAGTCTCAAGCTGCTCCAGGGGAGGTTTAGGCTGGAGGTTAGGAAGAAGTTCTACATAGAGGGAGTGATTGCCCATTGGAATGGGCTGCCCAAAGAGGTGGTGGAGTCACCATCATTGGAGGTGTTCAGGAGACTTGATAGGATGCTTAGTTTCATGGTTTAGTTGATTAGGTAGTGTTGGATGATAGGTTTGACACGATGATCTTGAAGGTCTCTTCCAACCTGTTTTTTATTCTATTCTATTCTATTCTATTCTATTCTATTCTATTCTATTCTATTCTATTCTATTCTATTCTATTCTATTCTATTCTATTCTATTCTATTCTATTCTCAATATATTTAAAGTAAAAGTGGTAGGATTAATCTGCCTACCTTTCCTTAAAATAAGTGATAATCTTTTAATTAAATTTTTGAAGTTGACCAATGATCCAAAAAAGTGAAACTAAGTAAGAAACATATAATGACATAAGAACTGGTTTCAGTAGACCACTAGGGCATAAGACTATAGGATTCTGTGGTAGACACATTTGTAAGAGAGCTGTTGGTACCCACATCTAGAGCTTGGCTTGATATATAGGAATTTGACAACATCTGTGACCCTCTAGTCTAGTCTATTTGAGAACACTTATCTATGACAGGATTAAAAAATGGTGAAGACCCACAGGGCAACCACAACCTTCTGAACTGGCAGCCAATATCAGAAGGGATGCATCAAAGCACTTCAAATGCTTCTGTCAATGTGTAGACAACTGAATCTAGTTGTCTTTAATTCTTCAGGAATTAAGATACTTTGCGCAGAGGTAAATTAAATGTGTGTATATATATATATGCTTGCATGTATCTGTAGACATCTATGTGTGAGCAAATTCCTACTTGCTTTTTAGAAGAAATGCATTCCTTGAGTACAGATTAGATCTGCACTTCATCAACTGTTAATTTTATTGCCAATAAATGTGGTACAAGAAGTCAGTGCGTGTAGTAAATATTATTGGTAGCAATGTGATGCACTTAACTGTGAGGAATGAACTCTTTGTGATTCTTCTTTGGAGTCAAGTGATGGAAATTGAAGGAAATAATGAAATATTAAAATATGTCATGTAGGTTTGGGAGTCCCATGGAGTCAGGGATAACTCTACTACAGGTTTTGTTTGTAACTCAGTCAGTAGCCTCCTAAGATGAGCTCAAAGTGCAAAAGTACAAATTGTATGCAGCTTGTGTATGACTCTGAGGAAAAAGGAGTTAAACCATGATGACTGTGCCCCAGTGAATAGAATAGAATAGAATAGAATAGAATAGACCAGACCAGACCAGACCAGACCAGACCAGACCAGGTTGGAAGAGACCTTCAAGATCATCGTGTCCAACCTATCATCCAACACCACCTAATCAACTAAACCATGCAACCAAGCACCCTATCAAGTCTCCTCCTGAACACCTCCAGTGACGGCGACTCCACCACCTCCCTGGGCAGCCCATTCCAATGGGCAATGGTGAAATACATCATGCACATTGCCAAAGTGTAAAACTGGGTAACACAGATGCTCCTAACAGTGATACTACTACCAGATGGAATGCAGAAACTGTCAGTAAGCTCTGAGTTCAATGAATTTCAGATTCACAGACAATAGTGGCATTACATCTTGTGTGCTAGTTAATGCTTTCACACTGGCCATCATTCCATAGTGTGTTTATGACATGGTGCAATCTACATAAACCATTCTAAAACACACAACTGTGTATCATGGGGTTTTTTGCTCCCTAGAAAACACCAAACCTTATTGGGGGGAACACAATGCAAAATAAATCTACAGAACTAAAAAAAAAATCTGTTTCAGTGATTAAAATTTACATCATGGATATCAAACAAGGACTCGATGTTTTCTTAATCTAAAGCATCTCATGAGAGCTGCTATCAGTGCTAGCTGCTTTTAGAAGTGTTAAGTGCAGATCTTCTCTTCATTGCAAGAGTAATAATCAGAATGTTCAAATACTCATTCAGAAACTTATAAGATTATGCTATGTAACTTCCTCCCATTTTTCATTCCATTTTCTAAAGCAGCTAAGGATCCAGTTGCATGACATGTTTAAATGGCATCATATCATTATTATGGCATCTGGAAACATCCATGCATCTGAAAATAAATTATACCTGCACTGTGCAAACTTTCTCAGAAACAGAAATAGTCAGATATGCACAGTGCAATGCTCATGCAGCACATCAAAAAGCCAGATGATGAAATGATAGTATTCAATAACAGTTAAATTTTCTACCTCAGTCAACACTGAACATTTACAGATGGTAAGAAACAAAATACACAAGGAAGAAGTTAAAATTACTCTCTAATCTTGTGGAACATTTGTCACCAATATTTCATGCAGTTGAAGACACAATTACTCTGAACAGTAGGATGGGGCTGCACCTTTATTAGCCTTCATGCATAATAAATAGGCTTTAAATATATAATCAGTGTAAACAATGAAACTGAAAACAAGACACCTGCCCCCAGCCAAAAGTTTATTGTGTAAGGCTATGATTGTGTAAGACCTTGAATTTTATATAGGAAGATTGTGTGACTTTTTATTTTCCTCTGTTTTAAACATGGTCTGTCCACAGCAGTCTCCATCTTTGACTCTCTAAGTCCTTAGTCTTACTTAGATTTTAAGACAACAGTTGTTCATTTGGGGCTTGACTCAGCCAGCGGAGCACTAAATATAGCTGCTCCTGTCTTTTCTTTTTTTTTTTGGCATTTTGGTTATTAACTGATGAGCAAGATTGTTTACTAAGTTAATCACTGCATCCCTACTCCTGCCTTGAAGGCTATTTATACTGATGCTGAACATTTCAGTTAATTAGAAGTCATACTGGATCCATAAATTTTGTATATACTCTTAATTTTGCCACCGTACTTACTCCTGCTAAAGCCATATATCAATGGTTTAACTATCCCATTTGAATTTGTTTAGCCTGTTGTAGTGGGTTGAAAATTCCCCCCAACATAAAATTGCCAGGCCAGCTCAGTTGAAAGCTATCTGGAAATAAGAAATGCAATGAATATGCCCCAAAGATACACTATTTACAGTTTGTATTGACACAAGAACCCCTCTGGACAAAAGCAAGGGATTACAAACAGCTTCCCCTCTCCCCTGCCCTGTACATGGGACAAGAGAAAGAGCAGAGAGTGGTTTGTTTGTTAGTACTTAGCCACAACAAAACAATGCAGCCAAGGTCAGCAAGCTAGCAGCAAAACATCACCTAGTGTCTGCCAGAGCAAAGGAAACTAAAATAGAGACAGTTATTGTGCAAGACTAACTTTATGTAAGATACCAGGCCAATGAAGTTATTCACAATCGAATTGAATCGAATCAACCAGGTTGGAAAAGACCTTCAAGATCATCGTGTCCAACCCATCAACGTGTCCAACCCATCAACCAATCCAACCCACCTAAGCAACTAAACCATGGCACCAAGCACCCCATCAAGTCTCCTCCTGAACACCTCCAATGAAGGTGACTCCACCACCTCCACGGGCAGCCCATTCCAATGGGCAATCACTCTCTCTGTATAGAACTTCTTCCTATTTAGGCCTTATCATTACTTTCCTTTTTACATACAGTGGTAATTCATTTGCATTCTACCACTTTCTGTTCAGGATCTGTGGAATATTTCTAGTTATATCCTAAAACTAACACATCTGTGTAAAAATTTCCTGCAGGCACTACACAGCATCTATTAGAAGATTCATCCCAAACACCAGTAGCTGAATGAAAATATGGTGATTATTCAGTGTCCCCTATTTCTTGCTAGCCCTGTGGAATGCAGTACCCACTGCATGGGCATTATTGTTTTGAACACTTGCAGCTGACAAAAATGCAGGAAGCCTGAGAACACTGAATACAGTAGAAAACTACCATTATTGAACTACTAATAATACAATAATACAATAAATCCAGGTTGGAAGAGACCTTCAAGATCATCACGTCCAACCTATCAACCAATCCAACCCATCTAAACAACTAGATCATGGCACCAAGCACCCCATCAAGTCCTCTCCTGAATACCTCCAATGATGGTAACTCCACCACCTCCCTGGGCAGACCATTCCAATGGCCAATCACTCTCTCTGTATAGAACTTCCTCCTAACATCCACCCTAAACCTCCCCTGATGCAGCTTGAGACTGTGTCTTCTTGTTCTGGTGCTGGCTGCCTGGGAGAAGAGACCAACCTCTGCCTGTCTACAATATCCCTTCAGATAGCTGTAGAGAGCAATAAGGTGACCCCTGAGTCTCCTAATAAGCTTTCAATAATAATAATAATAATAATAATAATAATAATAATAATAATAATAATAACAACAAAAGGCTGATGGTATATAGACAGTTGTTTGGTTGGTTGTTTTATCTAGACACTTATACTGACAGATGTTGATTTCATAAGTCCATCCTTGTTAAGAGAGGCTGAGAAAAGATTTCCTCAGCCAAATAAAGAAATGAAAGAGCTTTCTGGAAACAGTTGGAGAAAAACAGAATAAAAACTAAGAACCATAAACAAATCAAAAGAACCACACACACAAACAAACAAAAAAGGCACACAAATAAACAAAACCAGAGCAATCCAAAACAAACTAAAACACTGGCAACCACATGCTTGGAGATGTGGCATTAATAATCTGGCAAAAGTAACAGGCAATTAAAAATTTATATTGGTGCTCCTAAGCACCCATCCACAGATGGAGGAATAGGCTGGCCCTCATGGAGTTGTTTGAATTATACCCTATAATACAGCTGTCAAATCTATAGGTAGCATGAAATAAAACCAGGGTTTTAAACGATACAAATACACAGAAATGTGGAGAGAGCACACAACATGGGGAAAAAAAATTAAAAATCTACTAGTACATGGACTCCTGAAAGTGTTATATGACAGCAAGAACCTGGTAAGATGTAAAGGCTTGTGCACAACCTGACACAAAATAAATTGCTCAAAGGAGAAAATCTCAGCAACTTACTTCTTACTGAACTGTGATGCCTGAACACAGTAAAAAATGGAGAGCAGACTGCTAAACAAGAAATCAAATATTCTGATTTCTGTTTGTATGATAGATTTTAGAAAAGTTAGCATCGAGGTATCTTTGATGGTGATAAATATTTTAATTAGAATAGACTAGACTAGACTAGAATAGAATTAACCAGGTTAGAAGAGAGCTTTGAGATTATTGAGTCCGACTATCATCCAACACTCTCTAATCAACTAAACCATGGCACCAAGTGCCCCATCAAGTCTCTTCCTAAACACCTCCAGGGATGGTGATTCCACCACCTCCCTGGGCAGCCCATTCCAATGGCCAATCCCTCTTTCTGTGAAGAACTTCCTAACATCCAGCCTAAACCTCACCTGGCACAGCTTGAGACTGTATCCTCTTGTTCTGGTGTTGGTTGCCTGGGAGAAGAGACCAACTCCCACCTGGCTGGTCTCTTACATTAAATACAAAAAGTATCACAAAGTGTCTTTAGAAAGGATCTAAACAGAGCATGATATTTCTAATGACAACATAAGGGTTTTTTGGTCTTCATAAAACACCTTAATTTAAAATGGGAATTATATTATACCATAAGAACAACATTAAAATTCATTAATTTCATCTACTTTGAAATAGACCTGTATTGAGAAGTACTCACTGGTAACAAAAATGGGGAAATTATATTAAGCCCATAAAATGTCAAGAACTGAAATGAACAAGATTTATGAAGCAATTTCTATATTATAAACCAGCATTTAAAACTGATTTTTGAAGTTGAAGCCCTGGCAGTCAGCAAACATTGGCAACATGAAGGTAAATTTAGGAGTTATGCGTTATGTAGGGATTATGTTTCCTTGTGCCTAGTGAAATCAGTCTGTAGTTAGCCAGAGGTAGGGTGACAATATTGTTCTCAGAGAGTATTTCAAGTCTGTGAAGGTACTGCTCTTTTCCAGGTCTTTGTTTCTGCCATGTATTTTGAATTTCTTAGCTATGTTTTGGCATGGTGCTCTCAGTCCCAGATTTTGCCTTCTGCTTTCCCTTTCCCGTCTCTAGTTTGGCCTTTGGCTCCCCTAATGTTCTCTTGGCCATGATTTCAGTCTCCTGATCTCACTGATCCACTTGCTGAGCCTCTTCATATCTTTCTGCATTGTTGGCTTTCATTCTTTTTCATTTTACTTTTTTCAAATTTTCCCCTATTTATAATGTTGCACAGTTCACACATGGCTTTGATTACTGCACTCTTCCCTTGGTTATGCATAAGTAGGACTAAACTAAAGAATTCCACTAACTGTTTTTAGAAGCAATTTAAATCTTTTATCCTCTCCAGGACTCTCTCATTTCTGTTGGATTGGGTTTAAATGTATTAGTCCAGATTCACAGTGGGAGAGGATGGAAAAGATATAACAATCCTTGTGCTCCTTCTCCCACAGAGCTTGTGTTCTGTTGCAGCCACCCAAGGGTTTTACTGCAATGAAACCAGCAGGAACAGAGAGGTGATCATCCCTCTGTACTTAGCACTGGTAAGGCCACATCTCAAGTACTGTGTTCAGTTCTGGGCCACTCACTACAAGAATGACATTGAGGAGCTGGAGCATGTACAGAGAAGGGCAACAAGGCTTGTGAATGGCCTGGAGCACATGACCTACGCGGAGCATCTGAGGGAGCCGGGGCTGTTCAGCCTGGAGAAAAGGAGGCTGGGAGAAGACCTTGTCACTCTTTACAACTGCCTGAAGGGAGGTTGGATCAAGGAGGGGGCAGTCTCTTCTCCTTGGTGCCAAGTGACAGGACTAAAAGAAATGGTTACTAGCTGTGCCAGGGGATTTTCAGGCTGGATGATAGGAAATATTTCTCCACAGAAAGGGTTACAAATGTGGAATGGTCTGCCCAGAGCAGTGGTGGAGGTGTTTAAGCAGCATGTGGACCTGGCACTTAGGGACATGGTTTAGTGTTGACCCTTTAGTGCTGGATTGAGGGTTGGACTGGATGATCTTTGAGGTCTCTTCCAAATGAATGTATTCTGTGACTCTGTGAAACAGAATTTAGTGAGTTAGTTATCTCACACTACAGAATCTCCTTTCTCAGTGTCATGGATGAAATCTTCTTTACTTTATTGCCTGGACAGTGATGGACTCCTGCCCTATGAAGACTCCGGACAGCCTGATCTGAGTAACTCACCCCTGCCAGAGTAGTAGCTCTGTCTCCTTTCTCAGTATTACCTAATTTTCCTAGGTTCTGGTCAGTAGAAACTGTATCTAAAACTTAACCAAGAGAAGCATTTTTCTCTTAACATGTTTTTGCAACTTTCTCTACCTATTTTTGCACTCTTTTTTTTTTATGGCTCAATCTTCAAATGCAGATTAGGTGAAATCAGAATTAACAAGAAAAGCTGATATTTCTATGTGACTTTTTAATTTTTCTTCTCCTGATGGAGGAAAAAGGCAAGACAGCTGGAAAGAAGTCTTCTGAGTGTGTGCTCTTTTTGGAAGAATTGCGTGTACTATCTATCTATCTGTAGTATGTTTGTTTATTTTTCAGGATCACAGTCAGTAAGGAAGAGAGATTAGATCATGGAATCTCCTTATGGCTGAATTTTCAGGTCTGCATGACAAGCAGCACAAAAGGGTCTTGTGGAGAGAGAGATCACAGACAGTAACTCTCAAATTCATCCTACCTAATATAGAGGTACCTAACTGAAATACCTGGGACTATTCCAACCTTATAAAGTAAAAAAAAAAAGATAGCTACTTGAAGAAGGGACCTAAATACTCTCAGAGGAAGGGTCTTATCTTAAACTGAAGAGCCTTCTGTAGGTTGGTATCTCTTGTTTTGATCAAGGCAACTAGAAATGTTACAACCTTACCTTAGGTGCCTTTCTCATTGTAAGATTAACTGGAAAGAACACATTTCAGAAAGCATATCCTAAAATAACTTGGGGCATATGAAGCTGGGGGTAGATGCCTAATATGAGGATTCAGAGAGTGAAGTGCTTAAATTCTGACTTGCACCTTTCATAGCAATCAAGGCTGTAAGGGCACCCACAGACTTTACTGTCACTACTCACCTCCCAAGGACTTCCCCCAACCCTGCCCAGGACCCAGTTTTACTGCCCAGTATCATCACCTCCTGCCTCATAAATGTCAGACCAGGGCCAGTCTCTAAGTCCCTAGTGCTCTGTCCTGCTTGGCTGTGGGCTCTGTGAGCTGAGTTCAGTCCATGTCCTGGCCCAACCTCATCAACCAACATCTCTAGCAAGGCACTTGGTGCCCAGGGCTGGTGTTGCACCCACACCCCCTTTGCTGCTCTACTCCTGCTTGGGGTGGTAGGACAGACCTTGTCTGCTAGATCCTGTCCTGATGGACCCCAAGGGGTCCTTGATGTCTTCCTGAGGAATCCCTGGCCCCAGTGCAGCCTGGCAGAGTCTTTTTTCTACATGCCTTTTTCCACTTGTCTTTTCTTTGTTTCCTCTTTAGCTGCACCTCTCCTTTTAGAGAATACTTTTGCCTTATATCTCTTAAAGCAGGATTCTCAGAGGCCTTTAGGTGCCTAATGAAGCAGTTTTGGACTAGTGGCATTTTTCATACTGTTTAGGCCCTTCAATTGCATTAAAAACTAAGCACAAGACTACGCTTTCTTCCTTACTTCCATCTATTTTGTCATTTGTATCCCCATTATTTTAACACTGGCCAAGGAGTGGGTGGGTTGTAAACAGGCAAGATGGCAGAAATCACTGGGAATCTGGAGAATAAGAGGGGAAATAGACCAGAACAAGGATAATTGAGTGGAAAGAGAATAACAAATCAAGGTAATATGTAATGGTCTAGTTCATTGCTCTGCAGAGCTCCCATTACTCAAGGGTGCCAAGTAAGCAAGTTCCGTCACACCTGTGGTGTATGTGCAATCAATTGGCGCATGTGAGGCGGATTTACTTTTTGCTTGCTCATGAGCCATTCAGTCCAAAACCTGGTAAATCCTCATTAAAATAAAAAGAGCAGTAGATCACCATTAAAAGCAGTATGCCTACCTCCTAAACCATTATAAAAAGGAGTTTGATTCAGTGTTGGGTGAAAAAGGAAAGGAGTAAATATCTTACGTATAAGAAAGTGATTGCATGTATTGAGAAAAGGACATTCTGAAGTGTGGCATGGGGATCTTAGAGTTTTCAGGTATAAGAAGCAAGTGTTAGAAACCATTTACTGCTTGCCATTTGTTTCTAGTATTGAAAGACAATTCAAAATGTTTATACCGATGAAAGGTAAAATGGACATTCAGTAGCTGTATTCTAAAAGATAAGCATGTTGTGGACTAAATCTTCCCAAATCATCTTAAGAACTAGTATGGGACATGATTCAAAAATTTGTCCAAGGTCTTTTGAAACCTGGCTGCTGCACAGACTTTTGAGGTGTTTTACAGACAGTGATGTATATTGTCAGTCTTTTTATAAGGCTGTCTGGAGGTGATTGCTCTGCTGAGAATAGATAAGGTAATTGGCACCATGCTGAGGTAAGATTAGGAAAGGCAGACTTATAGTACCCTGGGTGATGTTGTGAGGGCAATAATTCCAAAAGAAAAGAATTTAAAAATAAAATAAAATTCAGTGTCACATAAACAGAACCTCTTTATCATTCAGGGTCAGGAGCTGGGGGGAAGTCAAGTAAAAACCTCCAGGTAAGCAAACATGTCACAAAGACATTGCAAATGTAGTGACATGAGGTCCACACAGCAGAAGAGAAAGACATTGTTTTTCAACCATAAAATGATTGCTTGTTTCGAGAAGATGGTAACACAGTTTCTTTTATAAATGGGCTTTCATCTGACAATAGCTTTTCCTTGCAAGACTATAAAATCATTTTATCATTCCCTCATTTCAGTTTGACAACACCATTCTATGCAAATCAACTGCCAAGTAACGAGAATTAAACAGTATTGTTACTCAGATGTGAATTTCAGCATTCCACAAACTTTCCTGATGAAATGAAGAAGTTTATGATTTACTGGGAAAATCAATTGTGCTTGCAGTGTCAGCCCTCCTTCTCACAGCTGGGCTGAACCTTGAAGCCCGTTTCCTGGGGAGCTTCTGTACATTCTGCAGGCTTAATGTGTGCAGCCAGTTTCCAATTAACAAGCATAAGGAACTCCAGACAATGGGGAAACTTACATAATGCTACTGCTTGTAAACTAGAGATAGTTCTTGAAAAACAGATTGAGGTGGGTCTTATATTCATTAATAATGAATGCCTTCCAGGAAAAGCTCCGTGTGTGATAGCATGTCACTAGCTTAGGCTCAGAATTAGGATGGCTGCATTAATTTGGATCTGTGCCTGTAGTAAAAAACCTGGTAGTCCTGAGCTTGCATTTGTGAATCCAGTATTGGTGTCAACGTATTTCTGACATAATTTTCGCAGTTTTTATGAACTGCACAAGGTATTCCTGCACAAGAGAGTTCACTGTCGAAAGTTGTCAGGTAAACTGAGTTAACAGACAATCAGTTAGTTAAAGGTGGAATTAAAATCTACTAAGAAGATAGGAATTTTGGGCTTCCCATGGGATAAAATACAAGTTAAAAAATCCAGTGAGATATTTTATTTCATCACCAGCTCTTAGTTATCAGGGAGATGACATTCTGAATTGTACATATATGGTGAACTTTAATGGTGGGATTATTCTTATGTGTTTTACAGTTTCATCATCTATATATCTAAAGCTATTGTCTACCTGATCTTATTTTAATGTTTACAAGAGGAAGAAATTCCTGGAAGTGTTAACATTTCTTCATTGCCTGTATAAAGGGATTTGAACTATTACCTCAGATGGGTGCATATTGTAGACACACATTTGGGTAGATGAATCTCATTTGAAGTAACTGCTGTAGATATGATGATAAGAAAAAAAATACCAGTTTACCTTAACACTCCTGAATATAGTCCTAAACAGACATTCTGTACATTACTGATACTGTTACTGTCCAGAGATGAGCTATCATATTATCCTGGATTCCAAAGTGTAAAAATGTATCCTGTTCTCTTAAGACTAAAGCCCATAAAGAAAATAATTTGAACATTACCTGGAAACATGAAAGAGGTTTTAATATTTTAAGAATGTGCTTAGAATGATCACATGCAGTTGGAGATATTCCACCACCTGAAAAGGTACAGTGTTTGTTCTTTGGCCTGAATTTGATAGGCAGGGAATAATGTGAATCTAGGATAACAACAGGATACTTGCATACTGTACTGTAGGAAGTGGTTGGTTTTGACAGCTTTGGAAGGCTATAGGGAAGATTTGCCTTTGCTTGAATTAGAGAAAGCTAAGTTTTGTCTCTGACTCTGAAAAGAAAGTAAACACCTTGTAACTGAAGGAGAGAAATTAGCAGAATTTGGTTGGATGTGTTAAAATATTGGTTTGTTATTCTGACCTATTGTATGCCTTAATTACTTGCACGCCAGCAGAAAATAGCCAATTAAGATATGACACATGTGCCTTCTGATAGACTATATAACTTTGCTGTGTAATGTAATAAAGGTCTTCACCTGCTTACATCTTGTCCTGGAAGCATTGCTCGAGGTGATTTGAACATCTGTATAACAACAAATGGAAGCTGTTCAACGAGAAGAATAAAAAATCTATAATATTATAACACTATGCTACTTTTAAATGTCTAACATAAATAGAATAGAATAGAAAGACTAGACTAGAATAGAATAGAATAAACCAGGTTGGAAAAGACCTATGAGATCATCAAGTTCAACCTATCATCCAACACTATCTAATCAACTAAACCATGGCACCAAGTGCCCCATTCAGTCTCTTCCTAAACACCTCCAGTGATGGTGACTCCATCACCTCCCTGGGCAGCCCATTCCAACTGCAAATCACTCTTTCTGTGAAGAATTTCTTCTTAACATCTAGCCTAACCCTTCCCTAGTGCAGCTTGAGACTGTGTCCTCCTGTTCTGGTGCTGGTTGTGTGGGAGAAGAGACCAGGCTTAAAAAATTGCAATGCTTTACCTTTGTTTGGGTTAGAAATGGATACCAAACAGTTTAATTCCGTCAAAAGGACTTCATATTTAGAAGGACTTCATACTTATGTTAGTCTCAGAATTCTGATAAAATGCTGAGAGCCCTTTAGAGATCAGATGCCTCAAGTTTTAGAAATCAATTAACTAGGAATTTTCAGCATTACAGATTTGGATCTGAGCTCCTAAATTCCATTGAAATCCCATGTGAAAGTCCTAAATCCTTTCTTTCCCTGCCTTCAATCCAATACTTAGTCATTAATGATAAGAAATTGAGTGCTTCTGTTTTAAAAATGCCATAAATATTAAAGCTTTAGCAATCACTGAAGAAAAAAAAAGTTCCTCTTATGCAAAGGGAAACAATGAACATATGTCAAACCTAACAGCTGACAAGGCATATTTGAATAGGAATCTAATGTCTTTGATAGAAACATGGCTAAAAGAAAGAATTTTAGGGTTGTCTTTTTTTTTGTTTGTTTGTTTTTCCCCATAACTGAGACATCTGAGCTGTTAACATGAAGGGATTCCAGAAAATACCTATTTAATGACAATACAATCACAGAATTGGGACACTGTTTAATGCTGCTGTCTTTCAAATCCCTAACACCAAGGACATCTCTAAAACATGAATTAACTATACCTCTGGCAAACTTGAACAGAGAAATGGAGAAGAAAGGGTAGAAGCTTCTTAATAAGTTTTCTTCGGAAAGACAAGGATAGAAATATTTGATGTAGATAATTAAAACAAATGAAGTTCACATCACAATGTTTACTGTATGTAGGCTTGATAACAAAAACCTTGCAGGCTGCCTAAAGCAGTAGCTAAAATGTTAACGAAGGAAACCGAGATGAAAGACTGCACATACTGTTTGGTGGCAGAAAATGTTAGAAACAGTACCACTGCAGACGTTTTTTTTAGGTTAAAGGATAAAATCATCAGAGGGACTTAAAACCATTAGACTTCTGAGATAAAAAGAGTCCTTAAATCATTATGCTTATCACCAGCTGAGGTTGTGGAACACAGAAAAGAAAAATAAAATATTGATAAGAAACAAATAATGAGGAAAGGATTCAGCTGGACTCTAAAGCAACATAAACAGAAAAAAATGGTAATAGATCACATTGATCTAGATGGAGGTCAAAATTATAATGAAAATCTGTGTTTGGTTTATAAATTGATGTGCAAAATAGAGTGTGTTTTTCATAAAAGAAAAAAATCCCCTAAGTCCAGTAAGAGTGGTATATAACATTGCACATATATAATTGCAGAGATTTGGCTGAGGCGATGCTCTATTATACAGCTCCAGATTCCCTCGCTTGATAAAAGAATAAAATAGGGAGAGTGATTTCTTATTCACATCCATTTTTAGGTTTGCAAACTATTTTGAACCTTTATACTAGTTTTTGAAATTATGTTCTAAAAACACTAGGAAATTAAAGGTTTTAAGAAATGAGCAATAAATACTAATTCACAGATGGAGAAGGCCATGCACTAGTTTTGGCCAAAACAGTGGCTAAGGTCAATTTTCCTCATAGTAAGAAACTGTTTTACACTAAAATTTTAAACTAAGTTTAACATTTACATACATGTTTTAGGTAAGAAAAAATGCCATCAGCCACAGAGAGTATACTCTCTGAGTAAATTATAAAGAAAAATTAACAGATTTAAAACCTGAAAATATATGGTAATGAGTTACTGGTAAGAAACAACACCACCATGCAGTGCTACAGGCTGGCGTCAGAGTGGCTGGAGAGCAGCCAGGCAGAGAGGGACCTAAGGGTACTGATTGACAGAAGGCTGAACACGAGCCAGCAGTGTGCCCAGGTGGCCAAGAAGGCCAATGGCATCCTGGCCTAGACCAGGAATAGTGTGACCACCAGGAGCAGGGAAGTCATTCTGCCCCTGTACTCAGTACTGGTTAGGCCACACTTTGAACACTGTGTCCAGCTCTGGGCTCCTCAATTTAAGGACATTGAGACTCTTGAACCTGTCCAGAGAAGCGCAACAAAGCCCGATGAGGAGAGGCTGTGGGAGCTGGGGTTACTTAGCCTAGAGAAGAGGAGGCTCAGGGCAGACCTTATTGCTGTCTACAACTACCTGAAGGGTGGCTGTAGCCAGGAGGGGGTTGGTCTCTTCTCCCAGGCAACCAGCACCAGAACAAGAGGACACAGTCTCAAGCTGTGCCACGGGAGGTTTAGGCTCGAGGTGAGGAGAAAGTTCTTCACTGAGCGAGTTGCTCGCTGTTGGAATGGTCTGCCCAGGGAGGTGGTGGAGACACCATCCCTGGAGGTGTTCAAGAGGGGATTGGATGTGGCACTTGGTGCCATGGTTTAGTAGTCCTGAGGTCTTGGGTGACAGGTTGGATTTGATGATCTTTGAGGTCTCTTCCGACCTTATTGATTCTATGATTCTGTGAAATAGTAATACATAAATAACAGCTCTAAAGATATATTTTTTAAATCACGGAGCAATGTATGTAGCTCAGACACTTCCAGAATGTTGAGAACATTTTAAATAAAGAGTTTCCATTTCAAGACTAGGTCCTCAGAGAGAATTTGCTTGACAACAAAGATAAAAACCTCAATCCAGAGTGTTTTCATTGAGCTGACACTCAAACTGGATACATAAGTTCCTTCTAACAGCTTCCCTATTGCTCCTCATGAACATCGGTGAGATGCCTAACTGCTAGGAAGCATTCACATCTTTAATTATTTTCCTGTTTCTGCTGATGGTAGCAACTGTCCTTAACTGTGCTCCCCAAATTTGTCTTTATGTAGAATACCTCAATCATAACATAATGCTTACAGAGTCACTGGGATATTGAAAATCTGGGAATGTGAGATCTGAATTTACAGATAAGTCTGGCATTGTTTTGCAGAAAGCTTCCTAATATGCTGGCTCCAATTCTTGTTCCAATGTGAAAAAAATTGTTGGTTAAATGTATTACTAAAAAGGGACAGTTAAGTTTACTTATATCCAAGGCACAGGGACCAGTCCTTTTAGATGCATAAAACAGGGTACTTTTTATGGAACAGGTTGAGATACACAGCTTTGAGTGTCCTTAAACACATACTTGCAAAAGTAAAATTCATCATGTCAAAACAGAATTAGGAATACTTGAATTTCTGCCTCTAGAATTTCATCTGGCTATGTTTGTTCCTAGACTATTGAGTCTGTAATCATAAAATAAAAAGAGCTGACATTTTTTATCTCCAACAATGTATTCACTGCAGTGAGATGATAGCAGAAAGAATCGTCGCAGCCTCAAGGTGTACTCTTATTTCATTGAGAAAGGTAGACAGGGTTTCATTTCTCATCTACATATTGTGTAAAGTAAATGTGTCCACACTGCACACTCTATTTTGTAAACATTATTAGCAGCTTATAACAGCTTATAAATCTTATTCAATGTTATTCTGCCTGTGCCCATCAATTAGCAATTCAGATTTCACAGGGTGGCAGAAAGGAATATTGTTCTAAGGGTAAGGCTTATGCTTGTGTTTAGCTCTTAAAACTTTAGGATTGTTATGAAATGGTTCAAGGAAATCTAGAAATCATGGCCCATATATGTAAGTGATAGTAGCTGTGGTGTGGAGGAGCTAGGTTTCTTGGAAATACAATGACTTCATCTATAGTCAGAAAAATTAAGACATAATTGTCAGAACATCAGAATACAAAGAAATGAAAAAATAAAGAAAAAAACCAAACAAACAACAAAACAAGTAAAGGTGAATAGCATAAATACAATTCCACCAGAGTTACTCAACAAACAGGCAGGCTGAAATATGCAACTAAGTATCAAAAAGAAACAATATGGAAAGAGATAGAAATCAATCTTGAGCTAAAAAAGAGAGGAGGAGCTCTGGACAAATTTCCAGATAAGGACAAAATGCAAGCTGCATGGATGAATGGGATCAAAATTATGAGGAAAAAACTTGATACATGCTTGCTTGTGGTAACTACAAGCTGTTTTCAAGAATCATTCAATTTTCCTCTGATCCTTAAGCTTTTTAATGTGTTTGTATGCCATATTGGTATTTGAGCTTCCCATAGATTGAAGCTTTCAGACTCATTGCTAAAGATGATTATATATATATATAATTGTGTGACCGGTTGAGGCTATGCCTTTAAGAGAGAGACAGTTGCTGAACACTATGGCTAGAGAAAACCTAGAGAGTTTTTCAATATATAATATCTCCCTAGTCATATCAAAAAGGAGTTGCAATGCTTGGAAGGACATTTTTGAAATATTTTTGAAGTTTGGGTTGTGGGTTTTGTTGGGGCTTTTTAGAATAGAATAGAATAGAATAGAATAGAATAGAAATAGAATAGAATAGAATAGAATAGAATAGAATAGAAGTAGAGTAGAATAGGAGTAGTAGAGTAGAATAGGAGTAGTAGAGTAGAATAGGAGTAGAGTAGAACAGAATAGGATAGAATCAACCAGGTTGGAAAAGACCTTCGAGATCATTGAGTCCAACCTATCATCCAACACTATTTAATCACAGTATCACAGTATCACCAAGGTTGGAAGAGACCTCATTAAGTCCAACCTATCACCCAAGACCTCATGACTAGACCATGGCACCAAGTGCCACGTCCAATCCCCTCTTGAACACATCCAAGGACAGTGACTACACCACGTCCCTGGGCAGCACATTCCAATGGCGAATGACTCTCTTGGTGAAGAACTTTGTCCTCACCACAAGCCTAAACCTCCCCTGGCACAGCTTGAGACTGTGTCCTCTTGTTCTGGTGCTGGTTGCCTGGGAGAAGAGACCAACCCCCTCCTAGCTACAGCCACCCTTCAGGTAGTTGTAGACAGCAATAAGGTCTGCCCTGAGCCTCCTCTTCTCCAGTCTAAATAATCTCAGCTCCCTCTCCAGAATTGCTTGGTATTCCTCTTGTCAAAGATAAGTGTCTTTGATTTGGCCTGTAACCCATGGCTATTGCTAGCACTTTATATCTGAGACATGATGTAAAGTCTTCATATGATATGTAAGGCAGTGCAAACAGAACCATTCACTTTTTTTCTTACTAGTTCCCTATCTTTAATCTCCCAAAGCTATCTTGCTGTTGACAAAACCCCCCAAAACTCCTTAAACTGTTACTCACTGTCCCTGTTTCAGTATACTTCCTGTCCTACTCAGCCACTTGTGGCAGTGGCAGTTCATCCTTCTATTATAAACAAATCCTGAAATTGCAATATGAATCTATTCTTTTACTGTATAGGAAGAAACAACCCCTCACATGTGTTGATTGCATGCATACATGTTTAGATATGTGGGTAGGTAGATACATATAGAGAGGTAGATATATATCCACATATAGAAATATAGTCAAGTTACTCTTGGAAAGACAATTTTTTAATATAAATTTTGAACACAGCTTTGAATATTCTTGGATTCTGTAGTTGTCCATTGCTGAAGCTTTGATCTTATTGCTGATGCAATATTTTTTATTCATTTATCACTACATGATAGAGTTTTGTAGATTATCCTCAGATGAGAAATTCTCAAGTATGCCACACTGATCTCATTGAAAAAAAAATATTGTTTATATCCACTGGTAAGCTGGAATAGAGTGAAAAAGGTGAAGATGGCTTGTTCACAGCAACCTGGAAAGTTTAAGAAGATTATCTGCTGCATCATAAACTAAGCACAGCATTTGCAGCATGCCTTTTGATTTCCAACTTGGAGGTCATAAGTGTGAGGATTACTGAGACATGCAAGATCTATCCTTCAGAAAAGTAGATATCACTCTGCTAGTCACAGAGGGAGATAGATTTTTTTCCACAGTGCCATTTGACATCTGGTAACACTGGAGCCAAGGCTAATGATCTATTTATAATCACTAGTTAAGAGTTTCCTCAATAAATACGAATTATGAAAGACACATTTTTCAGAGACTTTCAGATTTCAGCCACCAAGCCTTTAGCCTTGCTTGTGTTTGACTTCAGATATAAATATCAAAGACTAGCCCTGCCTCATTTAGTCTTTGTTATAGATATGCAAAGACAGAGTCTGTCTCACATCAAAGTCATGGTGGGGAATCTCAGCCTGCTGCAAGTTTAGTATTGCACCCACTGTAGGTTTTATTTCCAGACAAACTGTAGCATACGCCAAGTGATTTCCTGTCCACATTTTAATGGGATTTCAGCATCTTCAGCATTCTGAATGTAATCCTACTGTCTCTTGTAAATGAAGGTTTTACTAATGTTCAGTCACAGAATATGGTGAATTAGAGGGTAGATGTTTCTAATTATGAATACCTGGTTATTGTAGTTCTTGTGTAAGAAAGTATGCATAGGTACTAAAGTGTCCCCATGAAAGCAACCACATGTGGAGCTTAACATCTTAAGTAAAAGAGAAGTAAGAAATCATCTGGCAATAGTGCACGACAGCCCTTGAGAAAGAATGTAGTTTATGATAACTAAAATACTGTTTGCATGCCTTGTAATGAGAAACAAGCTTGAGAATTTTGGTCTAGGGAATGATGAGAAGGTGAAAAGTCAAAGATTAGTCAGCCAGCATGACAACACACAAAATATCTATGTGATAAACAGAAGTCTATGTGACAAACAAAAGATCTCTGATCAGAAAGCCTTTAAATATAATCACAGAATTATAGAATTGTAGGGCTTGGAAGAGAGCTCTAGAGATCATCTACTCCAATTCCCCTGCCAAAGCAGGATCACTTAGGGTAGGCCACAGAGAAATATATCCAGGCAGGTTTTGAAAGTTCCTAGCGAAGACTCCACAACCTCTCTCTCAGCCTTTTCCAGTGCTCCATCACCCCCACAGTAAAGAAGTTTTTCCTCATGTTCCATCTTATGTTGAGGTGGAACTTCTGTCATCCAGTTTGCACTTGTCCTATCACAGGGTGCCACTGAAAAGAGACTGACCCCTTCCTCTTGACGCTCACACTTCAAATATATAAAATAATATTACGATAGCCTTTCAGTCTTCCCTGAGCTAAACAGCCCCAGGTCTTTCAGATGTTCCAAGTCCTTTAATCATCCTCACATACCTTTTATGGGCTTTTTCCAGTATTTCCCTGTCCCTCTTGCACTGGGGAGTCCAGAACTGGACACAGTACTCCAGATGTAGTCTCAGCAAGGCAGAGTAGAGGGGGTGGAGAACCTTCTTCAACTTGCTAGATACACTCTTCTTAGGGCACCTTTCTTGGCTACAAGGGCACATTGCTGTTAATGTTGTACAACAGTATGTTGGAAGAAGTCAAGAGACTTCATATCAACTTTTAAGAAATTTTTACTTAAATAAGTAGCTAATTGCAAACAAGCAATTATTGATTAGCAAAGGGATTACTTTTTCCATTCACCATCAAACACTGCTTGTGCACAGGTTAATCAGGAACAGTGTGGCCAGTAGGAACAGGGAGGTCATTCTGCCCCTGTACACTGCACTGGTTAGGCCACACCTTGAGTACTGTGTCCAGTTCTGGGCCCCTCAGTTTAGGAAGGATGTTGACTTGTTGGAGCATGACCAGAGAAGGGCAACAAGGTTGGTGAGGGGCTTGGAGCACAAGCCCTATGAGGAGAGACTGAGGGAGCTGGGGTTGCTTAGCCTGGAGAGGAGGAGACTCAGGGGTGACCTTATTGCTCTCTACAACTACCTGAAGGGAGGTTGTAGACAGGCAGAGGTTGGTCTCTTCTCCCAGGCAACCAGCACCAGAACAATCTCAGGCTGCACCAGGAGAGGTTTAGGCTGGAGGTTAGGAGGAAGTTGGAATGGACTGCCCGGGGAGGTGGTGGAGTTGCCATCACTGGAGGTGTTCAGGAGGAGACTTGATAGGATGCTTGGTTGCATGGTTTAGTTGATTAGGTGGTGTTGGATGATAGGTTGGACGCGATGATCCTGAAGGTCTCTTCCAACCTGGTCTGGTGTGGTCTGGTCTATTCTATTCTATTCTGTTCTATTCTATTCTATTCTATTCTATTCTATTCTATTCTATTCTATTCCTCTAAGATTACATAAACTGATCTAGTTACATGGCAGAGGCCTTCTTCCCTCTTTTACATTGCTAACAATGGAACAACTGGTCTACATTCTCAGCCATTCAAGGTTTTTTAAGAGAGACACCCTGGATCTAAAGTGTTTGTTGTGGTTTAACCCGCTGTTTTCAAAAAGACAAGAAACAAGTCAAAACAAGTTATGCGAACCCTGAAATTCCAAGCACTGTCTAAACAATGCACAAATATCAGCAGCTCTGTCAATTTTTCTCTGCAGTTTTTATTGCTGAACACGATGTCCCTTTGGCCAGGTGGGGTCAGCTGTCCCAGCTGTGTCCCCTCCCAGTTCTTTGTGTACCCTCAGCCTACTTGCTAGTATGTTACTGTGAGAAGCAGAAAAGGTCTTGAGTCTGCTCAGCAATAGCTAGAACATGAGTGTGTCAGTAACACTGTTTTAGTGACAAATCCAAAACAGAGGACTGTAAAAGTTACCATGAAGAAATGTAACTCTCTCCCAGCCAAAACCAATTCAGTCTAAATTAGTATATGTTGTAATGAGGAACTCTACACATCTCACCCTGGTTCAAAGGAACATATATTATCTATTTGGACTCCATGATCTCAAAGGTCTTTTCCTGGTTAATTCTATCCTATCCTATCCTATCCTATCCTATCCTATCCTATCCTATCCTATCCTATCCTATCCTATCCTATCCTTTCTATATATAGAAATGTTTGATCACTCTGAGGTACAGGATTTGCAAGCTAATATTTAATTTCTGTATTTGTTTATACTTGATTAAACATAATAATTATTTTATCATACAAAAATGTTAAAAACATGACACTTCATACAATTCATACACATACATTTCTCCTAGTTCTGCTTTCTAATGCATCACCAATCATAATTTGAGTTAAATAATAAGCATTCTTATTTGTACAATGTAAATTTTAGGCACCAAGCAGATGTTTTGCTAATTGAATACTGCAACAATTGCAGTGTTATAAGTAGTCTATAGGAACAACTATCAGATCAGATACCAAATCAAAAGCAGAGAGTGGTATTTAATGGAAAATAATGAAGATAGTTTTTCATTGACTGACTAAATGTCTTCCTATATTAAAGATAACATTTTCTGTTTACTACTCTGAAACTTGAGAGTTATAACTATAGTTCTCCAGCCCAGCATATGATTAATGAGTTCTATCCTCTGCTGTATTAAAGAATGGAATGAAAACTTAATGGCCAAGGAGCACAAATATATCTTCAAAAATAACAAATAAACAAAGAGATAAAGGTGTCTAAGTTGTTCACAATTCTCTTGATGCTGATATTTTTAGAAAATTGAGAACAGGCACACATATGCAATCAATAGTTGTACATCTTGTGAGACATTCATCCAACTCTCACTCTAATGGCTTACATAGTTACGTAAAGGTTGGAATACAGATTGTCTTTGTATTACTAAGTTAAAAGAAACGTATGAACTAAGGAGAAATAAGATGAAATCCCAAAGAGGAAGGTGAAAAAGTAAAATGGGCATGTGCTCAGATTGGCTCTGTATTTGAAAGAGTATAAGAAAAATCACATTGCTAAGTTGAAATATTTATCTTAGAAGTAAGCCTTTCCAGACTCCTTTGTAGTAACTGAACATTTATATGTATGCATATGCTTGTATGTGTACATATATACACAAACACATGTGTGTGTGTATATATATATATATGCATACATGTATATACACATGCATATGGTATATAAATAAAAATCAGCAGTTGCAAATGCTGTGATGGGAGTGTTTAGAAGAATGATGCATCAAGCAGGACATTAACTGCAGAATGAAATGTCAATAAATGTATTCATTAACAGAGCACATTATGCTAATGGCAAACCCTTATTGCTATCAAGGACCTTCTCTGCAGACACAAAACTCCTGGTCATTGCACCTGTGTCTCAAAGTGTTTGTGGATATACAACACCACTAGGTTGATTCCATGTAGTTAGTGCAGATAAGAGCTGCTCTGGTTCATCTTTAGTTGTGGAGGATGAGCCTCTTCTGTAAGACCTGCAGCAGTCTGTCCTCTCATTTGATTTTTTTGTTTGTTTGGTTGTTCTGTTGCTTTTATGCTATTGCTTCCCTTCCCAAAAGGAAAGTCCCATTTGCTTCTGATAGCAGGAGGTCCTCTATCTGCATTCTCTTACTCTATCTTATATCTATTATTCTACCTAATGTTTTAGGCTTAAGTGTCTCCTAAATTTAACTACATCTGGTCTTCTTTACCCCTTTACTGGTCACATATCACACATGCTTATGTAAAATCTTACATCTTATTCCATTTGGCTGTTTCATCTCAGAGCTACAACATATGCTTATGTCTGGGTTCAAGGCAAGGTAATATTGTTTACATCACAATCACTACATCTGATAGTATTTATGTCACTATTGATACATATAATTTCTTGGTGTATGGACCTCTGTTTTGGCTACATTGTTTGCAGAGCTTGAGAGAGTGCTGCCTCTAAGCCCTTCTCCACGAATCTATTCTGAGTATATAAGGCTAAAGCTTCTTCTACAGCAAGGGCCAAATCAACATCTGACAGAAAGTGATGGTCTCATTGCCTCCCTTGAGCAGAGTGTGGCTGACTTGTGACCTCCTAGTCAATTGATCTGGTTAAAGAGGTAGAGAAGTAACCCAACACGTGTTGTTTCATTAAGTTGTCATATTCTGTGACTCAGTAGAGAGCTGGAAGCAGTATACTGGAGGAAGGTGTCATTTAAATGCAGTGGTGACAGGAGGGAGAAGCACTCGAGGAAACTGAAAGCACAGGAAATCTACAGCACACAGCAAGGGAAGAAAGTATCAAGAGAAGCAAGGAGTGAAATTTCCCTCATTCTGCAGATCTGAGCTGCTGAGTTTGCTTTGTCATACAGTACAGTCAACCCCTCCAGTAAGTCTTCTATACTAAGTATTCTCTTCTACTCCTTTCCTGTTCTCTCCTTGTCAGTGATGAAGTGCAACAGAACTTAGAGAGCACCCCCATCCAAAAGTTAGGGTTTAGATTTAATAATGATAAATAGGTAAATAAAATTTATGAATTGTAAGTAACACAGTAAAATCTATTTGTAGCCACAGAAAAGTTATTTTTAGTCTCTGATGCTTTATTTCTCCTTGTTTGAATCTTTGTGGTTTATGGCTAGGCAGGGCTCTTTCTTGATACAAGACTAAAAAACTATGTGCCCAACCTTTATATACCACATATTCAAAGGGAAAATCATAGCTTTCCCTGGGTGAATGACATCCATTTACGACATTTGTAGCCCATTACAAATAGCAACAGACTTGAATGCTGAGTGAAATACAGTACAGTGTTTGAAGTAAAAGAAAAGGAACTTAACAGCCGCTGCAAAGAAGTAAAAATGTGAATAGAGTAGACAAGGATATTCTTCATGTTAGTCTCCTGGGTTGGCTGGGATTTTTTTCTGTTTGTTTTTCCATTTTTACTCTTTGTCCAGACCTTTGCTTACTGAAACAGATTGGTTGCTATGAGCCACGATGCCAAGGATGAAAAAGAGCCCAGGCAGCCCCCATTGCTCACAGTAGCCTTCAAAGTCTTCCTGAGTTTACAGCCTAAAGGTAGAAACTCTTACAACTGTTTGTCTCTTTCATACATTTTAAAATGAAAAATTATAATAGTTCAAGAAATACAATTACATGAGATGTTCAACTGGTATGATTTTAATCATAAATATAGTTATGAATTGTTTTATGTTTGCAAAACAAAGTCAAAAAATATTATGGATAGTTTTCAGAGGGAGAAAATCAAGTACACAGGGGTCAACTAACAGTCCAAAGTCACTTACAGCACTGAAATTTGAAGTAAGAACTCATAGACACAGGTCACTGAGCAACAGTGGTGGAATATGCCTCTATTTTAGTATGGTAATCAAGATGATATGATTCCCTTAAGAATTCCATTTTAATTTGTCCTGCATGGATAAAAAGTAATTTGAATTGAGAAATAATGAATATCTTATTCTATATAAATAAAAAATGGAATATAAAGGTCAGAGAAATTACTCAAGCAAAGAAATAAAATTTTCACTAAAGCAGAGATGAATTTTTAGTCCAGAAAATGTTATTATTTTCATATTGATTCCGGGGGGGGGGGGGGGGGGGGGAAGGAAAGAAAAACAAGAAAAAACCCCAACAACATCCTGAATTATGAAAGGAGGAAACTACCACTTTAAGTTTTCAGTGAAGTTAAAAAAATAAAATAAAATTCTCTAATCTTCTGGTCTTAAAATAGTGCACCTGAAAAAGTGCATCATTTCATAAGCAGTTATCTTGTCATTTAAGGAGCAGTCTCCTGAGTATATTTTAGCTACTGAGTATATTTTAGCTACTAAGTGCTCACCTAAAATATACTAAAGAATAATCAGGTGAGTTAAAAGTGTGCCTACTTGCATCAGCTGTGCCTGGAGTTGCAATCTATTGTCTTGCAATAAAAAATGTATTTCATAGAAGAAAAAAATAAATGCAAATATGGGACAAGATGGAGCGAAAACAAAGATCAGCACCACTCAGTTTTGAACTGTGAATTAAGCATCACATTCAGGAAAGCGGACAGGCCAGACTGTAGATGATAAGGAATGGGATGGTTAATGGGGAACAAAAAAATAGAACAGTAGGATGTGAAGAGGAGTTTTAAAGTGTGCATTGGAATGGTAAATGTTTTGACTCTTACCAAGCCAGCCAAAGTAATATGCTGCCAGAATGAATAGAACATCACAGGTGTCTAAAAAACCCTAGAGTTCTCAGAAGTACTGGGGTCTAAGAAACTAAATTAGGGCAAAAGGGATTATAATGTTATAATTCTGCCTTTAAGATAAACTCCTAAATATAGGAGGAAAAAGTGGAAATATATCTTCTTTTTTCTTTTTTTCTTTTTTTTTTTAATAAAAGAATTTGCTTATTGTTTGAAATAATTAAAAACAAACAAGTACACAAACACCCAAAGCATGTGCAACAAACCAACACCACAACAGGTATTTTCATTTGTTTTGTTATAACATTTGTACCAGCTAATTTCCTGACAGAAATTGATCAGATTTTCCATTCCCTAACAGCTACCCATCATCCAGTGAATACTTGGGGTTGTTCTTTATCATGATGATTCACAGAACAGCAAATATAGATTAAATTATTCATATTGTGTATGTGGAAGTTTTGTGTATTCAGTAATTTAGGAGATCAGAATGATAAAATACAGAATGTGAGCGCTCATTTTTCTACACTAAGACTAAATATTTGTTCAAGGTTGTATCATTTAAGAAATACTTACTTTAAAGTTGCTCATAAAATAAGCAGAAAAGCCAGAAAATGAGGAAGCAGGGTATTAGGGTTGGGTTTGTGCTTGAGAAGCACATACTAATACTGAAATTAATTAATTTTATCTGTAGTCAGGAAAAAAAAACAGCAACATAGAATTATAGTAATTGCTAATATTACTTGAATACAGTAAAGTCGGTATGTAACATAGCTCATTATATAATCCATAAATTTCACTCAGTTTTTCAGACAAGCTGATACCACTTTATTTGCTGAGCTGAGTAAGTCTACTTCCAGTCGTCCAGGGATTTTAGTGCACTTTTTGCAGTCAGGCAGAAGACATGGAGGGACAGGAAAGAAATATTTTTTATTATAGTCTCTTAGATCAGGTGCTGTAAATTTGGCTTTCTTTAAGGGAACATATTCTTTCCCCTTTAATATGACACTTACTGTGAACTCTAACACTAATGTATTTGTTATGGTACCAGTATATTAAAGTGGCCTGTGCTGTGTTTGTTTTATGGCATTAGGTTGACATCTATACTTGTATAACTGGAAAATTAAGTGTGTGATATTCTGAAGCGGAGATAAGGTATTATTCTTTATTCTACAATGGACAGTGGAGGAAAAAAAGTTAAATAAGGCTCTTCTCAGATACCTTCATCTTTGCTGAGATGGAGCAGAACATGTTTGAAATCTTCCTATGACCTCTCATCTTTCAGCAAATAAATAATTTTCTCCCTCCAGGTTTCTAAGTTATTTGCAGATATAATCTTCAGATTTACCTCTGTGCATGACCAAAAGGTTCACAGAACCATTAGATAATGCCTGTTCCTGCTATTTTGTCACAGGTAGTCAAATCAATCTGTGGTGGTAACGTGTGGCAGGAAAAGTAAATTATAATGTTACAATAAGGAAGCTGAGGGAAAAAAAACAACAACAAACCAAACCAAAACAACAAAACCCCACCTCTTTATGTGATTAATTGTTCATGTTTCTAAGTATCATTCAAACAATTCAGTTATTTAAAAATTTCCCTCTTAGCAGATGGAAATTACTGAGAAAAACGCTGATTAAGTCATCTAGCCACTTAGACTCTTAGATTCTATCTGTTCTATCAAGCTTAATGGATATTGTGCTATGATAATCAAGAAGCTGTAAAACTCACCAGAAGCAAAATATTCCAATGCACATAAAATATTAAATAAAAGGCACTTAATTTAACTAATGTTTGGTGTAGCAGGAGTCACATACATAGCCAAGTAATAAAAGTGATACTGTTATTGAAATAGATCCTACTGCAATGGTTATAAAGTAACAGACCATATGAAAATCTCATGGAGACCTTACTCAGATGCATCATGACTGTGATGTTTCACTTGCACTTAAGCAAATGAAGGATGATCTAACCAATAAATATAGCACAAGACCATTAATACTTTTCAGAAATGACTGATTCATTCATTTGGAATATAGTATTTGGAATATAGTATTTGGAATCCTTCCACTTTTCATGCTTTGCCATCACATTTTCTTTTCCTACTTGAAAACCTTTTGTATTCATGATGTTTTCACTCTTAGTTTGTTTTAAGAAACAGCTAGATTTTAAGATAAATAGCCAACTCCTACACATACCTATATCCAACATGGTGGGCCACTTTAATCTGCTCTTCATCCTGCACATGTATTTGCATTACAGTATCACCAAGGTTGGAAGAGACCTCAAAGATCATTGAGTCCAACCTGTCACCACAGACCTCATGACTAGACCATGGCACCAAGTGCCACGTCCAATCCCCTCTTGAACACCTCCGGGGATGGTGACTCCACCACCTCCCTGGACTGCCCATTCCAATGGCGAATGACTCTCTCAATGAAGAACTTTCTCCTCACCTCAAGCCTAAACTTCCCCTGGCACAGCTTGAGACTGTGTCCTCTTGTTCTGGTGCTGGTTGCCTGGGAGAAGAGACCAACCCCTTCCTGACTACAGCCACCTTTCAGGTAGTTGTAGAGCAATGAGGTCTGCCCTGAGCCTCCTCTTGTAACCTCCCCTGAGCCTCTTCATTGAACCTAAAGCAAGAATCTTTCTTTCCACTGTTCCACAAGGCAAAGTTTAATTAATTAATTTAATTTTTTATAAATGGCCTGGGGAAAAGGCAAGCATATTTATTATTATGTAGTCCTTCCAGTTAGAAGTCAGTGGTCTTAGCTCAGAAACCAATGGTCTTAGTTCCGATAAGAGCTTTTGAAGATAAGAAAATCAGAGTGGGAAAGGCATGGACAAAATCACTACCTTACATCATGTTACTGCAAGTCTCCCTTCCTGCTAGTGTTTGTGAGTCTTTTTCCATTTCCTCACTATTCATTCATGCTAACATTCAATGTGAGATATCATTCCAAAGTCCTTAAAAAACCTTGAAGCATGCTAAATTCTGCTAACTTCTTGAGGCAATGTGTATCTTTGTGCACATACATATAAAAAATCATAGTATGGTAGGTATATGCTACTGGCAGATAATTGTAGGGATTATAAGGATCTGAGTTCCACAGCCATGCTTCTGCTGCCTAAGAAAGTCAGAAATATGAAAAGGGGAGAAGACATTACAACTTCATATCATTTCTCCAGCAGAGAAGAAAGTACACTGAGTACAATAGCAAAATAATTCATCAGCTACTTATTTGATATTCTTTGTTTTGCCAGTCAATCCCTCGCTGTGAGTCTCTTTCATGTTTCTTAAATATCATACAGGCTAAACATTACATAGCAACATATCATCCTAAATTAAATTAGTATTAAATACTGCAGTTGTATCAAGAAACGATTTGTAGAAAAAAGCGAAGACGGCACAAGTTCAAAGGAAGCTGTGATTCCTGCTTTTCAAAGATGAAAGCAGGCTGTATGAACAATATTAACTTGTACCAAGCAATGCATGACAGAAAAATCAGTAGCAAAGATTTAGAACTAAAAGCTGTGAAGAAAGGAAGGAATATGACACTAGAATTTGGTCACAAAAGTCTAGTATCGAAATAGAGATAGAGATGAATGTATTTCTGCTACAGAATTGCACTGAAGCTTGGGGACATCCCCTTAAACTGAGAAAGGTGACTTTTAACTCTCCTGTACAAAACAGGTTTTGTCTGATTTGTGATACAGACTGGAATACTTCCTGTAGTCAAGAACAGAAACATTACTGAAAAGGCTGCAGTATGTATCCCAGATATATTAAAAAACATGTCCTTAAAGAACAAATATCTTAAGGCACAATGATTTATTAAATACTCTATATTCCTAAATGATTTGTACCATACCTACTGCACAATTTAATAATATATTAATTAGTTGCTATATATATTGCACATAATTAATATAATTAAACATTTTTAAAAAAATCAGATCTAAAACATAATATAGATATGTTTTTAATTATACAACTGTGCATTCATTATAGGAAATCTATTACTTCACTTCCCTGTTGGAACTAGGCCAATATCTGCATCTTAGGGCAAAATCTGATATCACTCAGTCTTTATTATCTTCTTTTTGCTTATGTTTTCAGTGGAACAGACACAGAGAAAATCTGTGACATCTGGTCCCCCAGGGGTCTGTGTTTCTCTATTACAAAGGCCTCAGATATATCCATTATGTGACAGCTGACATTTGGTAAACATTCTGGAGATGGACAACAACACACCCAGCTGGCTTCACAACCCTTCAAACCATAAGCTAAGGAGCTTTGCATTGGAACTGACACTCTAGCACACTGTCCTGATTTGAAATTCTTCAATAATAAAATAATACATAATTCTTGGAGAGAAAGCACTTCAACATTTTCTCTGTGAGTTTATTTTCCCTCTTTGTTTCAGAGTATTGTTTTCAGAAGGTCTTTATGACGTTCCTCTTTGTGACCCTTTATTTGGTGTGTTACTACGTATGGATAGCAAAGACTTTAATTTGTGCATGGATTGCCAGTCTGGAATTGGGCTTATGAACCAGTGTTATTTGAATTTGCAAGTGGCATTGGGACATAGACATTTTTATTTATAAAATAAGAGCATTTAATACATCACCACTGAAAATATCCTAAGAAAATGACAAATAAATAAATTCAATTTAATTCTGCTTTGACATTCCCTTGTAATATCAGAGCAGCCAGATTACCATAGGTCAAATGAGTATTAGAATAACCTTTTCTTTGTGTTGATTACTCCTCTCACAAAATTTGAATTGAGTGACTTGTAACCCTGTTTTAGAGCATG
Source organism: Colaptes auratus (assembly GCA_015227895.2). Taxonomy (NCBI): domain Eukaryota; kingdom Metazoa; phylum Chordata; class Aves; order Piciformes; family Picidae; genus Colaptes; species Colaptes auratus. The sequence goes on along the minus strand of CM037640.1, from coordinate 48,936,081 downwards.
TTTTGCAAATGTGGCATGTGTTTGGCTAAAAACCTTAGCAGTTTATGAAAACAGGTTAAAATACTCACAGTTTTTTTAGGCATATATATATAGCAAAAAATTTGAAGGGGAGGAAGGAAAAGATAAGCTACTGTAGGCAAGGAGGCCAGGAAGAAAAGAGGAAGAGGAATCACAGAATTTCCGGGGCTGGAAGGGATCTTGAAAGATCATCTAGTCCAATCCCTCTGCCAGAGAGGGTCACCTACACCAGATTACACAGGAATGCATCCAGGCAAGTTTTTACTATCTCCAGAGAGGGAGACTTGAGGAAGATATGGAAGTGTGAAGGGAGAGACATCAGGATAGTTCAGGTTAAAAAGGTTATTGTAAATCATAAATTTCACAAATTTTGCTAAATTACCTTAATCTTTAGTTTATATTTTACATTCCGTGTTTCTGTACAATATTATAATTTTTTTTAGCTAGAGTATCAGGTAGTGTGATCTATCTGTAAAGAAAACTGACACATTACACAAACAGCACTAGAACTGTGCACTTGACAGCATCTCCTAAAGTACATTACTGAAAGAATATAAAGAATATTGCATTAAATACTAACATCTTTACTTTCAGGAGTTGTAATTACAATTAATTAATGGGAAATAATGCAAACACTGCAAACTTTAGCAATGCTTCTACTGAGACGGAGTGTATAGTTGATTCAGTCCTGGGGAGAAACCCCACCATGGATTATCTCCTGGATACAACAGAGATCAGAATAGCTACAATTTCAATTAAATGTATTTATTTTAACTCAAAATAGATTTTGTCCACTCCTTTCTTGTCCATGACAAAAAACTGGAGTATATAGGGAACCTATTGAACTCTACAACTATAGATATCACAGCCATTTCAACAGGAATGTTCAAAAGGAAAAAAAATGGAATAAAATTTCAGATTAAATCAGTGTACATAAAAGTGCAATCATTGCCTCATGGTCACACATACCCATCCAAATTACACATGATAGAGACACGGACACAAATCAAAGCAAATGCTCTGAACTGACTGTTCTCTATCAGAAGAAGGATTTGGGGTTATGAATATAGTTCTACAAAACACAGGCTCAAAGGTCAGGGCAATCTAATCATATGTTTGATTACAGAAGGAAATTATTCCTTCACTGAATAATATATGATTCACTCATATTTTGAATGTTGCTTTTAGTTCCAGGCCTTTCGTCTCAAAACATTTTATAGAGTCTAAAATATTCAACAACAAGCAACAAGTAGATTTGACAGTATGGAGTGAATCCTATGAAGAAGAGTACAGATACTCCAGACTTTGGAGCATGGAAAATTGGTCTAAGAAAGATACAGTAGGGCCCTACAGGTGTATAATGGTGACAGACTGTGCACAGGTAATACTTATAGAATGTTAGTGGTTGTAAGGGACCTCCAGAATCATCGTCCAATCCCCCTGCCCAAGGCAGGATCACCTGGTATGCTGCACGGAACATGTCCAGGACAGCTTTGAAATCCCAGAGAAGGAAACTTTCTAACACACCTCTCTGGGCAGCCTTGTTTGCCAGTGCTCTTTCACACTCTCTTACAGTACAGAAGTTTCTCCTCACATTTATGGTGGAACTTCGGTCTCTGTTCTAGCTTATGGTACTTCATTATTCCTTGTCCTATTAACCAGTTGCAACCAAATAAGAGCCTCTCCCCTGCCTCTTCTCACCACACCCCTCAGATATTTATAGACTCAGTGTGGCTAATAGTTCCCCTCTCAGCTCTTCTCTTTCTCCATACTAAACATGTTCCCATTCTCTCTCAGTTCTTTCTTCATAGTTTAGATGTTCAAGTCCCTCATTCATCCTCAATGCTCTCTGTTTTGGCTACTCTCTCCCAGCAGATGCAAAGATTTATAGCAATATAAAACTTTTAATCACTATTCATTTTAGATTTAAAACTAAAATTGCATTTCCTTTGTAAAGGTGTTAAGACATACCACATCATTTAGCATTCCAAGGATACTGCTTAGTTAGCTAATTAAATCTTCTTTTCACTTCAAACATTTAGAGCTTCAGATGAATCTTCACAATAGATATTCCAATGTTTAGTGTAATTTCAATATTGATTACTTCAGTTATTTATTCTTGAGTGTATTGAAAACAATCATTACATGTTTTTATTAATGAACTGGAAAATAGTGCATTAATCATATTTTTAGGTTATACTTAATTAAGATGTTACAAACAGTGCAAAATGGAAAATACAGAAAGATCTAAAAACTAATGTGAAATGTGGGCTGGAAATAATTAAATGAGCTTCAGTCTGCAACCTTAGTAACACTGAGTGAGACTTGGGCTATGATTGGACAGTATATTAGAAACAATGGAGATTTGGAATGCTAATTTTTTTTTATCCTTTGTTACAGAAAACTGTGAATACTCACTTTTTTTTTCTGTTTAGAAATTGGTGTTTACTTAGGTAGAAGTAAAGCAGAGTACCTTTCTGTACTGAAATACTGAGATATAACAAAGTCTGAAGCATCGCAAATTTTCTCCTATATTGTTTGATGCATCACCAAAATAAGTAGAAGCTGGATAGTATGACGATTCCATGTAGAATAGAATATGAAGAATAGAATAGAATAGAATAGAATAGAATAGAATAGATATAATAGAATAGAATAGAATAGAATAGAATAGAATAAACCAGTTTGGAAAAGACCTTTGAGATCATTGAGTCCAACCTATCATCCAACACTATCTAATCAACTAAACCATGGCTCCAAGTGCCCCATCCAATCTCTTCGTAAACACCTCCAGTGATGGTACTCTACCACCTCCCTGGGCAGCCCATTCCAATGGCCAATCACTCTCTCTATGTAGAACTTCTTCCTAACATCCAGCCTAATCCTCCCGTGGTGCTGTTGAGACTGTGTCCTCTTGGTCTGGTAACTTCATTTTACTTTATATTAAAAGTTACTTTTGAAGTGTTGGAAGAAATAGCAAGATACTGAAAGCCTAAGACTTATTTACCCATACAGAGTTATCTATATCTTTGGAGGGCTCCAAATAAGTCAATACACACAACATGGTTTTATGAAATGTGCCCTGTACTTCTAGCAGTAAAATCAGACATATATTTTAGGATTACCAACAGAACTGTGATATCTCTTAAAAATATTCTGAATCAATGTGCAATTACTAATAATATTTTGTATCACCTTCTAGTCGTATATCTCTGTATTAGGTACATGTCTTAATCTTCCTAACTGCTTACATGTTGATGTAGTAGACATCAGCTGCTCCTACAAAATTCTTTCTTTGTGCACAGATTTGATAATTATTATATAAGTGAAAGCCTATTAATGAAACTATTTCGTATGATACTGAAATTAATTTTTATCATCAATAATTTCCTTACAATGTTAGGTTTCTGTACAGTTCCTTGAGAATTGTGTAGCAGGTTTAATACTACCCAAATGCTTAAGAAGATGGTTATAAAGTGCTTGGATTGTCAAAATGATTTTAGCAAGGAGTTTGGGTTCCCTGAATGTCATCTCCACATAACCTTCAACATGACAAATGAGGACTTGAGGAGCATTAATATGTATGGGAAATGCAATCTATTTTTCTGGCTCCACAGTCTTAATTAGGTTCTGATAGAGCCGTCTGTACCAATTTGCTGAGAACTTTTATTTCAAGAAGCCCTCTGCTTTTCTGAGTATTTATTAGTGATAGCAGATGGCATCAAGGCCAAATTTAAAAGCAAAATTACTTGGGAGTTGGTGTAAGTTAGTTGCTTTATACTGGTTATTGTCACCATTAGACAGGTGAGCTTAATTAACTTTATTAAAGCAAGTTATACTACAATTTATGCAGAAAGGAAGGGCTTCCACAACATACATGAGGTCCCTAGGCATCTGAATCTATGCAGACTAAGTAATTCTAAACAGCAAATAGGTAGCAATAGCTTGTGTGCTAATATTTTGGATTTTACTTGGTAAAGCAAAATCCACTAGTTGTAAAGATGTTTTATTATGACAGCTGTATTATACCCTCCAGAGCTTTGCCCTTTTTATTTTGCATTAAATTACTTAAGTCAAACCCTGTGCACTTACAAAACATTTTCTGGAAAGAATAATTGCATATTAGGCTCTTTCCCCTTACTTTCTTATTTAATTTTGAAATGATTAAAGCAGTACTGTATCACAGCACCGAATCCTGAGTGGGTTGGCATTTGCAAAAGGGAAGGGACAAACCTGAAGGTTTAAACGTAACATCTGCAGTCGTGATTAATTATCATAGCCCTTAATAAGAATTCCTTAACATTTTCTTTAAAAAAATAAATGATTCCTATAGATATTCCATAGTCACACACCATAACTGTAGATGGACCGCAAAAGCAGCTAATTATAAATCTCGTTTTCTGGATTTGCTTCTGACTCTATTTCACAAATGATCAAGCTAGGCATTAACCAGAGAAATGTACTGAGCCATGCTCCTGCAGCGATGGCTTGTGTAGGAGAAGCTGTGACCCACTGGAATTCTTTGTACTCTACAGCTCTCTTTGATCTGAGCAGGAATAGGCACTGTTATAATTTTCAATAGAAATATTCCCCTAAAGCAGTAAAATATTGTGCTGGTACTCATTTATGCTAGTGGCAGTACCAATGCACCGTGGGATGCTAAACAGGACAGGGTAAACTCTTAAAACCTTAATTTTCATTAGTTATTGATTTGGTTAACAGGAACAAAAGTAGGCAGATTGTGGCCACTAGGCAGCAGTTTGTCTCTGCCACCCTTCCTCATCTCTCTTTTCCCTCTGCTCCAGTACAGGCTTTCTACAGACTGCAGAGTATATCTGTTATTGTTTAATCAATAATTAAACATTTATTTTAACTGGCAATATATCATTTTTTGCCACACTGTCTCAATTTTGCCATTGGAAATAACTGGTAAACAAACTCTCTGTCTTGATTTCAACCCATGAACTTTCTAATTTCTCTTCTTATTTATTCTCTGCTGTTCTGCCAAAAAGGGAGGGGGAATCAGTGAGTATCTGAGTGGGAGTTTGGCTGCTAGCCATGGATTACACTGAAAATGTAAGGAAACGTGAGTTTGGCTATGCTTTGACTCATGTATATTTCTGCAAAAGCTAGTTTACTCAGTGTCCCTTGGAATTTGACCACCATTATCAAATCCTGATGTAAATATTTGATGTTTGCATTATTGTTTCTTATCATACCAGTGGTTTGGGGAAGTGAAATATAGTCTATTGTTAAGACTAGGCTGTATCACAGCTTTCCTGCAGTTTGCCCATGCAGTTAATGATGTCATTTCCTCTCCAGTGATTGCCAGTATCACTAACTCAAGGCTGAAAAATCATTAGTCATCTATTCCTCACTCAGTCATAGCGTTAGATCCTCACTCAGTCTAGTATTAGATCTTCACTGAGTCACAGCATTAGATCTTCACTGAGTCACAGCATTAGGTCTTCACTTAGCCATGGCATTAGATCACAATATCTTAACTTTATAAAATGATGTTTTGGAGTTTTGGTCAATTTTCTTTTTAATTTTTCTTTATGTTATGGTGTCTGAAATATTCAGGTGCCCATTTTAAGACATTTATCCATAACTGTGTGAAAACATAATATTATTCATTACCATAAAAACTGAGATCTCAGGCAGCTGCTAATGGTGTTTGTTAAAGCTTTAAGTATTTCACGATCAAATACTAAATTTGATGTGTATGTATTTATATCCATAGCTATTTGCTGGCTTTTAAATGGCAAAATATATGTTTATAGATATACTCAGAGGCATGAATATTTAAGCACACATGCTTGCATGAAGACATTGGATATTTGTGTGTACAGAGATTAAATTAGGGCTCAGCAGACAGAATGCATGTTGACTTCACAGACAAAAAAACTTTCTTTACAGACATTATGATTTATATATGGAAACATCTATGCCATCCAAAAAAGTAACTTACTCCTGTATGTGCAGGGTAATGCTTTTGTTTTGCTTATCTCCCCTGTGTATAAGTTCAGATCATTTTACAGCAAATGTAAATTGGTAGTGTACACAGGGATCAGAAAATGACACAATTCAGGATAAAGACAGAGACTACAAAGCTTTGCTGGATATGGATAAACACGTGCAGTCAGTATGTTAGACTATTCAATGACACAACAGAAAAAGTATGCAGTCAGTGGCAATCCTAACAAAGAAGTTTCAGGTAATCACAATAGTGGGTCTCCGAGCTCTCAAGATCAATGATGTACTGTTATTAACTCTTTAATAAAGAAGTTGGAACCTGCTTCAATCTCTCAGGAAGATTTCTTTTTATGGGTATAAGGAAGAGATTCTCAGTGAGGGTGATAAGGCACTGGAACAGGTTGCCAGTACAAGTTGTAGATGCCCTCTCCCTGGAAGTGTTCAAAGCAATGCTGGACAGGGCTTTGAGAAATCTGATCTACTGAAAAGTCTCCATGACAGGGCAATTGGAACTAGATGACTGTTAACTCAAGGCCATTCCTGCTTCAGAAAGAGAGAAGCCGTCCAGCCCACAGGACAGAGAAGCACAGACTGCTCCCAGCCTGAACCCAGACCAGACTGAACTAACAGAACCCAAACTTAAAATTGCATTCTACAATCTACCAATGAAATTAGTTTAGACTATCTTGTTTTTGTTCAAATATCAAAAACATTCAGCCAGAGTGTTCAGCAACTGTCTCTTTCTTAAAGGCATAGCCTCAACCGGTCACAATGACCTTTAACATCTCTTCCAATCCAAACCATTCTATGATTCTATAATTCCATGATTCTGTTATTGACATTAGTTCAGACATTCTGGTCAATTTAATTATGAAAGCAGTTGTCATAACCAGCTGAGGAGGAATTAAAATTGGTGTCCATAAGAATGATCCCATTAGTCATCTCCCTTAGTAAAGGAGCCACTTAAATTCCATTGAAATGAATTAAAACAATCCAGTGATTTGAAAGGAAATGAGATGTGGCATAATATTACAGTGTTAAATACAATACCACCACCACCAATGCCTAATATGTGATCTAGTCTGTTGTTTTATAAACTACTATGGGTCTTTTAGAAACTGACAGAGGTGATCTTGTGGAACATGGCTATCATTGCACAAACTATTTCATCCATTCTATAAATACAGTTCTGTGTTTTGTTGTTTGTAATCATAAAAATCTATTCTCTGTATGAACCTTTCATACAGGCAAGCTGTCAAAAATATGATGGATATTTTAAAACTGTACTTGGTTTTGTGAGTGTTTGTGTACTTCATTTCTTCTTTTTTTACCAAGTACTCAGGCAATAGGGCAACCCAGCCCACATCTTATACTGATCAGTAATTTAGTAATTATTGACAAATCAGCTGAAGTGTAAGCTTGATTTTGAACTATATTTGAAGAGTTTGCTATCCAATGACTGTTATAATAATTCTATTTTCCTGTCAAACAGTTTGAAACTGGATTTCTCCAGTGCATTAAAAATGATAGCTGTGATAAGAACCTATCTGGCAGCAGAAGCTTAAACAGCTCAACTTAGGTGCTGTAGAGACTTGTTGGTCCTTTGTGACTTGCTTACATGTTACAAGTATAAAACCTTTTTGATTTTTCCTGTTAGGTGAGCTTAAATGTCACTATCAGGCTTTGGCAGTTTGCAATAGAACAATTAAGCTATTTTTTTGCTTCTGTGTATCTGCTTGATCTTTCAGAAATAATAATTATAAAGCAAGCACCTTACAGGTTAATATGCAGAGCTCTGTATGTGTAGCATATGTTAAAACTAATCAGTGATAACAGAATTTATACCTATGTCTCTCACAAGTTCATTTGAACACATAGAATAGAATAGAATAGAATAGAATAGAATAGAATAGAATAGAATAGAATAGAATAGAATAGAGTAGAATAGACCAGACCAGGTTGGAAGAGACCTTCAAGATCATCACGTCTAACCTATCATCCAACACCACCTAATCAACTAAGCCATGCAACCAAGCACCCTATCAAGTCTCCTCCTAAACACCTCCAGTGATGGTAACTCCACCACCTCCCCAGGCAGCCCATTCCAATGGGCAATCACTCTCTCTGTGTAGAATTTCTTCCTTGTTTGGAGGTGGGGGGTTTGTGGGTTTTATTTTGTTTGTTTTGTTTTATTTTGTTTTTCCTTATTTTATTCTGTTTTTCCTTTATTTTATTTTATTTTTCCTTAACTCTTGGAAGACAAAATTTAAACTTTAAGAATAAAAGTTTGTCTGTCAGAGGGACTAAGTAGACATGAGGCAAAAACTGATATATTGCCAGTTAAAATAAAATTATTGATTAAACCATAACAGATATACTCTGCAGTCTGTAGAAAGCCCATGCTGGAGCAGAGGAAAAAAGTAAGAAACTATTAAAACCATTACATTACTGCTGTAAAACTGAGGTGGCTGGACTCTTTGGGCTCTATGGTTGCCTATTCAGTGCACAGATAGAGTTAGGGGCTTGAGAGAACTGGAGTCAGGAGAGCCAGCAATCTGGACAGTTATCCACATTCTTGCATGAACTGAAAGGCAAGATGAGAAAATGAGCAAGCTTCAGCTCCTGCCTCCTTCCTTGCCGCAGAGTACATCTACAAAGGCAGTTCCGAAATACATCTCCTATTCAAATGTACCTACCCCTTCAGCTACACACATATGAGCCCTGAGGATGTGAATGTGTATGTCTGTCAGGATTATGTAACATGTAGGTACATTTTTTTATATAACAGAAGCCATCTCATTTCAGCCATTATTGGCAAAAGTTGTATTCTAATTGCTTGTCAAATGCACTGCTGGTTATATGATCAAGACTCTGTGTAACAGGCTTCTTGACCCTTTTCATTTGAAAAGGTGTCCACTATTTTTCAAGCAATGTAAGTGATTCAGGCATTTTATCTCCATATGGGTTTTAACCTGTGGTAGTACAAGCACAAATACACAGACTATGTTAACTTTGCCATGGGAAAATGTTAGTGCCCCTATCAAGCAGCTAAGGAGCTCCAGAAACAGTAGTGACAAGTGTGCTGGAGTGAGTCACCGTCTCCTTTGTAATGGAATTATAAGAAGTAAGGTGATCAAAGCCTAAACTCATTCTCTAACTTCTGAGCCATTCTTCTTTTGCTGTAATTATGCTATTGTTATTGTCTGTTCATACACAGAAATAAGTGTAACCAGTCTAAAACATACAGAAATCAACAGAATAGCTTTCAGGGGGTTCACTAAATTCTAGTTCCATTCTAATGCACATTTCAATGGACCTCACAGCTCAGAGTTGTGTTTCAGGCAGCACAAATCACGCTATAGCATTAGAAACTTTCAGTTCATGATGAGATAGTTAATAAGCCTTGAAGGATATAAGATGCACTCAGAAGAATCAAAGCAATGACACTTAGCTGACTCATCAGACAAGACTTCTTCCCTCATCTATTCTGCCATCTGTTAAAATGAAGATATTTCAGTCTATTGTGTTAATGACTGACTAATGATCTATGGAATTTCTCTACCTGCTGAAGATGTGCCCATAGAGTCACAAACCTTTTCACAACTGCTTATTCTGTTTTATTATGATGTCCCAAAAGACTTTGCTGTACATTGCACATAGAAAATATCTGCCTGTTTTGTAGGTGGGTTTTTTGGGTGTTTTTTTTTTGGTTGGTTGGTTGGTTTTCCCCTGGATCCTAGTAGTATCAGGAAGTTGTCTGTATCACTCTCACCTTTATCATACATTATTATATTTTTCTTTCCACATTTCTCTTTCTTTGTCATTTCATCATTTCATGCATTTTTTTTCACTTTAACTTCTGATTACTTTTATAAACTAATTGCTACCCAATTTTAATTCTAATAAATCAGCATGCATGTTATATTAACTTGAAAATACCACATTTATTCCAGCAACGTTTGCTATACACTTCATACAGTTAAATGCACAGGAAAATATTTTCCCTTTTTCACATATTTTAAGAAAATTATTTATCCACCCACAGTAATGAATCTACTGTTTTATTCCTCCAATAAACAGAGAAACAAACAAATAAAGCACAGAAATAAATAATGCACAGAAGCAGATAAATAAAACTCCCTTTATGTTCCTTTAAAAGTAATTTATTTTATATCTTAAGGTAAACTCAGAATAAGCAGTTGGGATATTGCTAAAAGACAACTCCAGAAAAAAAAATATTTTGCTTTTGGTAATTCCCACCCCACACACCCCCCCCACCCAAGAAACAGAAATTTAAACTGAACAGAAACAAATAAGTGTTTTGACACACTGAATATTTATGATTTCTTTGGTTGTTTTTCTCACAGTGAAGAACAACAGGATATTTTCTTAAATCTCTTTTGAAATTAAAATTTCAGCTCTCAACTCTAACTTAAATGCCACTCTAAATCAGGTAAAGATTTAACAGAATGGAGCCTGTGAAAGATCCAGCAGCCATTGAATTACAATATAACAGATAATATACTTAATAAAAAGCAATCTCAATTAGGCAACACATTTGTCATCTCAATAGTTTTTCTAGCTGAAGAACTGATCATGAATCCATGTTCACTTATGCTGCCACTGGCATTAATCCAATATATGATACCTATTCCTTATTTATACATATCTGGGGGGGGGGGTGGTGTGTGTGTCATCTGTGCATCATGTCCACACTTTGGAACTGCCTTTAATTTTTTCAGATGCTCTATGACAACACTAAATAGAATGAATAAAATAGAGGGCACTCATCTAGAATTAAGAGATTCAGAAAGCACTTCGTTCCTTGGCACACTTAGAAACCTTCAGTGCTCTCTGGTGAAAACAACTTGGACTTTTCTATTGTCACAGAATCTTCTTTTGTCTACTGAGGTAAAGGACTGTCTACAAATCACTTGTTACATTAAAAAGCTTTTATATGATAGTGTTAATACAATCAAGTGCAACCATATCTATTTTTTGGAAAGAGTCTGGGGAACCTTTGTAAGAATAATTTCTCACCATCTAGAAAGAAACTAATTCTGAGAAATAAGGCAAGAGTTTTCATCAAGATACTCTTGCAACAGAATCTTTCAATTTTACCAAATGTGATTTTTCTGTTCTCTGAATAACCTCATCACCCTAGCCTTCCTTTGTGTACAACATCTGCAAATTTTTCTGTTGTGAAAAACAGAGCTAACCCTTCCCTCAAAATGATGACAATTTTGAATGGCACTTTAAGACAAAAAAAAACCCCCCCCAGCAGTATAGTTAAAAGGTACTATTTAAGTCATTTAATAATTGCAGGGAGCTATTGTAATCTCAGTAAACAGGCAATTCAAGCAAGTTCATCTTCCTCCACTATAAAATAACCATCATGATTTAAAACAAAAGAAATGATGAAGTTCTAAATTAGTATGAAATCTTGGAGTTTTTCATAGGTAAATCACCAGGGATAAAACACAGACAAAGTGAAGTTAATCTTTGATTCCCTTGGACTTTTATTTTAGCTGCATTGATTACAGTTTTATGCTCTCTGTAAATACAAT
>CM037640.1:48684083-48923089 GCA_015227895.2 Colaptes auratus | reverse complement strand
AAAAATGTTAAAAACATGACACTTCATACAATTCATACACATACATTTCTCCTAGTTCTGCTTTCTAATGCATCACCACTCATAATTTGAGTTAAATAATAAGCATTCTTATTTGTACAAGTGTAAATTTTAGGCACCAAGCAGATGTTTTGCTAATTGATACTGCAACAATTGCAGTGTTATAAGTAGTCTATGAACAACTATCGATAAGATAACCAAATCACAAAGCAGAGAGTGGTATTAATGGAAATAATGAAGAAGTTTTTTCATTGACTGACTAAAATGTCTTCCTATATAAAGATAACATTTTCTGTTTACTACTCGAAACTTGAGAGTTATAACTATAGTTCTCCAGCCAGCATATGATTATATGAGTTCTATCTCTGCTGTATTAAAGAATGGAATGAAAACTTAATGGCCAAGGAGCACAAATATATCTTCAAAAATACCAAATAAACAAAGAGATAAAGGTGTCTAAGTGTTCACAATTCTTTGATGCTGATATTTTTAGAAAATTGAGAACAGGCACACATATGCAATCAATAGTTGTACATCTTGTGAGACATTCATCCAACTCTCACTCTAATGGCTTACATAGTTACGTAAAGGTTGGAATACAGATTGTCTTTGTATTACTAAGTTAAAAGAAACGTATGAACTAAGGAGAAATAAGATGAAATCCCAAAGAGGAAGGTGAAAAAGTAAATGGGCATGTGCTCAGATTGGCTCTGTATTTGAAAGAGTTATAAGAAAAATCACATTGCTAAGTTGAAATATTTATCTTAGAAGTAAGCCTTTCCAGACTCCTTTGTAGTAACTGAACATTATTATATGTATGCTATGCTTGTATGTGTACATATATACACAAACACACATGTGTTGTGTGTATATATATATATTCATACATGTTATACACATGCATATGGTGTAATATAAAATAAAAATCAGCAGTTGCAAAATGCTGTGATGGGAGTGTTTAGAAAAATGATGCATCAAGCAGGACATTACTGCAGAATGAAATGTCAATAAATGTATTCATTAACGAGCACATTATGGCTAATGGCAACCCTTTATTGCTATCAAGGACCTTCTCTGCAGACACAAAACTCCTGGTCCTTGCACCTGTGTCTCAAAGTGTTTGTGGATATACAACACACTAGGTTGATTCCATGTTATAGTTAGTGCAGATAAGAGCTGCTCTGTTCATCTTTAGTTTGTGGAGGATGAGCCTCTTCTGTAAGACCTGCAGCAGTCTGTCCTCCATTTGATTTTTTTGTTTGTTTGGGTTGTTGCTTGTTGCTTTTATGCTTTGCTTCCCTTCCCAAAGGAAAGTCCCCATTTGCTTCTGATAGCAGGAGGTCCTCTATCTGCATTCTCTTACTCTATCTATATCTATTATTCTACCTAATGTTTTAGGCTTAAGTGTCTCCTAAATTTAACTACATCTGGTCTTCTTTACCCCTTTAACTGGTACAATATCACACATGCTTATTAAAATCTTACATCTTATTCCATTTGGCTGTTTTCAATCTCAGAGCTACAACATATGCTTATGTCTGGGTTCAAGGCAAGGTAATATTGTTTACATCACAATCACTACATCTGATAGTATTTATGTCACTATTGATACATATAATTTCTTGGTGTATGGACCTCTGTTTGGCTACATTGTTTGCAGAGCTTGAGAGAGTGCTGCCTAACCCTTTCTCCACGAATCTATTCTGAGTATATAAGGCTAAAGCTTCTCTACAGCAAGGGCCAAATCAAATCTGACGAAAGTGATGGTCTCATTGCCTCCCTTGAGCAGAGTGTGGCTGACTGTGCCCCTAGTCAATTGATTGTTTAAAGAGGTAGAGAAGTCCCAACACTGTTTTGTCATTAAGTTGTCATATTCTGTGACTCAGTAGAGAGCTGGAAGCAGTATACTGGAGGAAGTGTCATTTAAATGCAGTGGTGACAGGAGGGAGAAGCACTCGAGGAAACTGAAAGCACAGGAAATCTACAGCACACAGCAAGGGAAGAAAGTATCAAGAGAAGCAAGGAGTGAAATTTCCCTCATTCTGCAGATCTGAGCTGCTGAGTTTGCTTTGTCATACAGTCAGTCAACCCCTCCAGTAAGTCTTCTATACTAATATTCTCTTCTACTCCTTTCCTGTTCTCTCCTTGTCAGTGATGAAGTGGCAACAGAACTTAGAGAGCACCCCCTCCAAAAGTTAGGGTTTAGATTTAATAATGATAAATAGGTAAACTAAAATTTATGAATTGTAAGTAACACAGTAAAATCTATTTGTAGCCACAGAAAAGTTATTTTTAGTCTCTGATGCTTTATTTCTCCTTGTTTGAATCTTTGTGGTTTATGGCTAGGCAGGGCTCTTTCTTTGTATACAAGACTAAAAAACTATGTGCCCAACCTTTATATACCACATATTCAAAGGGAAAATCTAGCTTTCCTGGGTGAATGACTCCATTTTACGACATTTGTAGCCCATTACAAATAGCAACAGACTTGAATGCGAGTGAAATACAGTACAGTGTTTGAAGTAAAAGAAAAGGAACTTAAACAGCCGCTGCAAAGAAGTAAAAATGTGAATAGAGTAGACAAGGATATTCTTCATGTTAGTCTCCTGGTTGGCTGGGATTTTTTTTCTGTTTGTTTTTTTCCATTTTTACTCTTTGTCCAGACCTTTGCTTACTGAAACAGATTGGTTGCTATGAGCCACGATGCCAAGGATGAAAAAGAGCCCAGGCAGCCCCCATTGCTCACAGTAGCCTTCAAAGTCTTCCTGATTTACAGCGAAAGGTAGAAATCTTACAACTGTTTGTCTCTTTCATACATTTTAAAATGAAATTATAATAGTTCAAGAAATACAATTACATGAGATGTTCAACTGGTATGATTTTAATCATAAATATAGTTAGGATTGTTTTATGTTTGCAAAACAAGTCAAAAAATATTATGGAGTTTTCAGAGGGAGAAAATCAATACACAGGGTCAACTAACAGTCCAAAGTCACTTACAGCACTGGAATTTGAAGTAAGAACTCATAGACACAGGTCACTGAGCAACAGGGTGGAATATGCCTCTATTTTAGTATGGTAATCAAGATGATATGATTCCCTTAAGAATTCCATTTTAATTTGTCCTGCATGGATAAAAAGTATTTGAATTGAGAAATAATGATATCTTATTCTATATAAATAAAAAATGAATATAAAGGTCAGAGAAATTACTCAAACGCAAAGAAATAAAATTTTCACTAAAGCAGAGATGAATTTTTAGTCCAGAAAATGTTTTATTTCATATTGATTCCGGGGGGGGGGGGGGGGGGGGGGGGGGGGGGGAAGAAAGAAAAACAAGAAAAACCCCAACAACATCCTGAATTATGAAAGGAGGAAACTACCACTTTAAGTTTTCAGTGAAGTTAAAAATAAAATAAAATTCTCTAATTTCTGTTCTTAAAATAGTGCACTGAAAAAGTGCATCATTTCATAGCAGTTATCTTGTCATTTAAGGAGCAGTCTCCTGAGTATATTTTAGCTACTGAGTATATTTAGCTACTAAGTGCTCACCTAAAATATACTAAGAATAATCAGGTGAGTTAAAAGTGTGCCTACTTGCATCAGCTGTGCCTGGAGTTGCAATCTATTGTCTTGCAATAAAAAATGTATTTCATAGAAGAAAAAAATAATGCAAAATATGGGACAAGATGGAGCGAAAACAAAGATCAGCACACTCAGTTTTTAACTGTGAATTAAGCATCACATTCAGGAAAGCGGACAGGCCAGACTGTAGATGATAAGGAATGGGATGTTAATGGGGAACAAAAAAAATAGAACAGTAGGATGTGAAGAGGATTTTTAAAGTGTGCTTGGAATGGTAAATGTTTGTGACTCTTACCAAGCCAGCCAAAGTAATATGCTGCCAGAATGAATAGAACATCACAGGTGTCTAAAAAACCCTAGATTCTCAGAAGTACGGGGTCTAAGAAACTAAATTAGGGCAAAGGGATTATAATGTTATAATCTGCCTTTAAGATAAACTCCTAAATATAGGAGGAAAAAGTGGAAATATATCTTCTTTTTTCTTTTTTTCTTTTTTTTTTTAATAAAAGAATTTGGCTTATGGTTTGAAATAATAAAACAAACAAGTACACAAAACACCCAAAGCATGTGCAACAAACCAACACCACAACAGGTATTTTCATTTGTTTGTTATAACATTGTACCAGCTAATTTCCTGACAGAAATTGATCAGATTTTCCATTCCCTAACAGCTACCCATCATCCCGTGAATACTTGGGGTTGTTCTTTATCTGATGATTCACAGAACAGCAAATATAGATTAAATTATTCATATTGTGTATGTGGAAGTTTGTGTGTATTCAGTAATTTAGGAGATCAGAATGATAAAATACAGAAGTGAGCGCTCATTTTTCTACACTAAAGACTAAATATTTGTTCAAGGGTTGTATCATTTAAGAAATACTTACTTTAAAGTTGCTCATAAAATAAGCAGAAAGCCAGAAAATGAGGAAGCAGGGTATTAGGGTTGGGTTTGTGCTTGAGAAGCACATACTAATACTGAATTAATTAATTTTATCTGTAGTCAGGAAAAAAAAACAGCAACATAGAATTATAGTAATTGCTAATATTACTTGAATACAGTAAGTCGGTATGTAACATAGCTCATTTTAATCCAATCCATAAATTTCACTCAGTTTTTCAGACAAGCTGATACCACTTTATTTGCTGAGCTGAGTAAGTCTACTTCCAGAGTCGTCCAGGGATTTAGTGCACTTTTTGCAGTCAGGCAGAAGACATGGAGGGACAGGAAAGAAATATTTTTTATTATAGTCTCTTAGATCAGGTGCGTGTAAATTTGGCTTTCTTTAAGGGAACATATTCTTTCCCCTTTAATATGACACTTACTGTGAACTCTAACACTAATGTATTTTTATGGTACAGTAGATTAAAGTGGCCTGTGCTGTGTTTGTTTTATGGCATTAGGTTGACATCTATACTTGTAATAACTGGAAAATTAAGTTGTTGATATTCTGAAGCGGGAGATAAGGTATTATTCTTTATTCTACAATGGACAGTGGAGGAAAAAAGTTTAAATAAGGCTCTTCTCAGATACCTTCATCTTTGCTGAGATGGAGCAGAACATGTTTGAAATCTTCCTATGACCTCCATCTTTCAGCAAAAAATAATTTTTCTCCAGTTTTCTAAGTTATTTGCAGATATAATCTTCAGATTACCTCTGTGCATGACCAAAAGGTTCACAGAACCATTAGATAATGCCTGTTCCTGCTATTTTGTCACAGGTATCAAATCAATCTGTGGTGGTAACGTGTGGCAGGAGAAGTAAATTATAATGTGACAATAAGGAAGCTGAGGGAAAAAAAACAACAACAAACCAACCAAAACAACAAACCCCACCTCTTTATGTGATTAATTGTTCATGTTTCTAAGTATCATTCAAACAATTCAGTTATTTAAAAATTTCCCTCTTAGCAGATGGAAATTACTGAGAAAAAAACGCTGATAAGTCTCAGCCACTTAGACTCTTAGATTCTATCTGTTCTATCAAGCTTAATGGATATTGTGCTATGATAATCAAGAAGCTGTAAAAACTCACCGAAGCAAATATTCCAATGCACATAAAATATTAATAAAGGCACTTAATTAACTAATGTTGTGTAGCAGGAGTCACATACATAGCCAAGTAATAAAAGTGATACTGTTATTGAAATAGATCCTACTGCAATGGTTATAAAGTAACAGACCATATGAAAATCTCATGAGACCTTACTCAGATGCATCATGACTGTGATGTTTCACTTGCACTTAAGCAAATGAAGGATGATCTAACCAATAAATATAGCACAAGACCATTAATACTTTTCAGAATGACTGATCATTCATTTGGAATATAGTATTTGGAATATGTATTTGGAATCCTTCCACTTTTCATGCTTTGCCATCACATTTTCTTTTCCTACTTGAAAACCTTTGTATTCATGATGTTTTCACTCTTAGTTTGTTTTAAGAAACAGATAGATTTTAAGATAATAGCCATCCTACACATACCTATATCCACCATGGTGGGCCACTTTAATTGCTCTTCATCCTGCACATGTATTTTCATTACAGTACACCAAGGTTGGAAGAGACCTCAAAGATCATGAGTCCAACCTGTCACCACAGACCTCATGACTAGACCATGGCACCAAGTGCCACGTCCAATCCCCTCTTGAACACCTCCGGGATGGTGACTCCACCACCAACTCCCTGGACTGCCCATTCCAATGGCGAATGACTCTCTCATGAAGAACTTTCTCCTCACCTCAAGCCTAAACTTCCCCTGGCACAGCTTGAGACTGTGTGCCTCTTGTTCTGGTGCTGGTTGCCTGGGAGAAGAACCAACCCCTTCCTGACTACAGCCCCTTTCAGTAGTTGTAGAAATGAGCTCCCTGAGCCTCCTCTTGTACCCTCCCCTGAGCCTCTTCATTGAACCTAAAGCAAGAATCTTTTCTTTCCACTGTTCCACAAGGCAAAGTTAATTAATTATTTATTTTTTTATAAATGGCCTGGGGAAAACAGCATATTTATTATTATGTAGTCCTTCCAGTTAGAAGTCAGTGGTCTTAGCTCAGAAACCAATGGTCTTAGTTCCGATAAGAGCTTTTGAAGATAAGAAAATCAGAGTGGGAAAGGCATGGACAAAATCACTACCTTACATCATGTTACTGCAAGTCTCCCTTCCTGCTAGTGTTTGTGAGTCTTTTTTCCATTTCCTCACTATTCATTCATGCTAACATTCAATGGTGAGATATCATTCCAAAGTCCTTAAAAACCCTTGAAGCATGCTAAATTCTGCTAACTTCTTGAGGCAATGTGTATCTTTGTGCACATACATATAAAAAATCATAGTATATGGTAGGTATATGCTACTGGCAGATAATTGTAGGGATTATAAGGATCTGAGTTCCACAGCCATGCTTCTGCTGCCTAAGAAAGTCAGAAATATGAAAAGGGGAGAAGACATTACAACTTCATATCATTTCTCCAGCAGAGAAGAAAGTACACTGAGTACAATAGCAAAATAATTCATCAGCTACTTATTTGATATTCTTTGTTTTGCCAGTCAATCCCTCGCTGTGAGTCTCTTTCATGTTTCTTAAATATTCATACAGGCTAAACATTACATAGCAACATATCATCCTAAATTAAATTAGTATTAAATACTGCAGTTGTATCAAGAAACGATTTGTAGAAAAAAGCGAAGACGGCACAAGTTCAAAGGAAGCTGTGATTCCTGCTTTTCAAAGATGAAAGCAGGCTGTAGAACAATATTAACTTGTACCAAGCAATGCATGACAGAAAAATCAGTAGCAAAGATTTAGAACTAAAAGCTGTGAAGAAAGGAAGGAATATGACACTAGAATTTGGTCACAAAAGTCTAGTATCGAAATAGAGATAGAGATGAATGTATTTCTGCTACAGAATTGCACTGAAGCTTGGGGACATCCCCTTAAACTGAGAAAGGTGACTCTTAACTCTCCTGTACAAAACAGGTTTTGTCTGATTTGTGATACAGACTGGAATACTTCCTGTAGTCAAGAACAGAAACATTACTGAAAAGGCTGCAGTATGTATCCCAGATATATTAAAAAAACATGTCCCTTAAAGAACAAATATCTTAAGGCACAATGATTTATTAAATACTCTATATTCCTAAATGATTTGTACCATACTACTGCACAATTTATAATATATTAATTAGTTGCTATATATATTGCACATAATTAATATAATTAACATTTTTAAAAAAATCAGATCTAAAACATAATATAGATATGTTTTTAATTATACAACTGTGCATTCATTATAGGAATCTATACTTCACTTCCCTGTTGGAACTAGGCCAATATCTGCATCTTAGGGCAAATCTGATATCACTCAGTCTTTATTATCTCTTTTTGCTTATTTTTCAGTGGAACAGACACAGAGAAAATCTGTGACATCTGGTCCCCACCCCAGGGGTCTGTGTTTCTCTATTACAAAGGCCTCAGATATATCCATTATGTGACAGCTGACATTTGTAAACATTCTGCTGGAGATGGACACAACCACACCCTCTGGCTTCACAACCCTCAAACCATAAGCTAAGGAGCTTTGCATTGGAACTGACACTCTAGCACACTGTCCTGATTTGAAATTCTTCAAATAATAAAATAATACATAAATTCTTGGAGAGAAAGCACTTCAACATTTTTCTCTGTGAGTTTATTTTCCCTCTTTGTTTTCAGAGTATTGTTTTCAGAAGGTCTTTATGATCGTTCCTCATTTGTGACCCATTTATTTGGTGTGTTACTACGTATGGATAGCAAAGACTTTAATTTGTGCATGGATTTCCAGTCTGGAATTGGGCTTATGACACAGTGTTATTTGATTTGCAAGTGGACATTGGGACATAGACTATTTTATTTTATAAAATAAGAGCATTATACATCACCATCCCTGAAATATCCTATAGAAAATGACAATAAATAAATGTCAAATTTATATTCTGCTTTGACATTCCCTTGTAATATCAGAGCAGCCAGATTACCATAGGTTACAAATGAGTATTAGAATAACCTTTTTCTTTGTGTTGATTACTCTTCTCACAAAATTTGAATTGAGTGATCTTGTAACCCTGTTTAAGAGCATGTTTTGCAATGTGGCATGTGTTTTGGCTAAAAACCTTAGCAGGTTTATGAAAACAGGTTAAAATACTCACAGTTTATTTAGGCATATATATATAGCAAAAAATTGAGAGGGGAGGAAGGAAAAGATAAGCTACTGTAGGCAAGGAGGCCAGGAAGGAAAAGAGGAAGAGGAATCACAGAATTTCCGGGGCTGGAAGGGATCTTGAAAGATCATCTAGTCCAATCCCTCTGCCAGAGCAGGGTCACCTACACCAGATTACACAGGAATGCATCCAGGCAAGTTTTTAATATCTCCAGAGAGGGAGACTTGAGGAAGATATGGAAGTGGAAGGGAGAGAATCAGGATAGTTCAGGTTATAAAAAGGTTATTGTAAATCATAAATTTCACAAAATTTTGCTAAATTACCTTAATCTTTAGGTTTATATTTTACATTCCTGTGTTTCTGTTACAAATATTATAATTTTTTTTAGCTAGAGTATCAGGTAGTGTGATCTATCTGTAAAGAAACTGACACATTAACACAAACAGCACTAGAACTGTGCACTTGACAGCATCTCTCTAAAAAGTACATTACTGGAAAGAATATAAAGAATATTTGCATTAAATACTAACATCTTTACTTTCAGGAGTTTAATTACATTAATTAATGGAAATAATGCAAACACTGCAAACTTTAGCAATGCTTCTACTGAAGACTGATGTATGATTTATTCAGTCCTGGAGGAGAAACACACATGGATTATCTCCTGAGATACAACAGAGATCAGAATAGCTAACAAAATTCAATTAAATGTATTTATTTTAACTCAAAATAGATTTTGTCCACTACTTTCTTGTCCAATGACAAAAACTGGAGTATATAGGGAACTATTGAACTCTACAAACTATAGAATATCACAGCCATTTCAACAGGAATGTTCAAAAGGAAAAAAAATGGAAATAAAATTTCAGATTAAAATCAGTGTACATAAAAGTGCAATCATTGCCTCATGGTCACACATACCCATACACATGCATAGAGACACGGGACACAAATCAAAGCAAATGCCTCTGAACTGACTGTTCTCTATCAGAAGAAGGATTTGGGGTTATGAAATATAGTTCTACAAAACCACAGGCTCAAAGTTCAGGGGCAAGCTAATCAGATGTTTGATTACAGAAGGAAATTATCCTTTCACTGAATAACTATATGATTCACTCATATTTTGAATGTTGCTTTTAGTTCCAGGCCTTTCGTCTCAAAAACATTTTATAGAGTCTTAAAAATATCAAAAACAGCAACAAGGAGATTTGACAGTATGGAGTAGAATCCGTATGAAGAAGAGTACAGATACTCCAGGACTTTGGAGCATGGAAAATTGGTAGCTAAAGAAAGATACAGTAGGGCCCTACAGGTGTATGAATGGTGACAAGACTGTGCACAGGTAATTATTATAGAATGTTAGTGGTTGGAAGGGACCTCCAGAAATCATCAGGTCCAATCCCCCTGCCAAAGCAGGATCACCTGGGGTAGGCTGCACAGGAACATGTCCAGGACAGCTTTGAAAGTCCCAGGAGAAGGAAACTCTACAACCTCTCTGGGCAGCCTGTTCCAGTGCTCTGTCACACTCTCACAGTACAGAAGTTTCTCCTCACATTTAGGTGGAACTTCCTCTGTTCTAGCTTATGACCATTATTCCTTGTCCTATTACCAGTTGCAACCAAAAAGAGCCTCTCCCCTGCCTCTTCTCACCCACCCCTCAGATATTTATAGACACTAATAAGTTCCCCTCTCAGCCT
This sequence comes from Colaptes auratus, assembly GCA_015227895.2. Lineage (NCBI taxonomy): Eukaryota > Metazoa > Chordata > Aves > Piciformes > Picidae > Colaptes > Colaptes auratus. The sequence continues at coordinate 48,912,595 of CM037640.1, read as the reverse complement.
TCTCTTCTCCATACTAAACAGTCCCAGTTCTCTCAGTCTTTCTTCATAGGTGAGATGTTCAAGTCCCTCATTCATCCTCATAGCTCTCTGTTGGACTCTCTCCAGCAGATGCAAAGATTTATAGCAATATATAAACTTTAATCACTATTCATTTGAGATTTAAAACTAAAATTGCATTTCCTTTGTAAAGGTGTTAAGACATACCACATCATTTAGCATTCCAAGGATACTGCTTAGTTAGCTAATTAAATCTTCTTTTTCACTTCAAACATTTAGAGCTTCAGATGAATCTTCACAATAGATATTCCAATGTTTAGTGTAATTTCAATATTGATTACTTCAGTTATTTATTCTTGAGTGTATTGAAAACAATCATTACATGTTTTTATTAATGAACTGGAAAATAGTGCATTAATCATATTTTTAGGTTATACTTAATTAAGATGTTACAAACAGTGCAAAATGGAAAATACAGAAAGATCTAAAAAACTAATGTGAAATGTGGCTGGAATAATTAAATGAGCTTCAGTCTGCAAACCTTAGTAACACTGAGTGAGACTTTGGCTATGAGTGGACAGTATATTAGAAACAATGGAGATTTGGAATGCTAATTTTTTTTTATCCTTTGTTACAGAAAACTGTGAATACTCACTTTTTTTTTTCTGTTAGAAATTGGTGTTTACTTAGGTAGAAGTAAAGCAGAGTACCTTTCTGTACTGAAATACTGAGATATAACAAAGTCTGAAGCATCGCAATTTCTCCTATATTGTTTGATGCATCACCAAAATAAGTAGAAGCTGGATAGTATGACGATTCCATGTAGAATAGAATAGAATAGAATAGAATAGAATAGAATAGAATAGAATAGAATAGAATAGAATAGAATAGAATAGAATAGAATAGAATAAACCAGTTTGGAAAAGACCTTTGAGATCATTGAGTCCAACCTATCATCCAACACTATCTAATCAACTAAACCATGGCTCCAAGTGCCCCATCCAATCTCTTCGTAAACACCTCCAGTGATGGTAACTCTACCACCTCCCTGGGCAGCCCATTCCAATGGCCAATCACTCTCTCTATGTAGAACTTCTTCCTAACATCCAGCCTAATCCTCCCGTGGTGCTGTTTGAGACTGTGTCCTCTTGGTCTGGTAACTTCATTTTACTTTTATATTAAAAGTTACTTTTGAAGTGTTGGAAGAAATAGCAAGATACTGAAAGCCTAAGACTTATTTACCCATACAGAGCTTATCTATATCTTTGGGAGGGCTCCAAATAAGTCAATACACACAACATGGTTTTATGAAATGTGCCCTGTACTTCTAGCAGTAAAAATCAGACATATATTTTAGGATTACCAACAGAACTGTGATATCTCTTAAAAATATTCTGAATCAATGTGCAATTACTAATAATATTTTGTATCACCTTCTAGTCGTATATCTCTGTATTAGGTACATGTCTTAATCTTCCTAACTGCTTACATGTTGATGTAGTAGACATCAGCTGCTCCTACAAAAATTCTTTCTTTGTGCACAGATTTGATAATTATTATATAAGTGAAAGCCTATTAATGAAACTATTTCGTATGATACTGAAATTAATTTTTATCATCAATAATTTCCTTACAATGTTAGGTTTCTGTACAGTTCCTTGAGAATTGTGTAGCAGGTTTAATACTACCCAAATGCTTAAGAAGATGGTTATAAAGTGCTTGGATTGTCAAAATGATTTTAGCAAGGAGTTTGGGTTCCCTGAATGTCATCTCCACATAACCTTCAACATGACAAATGAGGACTTGAGGAGCATTAATAATGTATGGGAAATGCAATCTATTTTCTGGCTCCACAGTCTTAATTAGGTTCTGATAGAGCCGTCTGTACCAATTTGCTGAGAAACTTTTATTTCAAGAAGCCCTCTGCTTTTCTGAGTATTTATTAGTGATAGCAGATGGCATCAAGGCCAAATTTAAAAGCAAAATTACTTGGGAGTTGGTGTAAGTTGTTGCTTTATACTGGTTATTGTCACCATTAGACAGGTGAGCTTAATTAACTTTAATTAAAGCAAGTTATACTACAATTTATGCAGAAAGGAAGGGCTTCCACAACATACATGAGGTCCCTAGGCACCTGAATCTATGCAGACTAAGTAATTCTAAACAGCAAATAGGTAGCAATAGCTTGTGTGCTAATATTTTGGATTTACTTGGTAAAGCAAAATCCACTAGTTGTAAAGATGTTTTATTATGACAGCTGTATTATACCCTCCAGAGCTTTGCCCTTTTTATTTTGCATTAAAATTACTTAAGTCAAACCCTGTGCACTTACAAAAACATTTTCTGGAAAGAATAATTGCATATTAGGCTCTTTCCCCTTACATTTCTTATTTAATTTTGAAATGATTAAAAGCAGTACTGTATCACAGCACCGAATCCTGAGTGGGTTGGCATTTGCAAAAGGGAAGGGACAAACCTGAAGGTTTAAACGTAACATCTGCAGTCGTGATTAATTATCATAGCCCTTAATAAGAATTCCTTAACATTTTTCTTTAAAAAAATAAATGATTCCTATAGATATTCCATAGTCACACACCATAACTGTAGATGGACCGCAAAAGCAGCTAATTATAAATCTCGTTTTCTGGATTTGCTTCTGACTCTATTTCACAAATGATCAAGCTAGGCATTAACCAGAGAAATGTACTGAGCCATGCTCCTGCAGCGATGGCTTGTGTAGGAGAAGCTGTGACCCACTGGAATTCTTTGTACTCTACAGCTCTCTTTGATCTGAGCAGGAATAGGCACTGTTATAATTTTCAATAGAAATATTCCCCTAAAGCAGTAAAATATTGTGCTGGTACTCATTTATGCTAGTGGCAGTACCAATGCACCGTGGGATGCTAAACAGGACAGGGTAAACTCTTAAAACCTTAATTTTCATTAGTTATTGATTTGGTTAACAGGAAACAAAAGTAGGCAGATTGTGGCCACTAGGCAGCAGTTTGTCTCTGCCACCCCTTCCTCATCTCTCTTTTCCTCTGCTCCAGTACAGGCTTTCTACAGACTGCAGAGTATATCTGTTATTGTTTAATCAATAATTAAACATTTATTTTAACTGGCAATATATCATTTTTTGCCACACTGTCTCAATTTTGCCATTGGAAATAACTGGTAAACAAACTCTCTGTCTTGATTTCAACCCATGAACTTTCTAATTTCTCTTCTTATTTATTCTCTGCTGTTCTGCCAAAAGGGAGGGGAATCAGTGAGTATCTGAGTGGGAGTTTGGCTGCTAGCCATGGATTACACTGAAAATGTAAGGAAAACGTGAGTTTGGCTATGCTTTGACTCATGTATATTTCTGCAAAAGCTAGTTTACTCAGTGTCCCTTGGAATTTGACCACCATTATCAAATCCTGATGTAAATATTTGATGCTTGCATTATTGTTTCTTATCATACCAGTGGGTTGGGGAAGTGAAATATAGTCTATTGTTAAGACTAGGCTGTATCACAGCTTTCCTGCAGTTTGCCCATGCAGTTAATGATGTCATTTCCTCTCCAGTGATTGCCAGTATCACTAACTCAAAGGCTGAAAAATCATTAGTCATCTATTCCTCACTCAGTCATAGCGTTAGATCCTCACTCAGTCATAGTATTAGATCTTCACTGAGTCACAGCATTAGATCTTCACTGAGTCACAGCATTAGGTCTTCACTTAGCCATGGCATTAGATCACAATATCTTAACTTTATTAAAATGATGTTTTGGAGTTTTGGTCAATTTTCTTTTTAATTTTTCTTTATGTTATGGTGTCTGAAATATTCAGGTGCCCATTTTAAGACATTTATCCATAACTGTGTGAAAAACATAATATTATTCATTACCATAAAAACTGAGATCTCAGGCAGCTGCTAATGGTGTTTGTTAAAGCTTTAAGTATTTCACGATCAAATACTAAATTTGATGTGTATGTATTTATATCCATAGCTATTTGCTGGCTTTTAAATGGCAAAATATATGTTTATAGATATACTCAGAGGCATGAATATTTAAGCACACATGCTTGCATGAAGACATTGGATATTTGTGTGTACAGAGATTAAATTAGGGCTCAGCAGACAGAATGCATGTTGACTTCACAGACAAAAAAAACTTTCTTTACAGACATTAATGATTTATAATGGAAACATCTATGCCATCCAAAAAAAGTAACTTACTCCTGTATGTGCAGGGTAATGCTTTTGTTTTGCTTATCTCCCCTGTGTATAAGTTCAGATCACTTTACAGAAAATGTAAATTGGTAGTGTACACAGGGATCAGAAAATGACACAATTCAGCATAAAGACAGAGACTACAAAGCTTTGCTGGATATGGATAAACACGTGCAGTCAGTATGTTAGACTACTCAATGGACACAACAGAAAAAGTATGCAGTCAGTGGCAATCCTAACAAAGAAGTCTCAGGTAATCACAATAGTGGGTCTCCGAGCTCTCAAGATCAATGATGTACTGTTATTAAACTCTTTAATAAAGAAGTTGGAACCTGCTTCAATCTCTCAGGAAGATTTCTTTTTATGGGTATAAGGAAGAGATTCTCAGTGAGGGTGATAAGGCACTGGAACAGGTTGCCAGTACAAGTTGTAGATGCCCTCTCCCTGGAAGTGTTCAAAGCAATGCTGGACAGGGCTTTGAGAAATCTGATCTACTGAAAAGTCTCCATGACAGGGCAATTGGAACTAGATGACTGTTAACTCAAGGCCATTCCTGCTTCAGAAAGAGAGAAGCCGTCCAGCCCACAGGACAGAGAAGCACAGACTGCTCCCAGCCTGAACCCAGACCAGACTGAACTAACAGAACCCAAACTTAAAATTGCATTCTACAATCTACCAATGAAATTAGTTTAGACTATCTTGTTTTTGTTCAAATATCAAAAAACATTCAGCCAGAGTGTTCAGCAACTGTCTCTTTCTTAAAGGCATAGCCTCAACCGGTCACAATGACCTTTAACATCTCTTCCAATCCAAACCATTCTATGATTCTATAATTCCATGATTCTGTTATTGACATTAGTTCAGACATTCTGGTCAATTTAATTATGAAAGCAGTTGTCATAACCAGCTGAGGAGGAATTAAAATTGGTGTCCATAAGAATGATCCCATTAGTCATCTCCCTTAGTAAGGAGCCACTTAAATTCCATTGAAATGAATTAAAACAATCCAGTGATTTGAAAGGAAATGAGATGTGGCATAATATTACAGTGTTAAATACAATACCACCACCACCAATGCCTAATATGTGATCTAGTCTGTTGTTTTATAAACTACTATGGGTCTTTTAGAAACTGACAGAGGTGATCTTGTGGAACATGGCTATCATTGCACAAACTATTTCATCCATTCTATAAATACAGTTCTGTGTTTTGTTGTTTGTAATCATAAAAATCTATTCTCTGTATGAACCTTTCATACAGGCAAGCTGTCAAAAATATGATGGATATTTTTAAAACTGTACTTGGTTTTGTGAGTGTTTGTGTACTTCATTTCTTACTTCTTTTTTTACCAAGTACTCAGGCAATAGGGCAACCCAGCCCACATCTTATACTGATCAGTAATTTAGTAATTATTGACAAATCAGCTGAAGTGTAAGCTTGATTTTGAACTATATTTGAAGAGTTTGCTATCCAATGACTGTTATATAATTCTATTTTCCTGTCAAACAGTTTGAAACTGGATTTCTCCAGTGCATTAAAATGATAGCTGTGATAAGAACCTATCTGGCAGCAGAAGCTTAAACAGCTCAACTTAGGTGCTGTAGAGACTTGTTGGTCCTTTGTGACTTGCTTACATGTTACAAGTATAAAACCTTTTTGATTTTTCCTGTTAGGTGAGCTTAAATGTCACTATCAGGCTTTGGCAGTTTGCAATAGAACAATTAAGCTTTTTTTTGCTTCTGTGTATCTGCTTGATCTTTCAGAAATAATAATTATAAAGCAAGCACCTTACAGGTTAATATGCAGAGCTCTGTATGTGTAGCATATGTTAAAACTAATCAGTGATAACAGAATTTATACCTATGTCTCTCACAAGTTCATTTGAACACATAGAATAGAATAGAATAGAAAAATAGAATAGAATAGAATAGAATAGAATAGAATAGAATAGAGTAGAATAGACCAGACCAGGTTGGAAGAGACCTTCAAGATCATCACGTCTAACCTATCATCCAACACCACCTAATCAACTAAGCCATGCAACCAAGCACCCTATCAGTCTCCTCCTAAACACCTCCAGTGATGGTAACTCCACCACCTCCCCAGGCAGCCCATTCCAATGGGCAATCACTCTCTCTGTGTAGAATTTCTTCCTTGTTTGGAGGTGGGGGTTTGTGGTTTTATTTTGTTTGTTTTGTTTTATTTTGTTTTTTCCTTATTTTATTCTGTTTTTTCCTTTATTTTATTTTATTTTTCCTTAACTCTTGGAAGACAAAATTTAAACTTTAAGAATAAAAGTTTGTCTGTCAGAGGGACTAAGTAGACATGAGGCAAAAACTGATATATTGCCAGTTAAAATAAAATTATTGATTAAACCATAACAGATATACTCTGCAGTCTGTAGAAAGCCCATGCTGGAGCAGAGGAAAAAAGTAAGAAACTATTAAACCATTACATTACTGCTGTAAAACTGAGGTGGCTGGACTCTTTGGGCTCTATGGTTGCCTATTCAGTGCACAGATAGAGTTAGGGCTTGAGAGAACTGGAGTCAGGAGAGCCAGCAATCTGGACAGTTATCCACATTCTTGCATGAACTGAAAGGCAAGATGAGAAAATGAGCAAGCTTCAGCTCCTGCCTCCTTCCTTGCCGCAGAGTACATCTACAAAGGCAGTTCCGAAATACATCTCCTATTCAAATGTACCTACCCCTTCAGCTACACACATATGAGCCCTGAGGATGTGAATGTGTATGTCTGTCAGGATTATGTAACATGTAGGTACATTTTTTTATATCACAGAAGCCATCTCATTTCAGCCATTATTGGCAAAAGTTGTATTCTAATTGCTTGTCAAATGCACTGCTGGTTATATGATCAAGACTCTGTGTAACAGGCTTCTTGACCCTTTTCATTTGAAAAGGTGTCCACTATTTTTCAAGCAATGTAAGTGATTCAGGCATTTTATCTCCATATGGGTTTAACCTGTGGTAGTACAAGCACAAATACACAGACTATGTTAACTTTGCCATGGGAAAATGTTAGTGCCCCTATCAAGCAGCTAAGGAGCTCCAGAAACAGTAGTGACAAGTGTGCTGGAGTGAGTCACCGTCTCCTTTGTAATGGAATTATAAGAAGTAAGGTGATCAAAGCCTAAACTCATTCTCTAACTTCTGAGCCATTCTTCTTTTGCTGTAATTATGCTATTGTTATTGTCTGTTCATACACAGAAATAAGTGTAACCAGTCTAAAACATACAGAAATCAACAGAATAGCTTTCAGGGGTTCACTAAATTCTAGTTCCATTCTAATGCACATTTCAATGGACCTCACAGCTCAGAGTTGTGTTTCAGGCAGCACAAATCACGCTATAGCATTAGAAACTTTCAGTTCATGATGAGATAGTTAATAAGCCTTGAAGGATATAAGATGCACTCAGAAGAATCAAAGCAATGACACTTAGCTGACTCATCAGACAAGACTTCTTCCCTCATCTATTCTGCCATCTGTTAAAATGAAGATATTTCAGTCTATTGTGTTAATGACTGACTAATGATCTATGGAATTTCTCTACCTGCTGAAGATGTGCCCATAGAGTCACAAACCTTTTCACAACTGCTTATTCTGTTTTATTATGATGTCCCAAAAGACTTTGCTGTACATTGCACATAGAAAATATCTGCCTGTTTTGTAGGTGGGTTTTTTGGGTGTTTTTTTTTTGGTTGGTTGGTTGGTTTTCCCCTGGATCCTAGTAGTATCAGGAAGTTGTCTGTATCACTCTCACCTTTATCATACATTATTATATTTTTCTTTCCACATTTCTCTTTCTTTGTCATTTCATCATTTCATGCATTTTTTTTCACTTTAACTTCTGATTACTTTTATAAACTAATTGCTACCCAATTTTAATTCTAATAAATCAGCATGCATGTTATATTAACTTGAAAATACCACATTTATTCCAGCAACGTTTGCTATACACTTCATACAGTTAAATGCACAGGAAAATATTTTCCCTTTTTCACATATTTTAAGAAAATTATTTATCCACCCACAGTAATGAATCTACTGTTTTATTCCTCCAATAAACAGAGAAACAAACAAATAAAGCACAGAAATAAATAATGCACAGAAGCAGATAAATAAAACTCCCTTTATGTTCCTTTAAAAGTAATTTATTTTATATCTTAAGGTAAACTCAGAATAAGCAGTTGGGATATTGCTAAAAGACAACTCCAGAAAAAAAAAATATTTTGCTTTTGGTAATTCCCACCCCACACCCCCCCCACCCAAGAAACAGAAATTTAAACTGAACAGAAACAAATAAGTGTTTTGACACACTGAATATTTATGATTTCTTTGGTTGTTTTTCTCACAGTGAAGAACAACAGGATATTTTCTTAAATCTCTTTTGAAATTAAAATTTCAGCTCTCAACTCTAACTTAAATGCCACTCTAAATCAGGTAAAGATTTAACAGAATGGAGCCTGTGAAAGATCCAGCAGCCATTGAATTACAATATAACAGATAATATACTTAATAATAAAGCAATCTCAATTAGGCAACACATTTGTCATCTCAATAGTTTTTCTAGCTGAAGAACTGATCATGAATCCATGTTCACTTATGCTGCCACTGGCATTAATCCAATATATGATACCTATTCCTTATTTATACATATCTGGGGGGGGGGGTGGTGTGTGTGTCATCTGTGCATCATGTCCACACTTTGGAACTGCCTTTAATTTTTTCAGATGCTCTTATGACAACACTAAATAGAATGAATAAAAATAGAGGGCACTCATCTAGAATTAAGAGATTCAGAAAGCACTTCGTTCCTTGGCACACTTAGAAACCTTCAGTGCTCTCTGGTGAAAACAACTTGGACTTTTCTATTGTCAGCTAGATTCTTTTGTCTACTGAGGTAAAGGACTGTCTACAAATCACTTGTTACATTAAAAAGCTTTTATATGATAGGGTTAATACAATCAAGTGCAACCATATCTATTTTTTGGAAGAGTCTGGGGAACCTTTGTAAGAATAATTTCTCACCATCTAGAAAGAAACTAATTCTGAGAAATAAGGCAAGAGTTTTCATCAAGATACTCTTGCAACAGAATCTTTCAATTTTACCAAATGTGATTTTTCTGTTCTCTGAATAACCTCATCACCCTAGCCTTCCTTTGTGTACAACATCTGCAAATTTTTCTGTTGTGAAAAACAGAGCTAACCCTTCCCTCAAAAATGATGAAAATTTTTAATGGCACTTTAAGACAAAAAAAAAACCCCACCCCAGCAGTATAGTTAAAAGGTACTATTTAAGTCATTTAATATTGCAGGGAGCTATTGTAAATCTAAGTAACAGGCAATTCAAGCAAGTTCATCTTTCTCCAATATAAAATAACAATCATGATTTAAACAAAAGAATGATGAAGTTCTAAAGTAGTATGAATCTTGGAGTTTCATAGGTAAATCACCAGGGATAAACACAGACAAGTGAAGTTAATCTTTGATTCCCTTGGACTTTTTATTTTAGCTGCATTGATTACAGTTTTTATGCTCTCTGTAAATACAATACAATAATTATACAATACAACAGGTTGGAAGAGACCTTCAAGATCATCACGTCCACCCTCAACCATCCAACCCACCTAAATACAATACAGTACAAACAGTACAAAACAGTACAATACAGTACAATACAGTACATACAGTACAATACAACCCACCTAACAACTAAAAACTAAACCCTGGCACCAAGCACCCCATCAGCCTCTTCTTGAACACCTCCAATGAAGGTGACTCCACCACTTCCACAGGCAGCTGATTCCAGTGGGCAATCACTCTCTCGGTATAGAACTTCTTCCTAAGATCCAGTCTAAACCTGCCCTGGCGCAGCCTGAGACTGTGTCCTCTTGTTCTGGTACTGCTGCCTGGGAGAAGAGACCAACCTCCGCCTGGCTACAACCTCCCTTCAGGTAGTTGTAGAGAGCAATAAGGTCACCCCTTAAAAAAAAAGCTTTGGCCAATGGACCTGTAGGTTTGATGAATGTGTTTGGTTAAATTTGTTAGATATTTCTACTAGTTTATGTCATGGAAATTATCCATTCATTCTCCAGTGTAAGTGAATTGTCATCTTTCTGCACCTGGAAGGCCGTTCTTACACAATCTATGCAAATGTACCTTTTGATTTCTGTGTGCTCATATACATACTTACATGGCGCAGTTAAAGATCCTGAGCCTTCACTAATTTTCTTGGGAGGGCAGGAAGAGGATGTATTCATTACATTTTATGACTTCAACTGCAAGGAGGAGGATTTTTCTTTTCTCAATTTATTTTTTTTGTCTGTGTTTTACTTGTGAAAAAAATTAAATAAAAAGAGTGTGTGTCTGAGTTTCAAAACTCCCTTGCTGTATGATCATAGAATCATAAAATCGTTAGGGTTCGAAGGGACCTCAAAGATCATTTAGTTCCAACCCCCCTGCAATGGGCAGGGAAACCTCAAACTACGATGGTGGCATCTAGTTCGGTTACAACACTGCAGCTCATAGGAATGAACAGCAGACACCACTCTATTACCTAATGACAGCTGCTGCAATGCTTAATGTAATTTCTTCATTTCATTCTTTGCTTAAAGTGTAATAGTCTCTGCTGTGGCCAACCATCTCTCTTATATCTTCTTCACCTATCCTCATCTTTTGTGTTCGATTAGGTACTTTGCTTCCCTTCTTTCTAAAAAATTCTGACAGACATTTCCCATATACTTTCAGTGCCTTCCTTTTTACAACATTTCTAATTCACTTTCTCTATTGCTATTCATGATGACAGAGCTTTTGTCCTTCTCTCGCTTGGTGAAAGAAAAAAAAAAATCCTGTATTATACTTCTCTCTTATGAATCCTTACTTAGCATTTTTCTGATTTAACCACCATTAAATCTCCACATTTCTTTGCAATTTACAGTAGATCTGATTAAAGAGTGTAATGAAAATTATAATCATCTTGCTGGAAAAATTGAGGCACTTGCTCTCTGGTTCTCATTTAGTCTACTCTAGCACTTAAACTGCAAAGCTTGAAGTATATGAGGAAGCTTAATTCTTTTTTTTTTGTTGTACTCCATTTGTACAGGCTAGCATTTCTTTGTTGATTTTGCTTTTTATCATCCTTGACTGTAAGAATCACAGACATTAGTGTGCAAAGGCACAGATTAGATCATCTGGTATATTTTTATACTGGAGCTGCCTTTTTTTCCCCCAGTATATACTGTATCTGAATAATTTGTCCAGTATACTTTTAAATCACCCTTTTCCAGCGCTTCTCAAGATGTACAGTTCTGTTTCTGCTGGTATTCACACAGCATTTTGCAGTGCTCAGTTTCACCCAAGTAATTCTACCTACTACTGCTCTTAGATTATGGTTTAAATGTTTTTGGGTTGGTTGATTTGTTTTCCTGAGGCAAATTTTTTGACCACTGAAATGCGTAGGCATCTCGCTTTGAATATAGCAGGATGTGCTTGTTAAAGAATTCATCTGATTCTTACCAATTACAGTAATGGTAATTTCCTTTCCCACTTTATCATTCTTGAATCAATAGAGACTACATAGAATCTTTCAAAAGAAATGAGGTAAGTGGCTAGGTGTCTCTAATTCAGATATTCTAATAAGCACTTTCTCAACACCTGTTTCCCAAGAGAATATCCGTAGCTTAAAGAAAATAGCCAAAAGTCAATGTAAAATGCATGAAGAGAGGTAAGCACTACAGAAGAGCACATTAAAAAGAATCTACATTCTGCTGCTTAGAGCTAATAAATAGGGAACAGTGAATGCAAATGTGTAACTAGGATTTTTCCCATCACTGAAGCTATGGCTTTTCAGCTCTTGGAAACGGCTTCGACTCACTCAACATATAGCTTCTCAATACTCTGAGGAAAAACTTCTGTTCTGAATGAGAGTCACCAAAAGTCATCAATGATAAAAAGCCACATAAAAGAAACAAACCAAAAACTCCAACAGAAATATGTTGTATAACAGCTCGTAATGAGGAGACAGGAAAACATGGTTGACAACAGCAGCTCCTACAATCAAGGAGTAAATTTTAAGCACTGCTCACAAACTTTCATATTTCAAAAATGCTCCAGGGTGTGGACAATGTCAAATTATTTGTGGGCCAATATGAAAATAAAAATAATCAAAACCAAAAAAGCACCCAAACCCAAAAAACACCCAAAACCAAAACAATGAACCAACAAACCAGAGGATTGTTACCTTTCTAGCAAAACAGAACAATTGCTTCTGAGTAATTTTCTCATTTTCAAATAATCTCATTACTCCAAAAGCTGAACTTAAGGAAAATAACATTGTTAATAGTCATTAAAAGAAAAATAATAAATATAAAGTTGGCAGTACTCACTTGTAATGTTTTTCATCCAAGGACTTAAAAGGATTTGACAAAATTAAATAAGGCCTCTCAGTACTCTTGAGGATTAGATAACTTGTTCTTATAGACTGGAAAAGAGAGATTTTGGAAGGTTAAATATTTTAGCAAAGTTCACAAAACAAAACAGACTTAAAGTTGAGAGAATTTGCTAGTTCTCATAGCATTCTACTTCTCTGCCCACTGTGAGCCCTCCTGCTTCTGTTATGTGTACCATCAACATAAAATCAAAAAACCTTCACACAGTTCTTTTTGGCAGGTTCTCTCACTGTTCTCTTCTCATCTTGAATATTGATCATATTCTAATAGTCTTGTGTAAGTAAGATTTGTGATTGTATAAATTGTGTTTTCTTCTATTTTTCTCTTTTAATCACACAGAAAGTATCTTTATAATCCTGATAACAACTAGCCTGATCTTTCCTTCTTTCTTTCTAAATCTATCTATAGCAACAACAGACAAGTGTGTCTAATAGACTTTTCTGGGTTTTTTTGGTTGGTTGGGTTTTTCTTGGTTTTTGTGTTGTGTTCAGTTGGTTGGTTGGTTTTGTTGTTGTGGTTTGGTTTGTAGATTTTTTATTTTTTTTTTTTTTAGTTTCAATTCCTCTTTCAGCTTCCAGATTGGATTCTGCTCCTGAGAGATCCATGACAACCATCCTCATTGTGAGCTGAGATTCATGGTATCATAGTAACATAGTGTCAGTCAGGGTTGGAAGGAACCACAAGGATCATCTAGTTCCAACCCCCCTGCCATGGGCAGGGACACCCCACACTAGGTCAGGCTGGCCACAGCCTCATCCAGCCTGGTTTTAAGCACCTCCAGGGACGGGGCCTCAACCACCTCCCTGGACAACCCATTCCAGGGCTTCACCACTCTCATGGTGAAGAACTTCCTCCCCACATCCAGCCTGAATCTCCCCACCTCCAGCTTCATTCCATTCCCTCTAGTCCTATCACCTCTGAAGGTTGAATGTGTGTGTTATTGTACTGATGTTTCCATCTCTCTATATTTTTCATTTTTGTGTCTTGTTATATCAATGTTGTACCATCATGAATCTCCTATATTAACTTCTTAGTGAATGATCAAAACCATGGGAAATGACTTGTCCATGTCTCTTGTTCTCTCAAACCTAAGAAATATATGGGAAAAGAAATCATTTGGATCCAGTATTTGTCAGAACTTCGGTTAATCTTCCTTTCTAGATACACTATGATCATAAAAGTATTATACAAATCTCTGTTCTTTTCCCAGAATGTTTCCTAGATTTTATCTTCACGTGAGAAGGGAATAAATTCACACTCACAGTAATGTCAAATGCATCTATCACTTATTTACCATATTTTTCTCTTTTTTTCATTCTGATTCCATAGCTTCATTTTTTCCTGCTCTGCAAGAAGACATTTCATGGTGTTTTAGATGCCCCTGGATAGCTTATCTTAATTTAGAGGGTTCTAAAAGGAGATATCAGCAGACAGAAAAATCCTCTAATCTCTGTATTCCATGTATTATATATTTTCTCAAGAGATGAAACCTGCTGCCTTGAATCTCCCATTTTATCAAAAGATTTTCTACTGAATAACAGTGTAATCTTTTGAGACAGGTCAACCAGGAGGTCCAAATTAGTATCATCAGACATGCTCTATAATGGCCATGTATTATTGCCACCAAGAGAAAAATGCCCATGGAAAATTTATTTCTGGTACTGCTGTGTAAATTTGCTGCTGTTTGTACTAAGGTTTATTTTGCTAGTGTGTCTTCCACAGGAGATTTTAATAATACACATTTAACCTGTTCCAAAGAGTAGCACTAAGTCTATGGAGGTTAGATATCATGCCCAGAAAAACATATTCAGAAGAGGGGTTCATGCAGGCACCTCGTTGGTTTGGGGTGATGTAAAGATCCAATGTCTCGATCCTGAGAGGGAAAGAGATTCAGGTTTTTAATTAATATTCCCGTGTTGTGAAATTAGAGGCACAACGAGGCCAAAATATCAACAGCTAGACTATTTATTACATAAATACAGTGGATGACATAATAAAGTGGATAGATCAGAAGGGATAGAGAGAAAATAGAGAGAGAGAATAGAGAAAAGGAAAGGAATTATATTACCACACCCCTCACCCCCCAAGACAGTTTGAGTCTGTGGAGGAACGGTGCTGCAGGAGATGTTGGGTCTGTAGAGAAATGGTGCTGCAGGAGATGTAGGGTCTGTAGAGGAGGGTGCTGAGGCTTTGGCTGTAGAAGGGATGTGGTCCTCTGGGCAGCTTCTTCAGCTCCATGAGTTGCAGCACCGGAACTTAGGGCACGGAGAGAGGTTTACAGAGTCCAAGGTCCGTTGTGTTGGCCCCGTGATGTTCCAGCGTGTGGGTGCTGCATTTTGCTTCTCCAGTTTTCTTCTCCGTTTTTCTTCCCTGTTTTCTTCTCCGTTTTTCTTCTACAAAAAGCCAGTAGTTGCTCCAGTCTTTTATACAGTTTTTTAGTCCTCAGGCAAGTGTCCAGGCATTTTCCCCAGGATATCGTTCTGGGAAATCATCCTTAGGTAAGTGTCCAGGTATCATTCCCCAGGAAATCTTTCTGTGTACTCAGGTGAGTTTGGGCAGCCGTCTGGATGGAGGGGGAGGAGGCCTCCACCTCCTCCTGCTCCATCTACCTACCCACACCCTTTACACATCAGGGAATCCATTGTCCTTTCCGGGGTATCTGATGGCTGGAAATGATCTTGTCCTGAAGGCGTGATGGCTGGGCCCTTGGACCATTGTTGTAGGCCAGCTGCATCCCGTGAGCAATGTTATTTGCACCTTCCAGAGTCCTCCAGTGGCTCTGCCCAACGCACATCAGCTATTGTCTGGGCAAGCAGCAAGTGATTTTATCTTGTTGAGTCACACCAGGAGAGACAAGCTTTAGACTCTCACAGGTGACATGTATCATAGCTGTCTGAGAGACTTGAAATTAGAGAACTAACTAAATTCTGTCATAGACACTGCAGATAACAGTCCATCATAAGGAAATTAATGTAAGGATTCATGACCTGTAAGAGTTTTTGTCTCTTTCAGTGTATGAAGTTATCTAGATCACTGATTCAAGCTAAATTTCTTATTTTCATTGACTCATCTTCTATCTTTATCTCTTATCTTTATTCTACTTGATTGAATTTCCTGTTTTCTTACTATATGAATTCCTATAAAGAAAAGTTCTTTTCACAGAAGCATGCTTTTCATCTTTTCTTAACACTACTTACAGAAATTATTGAAGTATTAGACAGTGTTGGTAAATATTGTCATTCTGATCTTAAATATCTTGAATTTCTTTTGTTGCTCTTTCTTCAGCTCTTTAAAGACAGAGATGAGTATCTTGAACACAAAAATTTAGCCCTACCAAAAGGAATTTCAAGGGTATAAGAATTATTCAGAGTGAGATTATTCTTTGGGTGAGTACTACAGTCATGATGGTTTCACAGTAGCCACGTGTTTCATTTCTCTTTTCTTTTGTCATTGACAATTCTAAATGATATGAAGAGCCTTTGAAAGCAGTTCAATCATTGCTATTAAAAAAAAAACCACAAGAACAAACCAAACCCAACATTTCATTTCTCAGTTTATTGTGTTTATAAGGTTATAAAGTAGGTAACAGAGCAAATTTCCAACTTTGGATGGCACATGAGGAAATAAGTATATAAATCCATCTGTAAGATATCTCCTCCATCCTTCATGTATCACATAAAGTACATTCCAAAATGTATTATTCTCTCTTTTCTTATCCCCCCCCCCCCCCTTTCCCCCTGGAAAGGAAAAGACAGTTTGGGATAACTGTAAATTAAGTCAGATTTCCAGCAAGAATGGCCAACCAGCAAGCATGGTGAGTAACATAGCAGGCTGCTGGCCATAGAGCCTTTCAATTAGGAGCTTAAAAATGACAGACTGTAATGTGAGACTGGTACGTCTGGCATAAGAGTGAGTGAAATGTCCAGTAGGAACGGCTAACAGGCAACAAGTGTATCTGGCTAGACAGATAGATGGCTGTGTCCATGTTCCTGAAAACAGGAGCAACCTTGGAAACCAGACCATGGAAGAGCATCAGATGAGGCTCTCATTCATCACAGCTTGTTCCTCCTCCTTCATCTAGTCCTACTTCATGAAAGTTTCCACTTTATGTACTTAGTGAGGTATTCACAGAAATAGAGGGCAATGTCTCATTAATCCAGATCAAAAATGTAACGACCTCTGGCCAAAATGTTTCCTTCCCCCATTCTCATTTTAATTCCTTTCTATGTCAAAGTTATTGTGTGTGAGGAGCTAGTCACAACCATGCAAAATTAAGTAAATTTCCAAGGAAGTGGTATAAAGCTGGGAATATGAAGAGAGGCAGAAGTGCTCCAGAAAGAGGTGAGAGACCAAATAGTCTGACTTGCCCTAAGGACATTATTTGGAAAACATGAGGCTGTTTATAGGAGTACCCAAAATGTTTAGCTTTCCTATGCCAACCTTTATGAATTCTCACTGTGAAACTCCATATAGTAAGCAGGTGAGTTGAATTCTACTTAGAATAGTTATCATAGATACAGTGATATAGACAGTCACTTCTTTTCCTTGCTTTTAGTTAAGTGACCTTTCCAAAAGCAGCTTACAAGACACTGTGTTGCATAATTCCATATGATTTCATCTCCTGTCTGTATTTCCTAACTTCACATCTTTTTCCAATGGTGTGTCATCTGAGAGTAATGCATCCTTGTTCTTGCACCAAAAGCAAGCACAACAACTTCACAGAGGCAGCAGATGTACCTTAAGCAGACCCTGGGGTCTGAGTCCCTGGGAGCATAAGGGAGCGAGTGCTCATAGCTTCATGTTTGCAGCATAGAATATTTTCTCTCTTTCTGGAAAAATTTAGATAATTTTCCAGATAAATTTAGATAATTTTTTTCTTTCCTTTCTTAGATGTTTGAATACTGTCGTGATCTTTGTAGGGAAACGAAGTACATAGTACAAAGTTAATTCAGAACCAAAAAAAAAATCATTAGACAGTAGGATTTCTCTGTGGGGGGTTTTGCTCCTTTCAGTGGAGAAGACTAAATCCTTCTAAATCTCTGCCAGTCTACAAAGACAGTAATTTTGCTGATAGATGCTGTGTACAAAATGCATGGCAAATTAGAATTTCATAGAATCCTTAGTTAGTGACGGAAATACCTTGTTGCCATACAGCTCAATGACGTAACTAATTCTTTGTGTGTAGTCAGAAAAATAACTATATATAATATGAGATTCCCATTTTAGTATTCTCATCTAGATTGTCTCTATTGATTGGGATCTGACCTAGGTGAACAATTAAAATAAGATATTTAATCTGCATTTCAACAACAGCAAGCAGACTTTTGATAGATGTGGTTTCTTTGTGTGTGTGTGTGTGGGAACTTTCTCACCCTTCCACATTGTGGTATGTTCCTTCACATAAAATCCCGGGTGAAAGAGAAAAGAAAAGAAAAGAAAAGAAAAGAAAAGAAAAGAAAAGAAAAGAAAAGAAAAGAAAGAAAAAGAAAAGAAAAGAAAAGAAAAGAAAGAAAAGAAAAGAAAAGAAAAGAAAAGAAAGAAAAGAAAAGAAAAGAAAAGAAAAGAAAGAAGAGAAAAGAGGAGAGGAGAGGAGAGGAGAGGAGAGGAGAGGAGAGGAGAGGAGAGGAGAGGAGAGGAGAGGATAGGAGAGGAGAGGAGAGGAGGGAGAGGAGAGGAGAGGAGAGGAGGGAGAGGAGAGGAGAGGAGAGGAGAGGAGAGAGGGATGAAGGGGAGGGGAGGGAAAGGGAGGGGGAGAGGGAGGGAGGGGATGAGGGGAGGGAGGGGAGGGGAGGGGGGGGAGGGGAGGGGGGGGAGGGGAGCGGGGGGGAGGGGAGGGGAGGGGGAGGGGAAAAGAAAAGAGAAAAAGAAAAGAGAAAAAGAAAAGAGAAAAAGAAAAGAGAAAAAGAAAAGAGAAAAAGAAAAGGTAAGCAGTGCAGTGATGAAATTTCTTTCACATAATCACTACTTTTCCTTTCACACAAGCACACACATACAAAACCCCTACTAAAAACCAATAACTCCCACTGCTCAAAAAATAGTTAAGGTGTTTAGAGGCAGAATAAACCAGAAAAGCAATAGTTTTGTGTGTCCCCTGCTTTTCACTATTCATTGGCTGAAATGACCCCAGAGCAGATACTAGTGCTAGTTAAGTTACAGTAGGTGGTAAGATTAAAACACTAGTTGGAATGCTACTGATGACTCAGGCAGAATACCCAGTAAATGATGTGTGTGTGCTGTACTGTCCCTTAAGACAGCTAATATATCCATGTAGCAAAGCAGTTACTTTTCCTTGTTGAAGAGGTGTTCAGATGCTTAGTCAGAAAAATTTAACAGTTCCTCTGAGAAATCTGAGGTGTTCAAAGAAATGTTATCAAGTATGAGGATCTCATCTGATGTCTTTCCACCTCTTCATAGATTTTTTTTCTTCAAGTCAGGTTCATATTCTACCTGATGTGCTGAAGTTCCTTCCTGCAAATCCAATTTACTTTCAAATATTTGGCACTGCTTCAAGGAAAATGATCAAATGATCAAGTTCACCTTGATCCCTTAATTTTGAAATTGCTTGGCTTGCTTTTTTTCCCACAGTGTTGGGTCAAGATTTTCTTCCCAGGGTGAGTTTCAGTTCATGTTCCCTATTTTTTGCCAGCTGAGTTGCAGATTTGTAGTATGTGAGTCAGTTATTTTTTTGTTGGTTGTTTCTATTATGTCAGGCTGCTTGCCCTTGAATGTTTGCCAGTGTATGGAAAGGAGAAAATATCTAACCAACTAAAGGAAGATGATAATTCTAAATGTGCAATAAAAGTATGACCAAAAAAAATTTATTTGCAGTTTCTGGACTCAATCTTAACCCATAAACTATTTGAATCTACAGCTGTGAGAAATGGAACCTTCAGGAGAAGCCTTTCTGTCACTGATATCTTACCTAGCAGGTATCTAAGGAAATGAGAATGGCCCAATGTTTGGGTTTTTTTATGTGGAAGAGTATGTGGGGCTTGGAGTGCTGATTAGGGATATAGAACTGCATAAAGAAATTGTACTCCCAGCACTGTTCTCAGCTGTGTGCTTTATCTCAATAACAGACACTGGCCAAAAAGCTTTGAGTCTCCTCAGTTTGAACTAAAATTCCAAGGTCTAACAGAAGACAACTCATGTCTAATCCAGATCAGGCCTAAAGGAGGATTAAAACCGTTATTGTGTATGTATTAATGCTATATTAATACTAATATATTGCTTATATTAGTACAGCCAGGGATCTGCATGGACATAATCATTTCTCTGAAAAAAATGGTTTCTCTTCTTTCTGTTTCCAGCTGCCATGATGCACTCTGCAAAGTGACATGATTATTTCTTCACAGAGAAGGCATGTTTCCCTTGCCCAACTCTTAATTCTCACCATCCTTGATTAGCGCTTTTGTAACTCATAATATCGTGTTGCAAATCACCTGCTCAAAAGGACAATATTTTTGTGTACAATTTTCTTTACAATACAGGTGGTCTTTCTCCTCAGTGGACTATGTCTCTGAGGGTTTTTTGTAAAGCAAAGTCACTTTCTCTACTGAATATAAAATAAATAAGTTTTTAAAAGGCAGTGTAGTCAATGAAACCTGGTATTTCACCAGACTAAATTTAGACAATATGAATATTGTTCAATAACTTTTCTTGTGTCATAACAATAATGATTTTCTCTTTTTACTAAGAAAATTTTAACAAAATTTTATCTTTTCCCAGAAAGGAAAAGGTCAAATACACTTGCAGAGGGTTATGCAATAAGGGAAATCAGGAGAGCAGCAGTTTCCACTAGGAAGTGTGAACAGAGTTGGAGTAGGCCAAAGGGCATTTTTACCAACCATTCCTCAGCAAGGATGAACGTATAGCTGGAATAAATGACTTCAAGAAGAAGATTTTGTTCAATATGGTTTGCCCCCAATGAAGATATTAAATAATGTCAAACATGATATCTTTTCTAATAAAACTGAATACTATGTAGATGTATTTAGTGCAATGTTTGTTATCTGGCACATCAGAATACACCTTTCTCCTTACAAATGAGCTTTTTGTGTTGTTTCAGATTTTCCCTTCCCTTCCCTTCCCCCTTCCCTTCCCTTCCCTTCCCTTCCTTCCCTTCCCTTCCCTTCCCTTCCCTTTCCTTCCCTTCCCTTCCCTTCCCTTCCCTTCCCTTTCCCTTCCCTTCCCTTCCCTTCCCTTTCCTTCCTTCCCTTCCCTCCCTTCCTTCCCTTCCCTTCCCTCCCTTCCCTTCCCTTCCTTCCCTTCCCTTCCCTTTCCCTCCCTTCCCTTCCTCCCTCCCTTCCCTTCCCCTTCCCTTCCCTTCCCTTCCCTTCCCTTCCTTCCCCTTCCCTCCCCTCCCCTCCCCTCCCCTCCCCTCCCCTCCCCTCCCCTCCCCTCCCCTCCCCTCCCTCCCCCTCCCCTCCCCTCCCTCTCTCCTCTCTCTCCCCTCCCCTCCCCTTTTACTCTCTTCCCCTCTTTCTCTCTTCCCCTTTTTCTTTCATGCTTTGTGTAGGCACTGCCTTTTCAAGAAAATTATTTAAAACCTGGAACAAAACCCCATGCTAAACTAGAATTAAAAATCCTCCTGTGCAGTTTTTCTCATAATCCTTTAAATATGTTATATTGTGATATATTTTCCCTTATTTGTAACTGAGGATTTTTTGCTGATGGGCTCTGCTGCCAGACGAGATATTTCCGAAAGCAGTTTGCTGACAGATAATTGACCGTTTGACCACTGGTGCTGTGGAGCTGTGAGTATAACTTTCAACTTCCTTTTTTTATGTTTGTCTGCTTGCAATTTCATAGCATTCTGGAATGTCCTTTCCCTGCAGAATTGTCAAGAAAGAGCACAGTAATAGAGGTCATCTGTGAATGTAATGAAAAGTCTCATAGGAGTTACTCTGCGCATACAATGTCAATGGAGGTGTGAGCTTTGCTGTGATTTTATTCCAAGATTGCAGAGCTCTGATTCCGAGTATATGACTCTTTTTTTATGGCCCCTAGTTCAAATCATGTCAATAGATTTGCCTAAGACTCTCTTAGTTCTTTACTCTCACATTCTAATTCTAATTTGGAAGGCAAAAGCTAAGAAGGTCATTCTCCAGATGTCTGCACATTATTTATTAAAACGTTTCAGACACCAAATATTTTTAAAGAAGAAAATAATACAATTTCTATTGAAAGTTCCCAAACAGTTTTGCAATTAATAACATACCAGCAGAAAAATACAATACCATGTGCATATTCACTGCATTACAATTCCAATTTGTCAGTGTTCTCATTTTATTTAATGACACATCAGTTCTGAGTAATTCTTTTTCCAAGTAATTCTCTTCCAACCTGGTTAATTCTATTCTATTCTATTCTATTCTATTCTATTCTATTCTATTCTATTCTATTCTATTCTATTCTATTCTATTCTATTCCATTCTATTTTTATACCTTCCATGGCAGGGGGGTTGGAACTGGATGATCCTTGTGGTCCTTCCAACCCTGACTGATACTATGATATTATATTATCATAAAGATGCATAATACACCTTCTCAGAGTTTGATACGGTCTGGTTTTGGCATAGAATGTAATTTTTTTCTTTCTTTTTAAAGGAAATTATCTACTTGTGATCTAAACAGCTTTTCTAGATCAAAATATCCCATTTGTGCTGTAATGAATCATTTTGGTAGAATAGAATAGAATAGAATAGAATAGAATAGAATAGAATAGAATAGAATAGAATAGAATAGACCAGGTTGGAAAAGACCTTGAGGTCATCGATTCCAACCTATCATCCAACACTCTCTAATCAACTAAACCATGGCTCCAAGTGCCCCATCCAATCTCTTCGTAAACACCTCCAGTGATGGTAACTCTACCACCTCCCTGGGCAGCCCATTCCTATGACCATCACTCTTTCTATGAAGAAGTTCTTCTTAACATCCAGCCTAAACCTCCCCTGGTACAGCTTGAGACTGTGTCCTCTTGTTCTGGTGCTGGCAGCCCGGGAGGAGATCAACCCCCACCTGGCTACAGCCTCCCTTCAGGTAGTTGTAGAGAGCAATAAGGTCTCCTCTGAGCCTCCTCTTCTCTGGGCTAAGCAACCCCAGCTCCCTCAGCCTTTCCTCATATTTTCAACACGAACAGTGGACAAACATTCAGTGTACTAGATACAGAAGAAGACATTTGCAACACACCAGAGAAATGATTGAAAGGCAGAAGTGGTCACCAGTCCTGTTTAGATTGCACTCACCTTGGGACAAGTAGTGATTAGTATTAATTAACATAAAAATCCTTAATAAATGTAAATGTTCATAATTACTGTGCTTGTAAAATGTGAGATTAGGAGAATATTTTCATCAAATTCATGCAAGTCTTGGGGTTTTCTTTTTTCTTTTCTCTTATTTTTATTTCTTCTTCCAACTCTGTGTATTCTTTATTATAGCCATGGCCTCACACTTAGCAACATTCCAGAAATATAAAATACTTTAAACAAAATACAGTACTTGAAATACTTTCTTTTTTTAATATTAAAAAACAAACCAAAGCTACTACAAAAACCCAAACAACAAAAAGAAAAGAATAATAATTAAAAAAAATCACACTGTAAATTCACTATTTAATAACTTCTCCTAAAAATCTTACTTTTATAATATAAATATGACCATATTGATTTTTCAGGTCAGAAGTCCTATAGGACACTCTTAAGGACCCTTTAAAAAAGCCAGTCGTAGGATTGAAAAGAATGCTGTGATTGCTAGATTTCTGCTCTCTCTTGAACCCAGCTCAAAGAGATGACTTTCCAGATGCTCCTGAGGAGTTCCTCCTTTGAACTGTCCTAGACCAAATGTCAATTACTTAATTGCTCAGTTGCAGTTCCCTTCTGCAGGATACCTTCATTGATACACTCTAATATGTGACACAGATCAGACACTGTGCTGATATATATATATATCAATCATATATATCTACATCTATCTATCTCTATCTATATCTGTCTATACATATACACACATATCTATATATCTATATTTCTCATATGTATCTCTATATATATATCTATGCTATGACAAAAAGAAAACCAAACAATTTCAGAAAGACTTATTTAAGAGTTGTTTGATTGTGAACTCATGCAGTTGTGGCCCAAGTGATCTATATTTTATGATTAATTTTATTATAGAAATCCTTTGTTTATGTACATTTGGGAACTCCTAAAAGCAAACATAGAGATGAGCTGAAGTGAAGAACATATTTCATTCCAAAGAGTTGATGCTGAAAGGAAAAGAAAGGAAAGGAAAAAAATAAAATGTACCTTCAGAAACTATGAAAGGTTAAAAAGTAATACTGACCAAATACTTTGACCAAATACTTTGAAAAATTTCCCATATAAA
This sequence comes from Colaptes auratus, assembly GCA_015227895.2. Lineage (NCBI taxonomy): Eukaryota > Metazoa > Chordata > Aves > Piciformes > Picidae > Colaptes > Colaptes auratus. Next base: position 48,888,528 of record CM037640.1, on the reverse strand, counting down.
TTTCAGTCTATGCTTGAATCAACTCTTCTTTTATTCACAGGCACATGTTTTCAGTCTATCTGGCTGTTGCTTTTCAGCATCACATTGACATACAGACAGCTTTGTAAAGGATAGATAGTACTGGGTCTCACCCACCACTAAAGTTTTGTCAGTTTTGTAAAGATAAATGCAGGCTCAGAGGTGACCTAATTGTGCCTTACAGTATCTGAAGGGGGCCTACAAGAAGGCTGGGGAGGGACTTCTCAGGATATCAGGTAGTTATAGGACAAGGGGGAATGGAATGAAGCTGGAGAGATTCAGGCTGGATGTGAGGAGGAAGTTCTTCACCATGAGAGTTGTGAAGCCCTGGAATGGGTTGTCCAGGGAGGTGGTTGAGGCCCCATCCCTGGAGGTGTTTAAGACCAGGCTGGATGAGGCTCTGGCCAGCCTGATCTAGTGTGGGGTATCCCTGCCCATGGCAGGGGGTTTGGAACTATGTGATCCTTGTGGTCCCTTCCAACCCTGACTGATTCTATGATGCTATGATAATTACAGCTAAAATATCTCTGAATAGCAAATATTTATTTTGAGTAATAAATTTCTGTGAATTCCTTCCCGTTTCATTACAGAAAATTCAGATTTTCAGAAAGATAAACATGTGAATCAGATGTTCTGCTTTCATTGAGCACAAGTGTGATAAAGCATTAAACTGGTTTTATATTACAGTTTGCAGTATTAACTGAATTAAAGAAAAATTAATCTTTTTTTTTTTTTCCTTCTGGTTGTATTATCAGTTGAACCAATCAGACATACATTTTGTCCACATAGTCAAAATCGGTTTTGCTGATTAAAGTATCAGCATTAATGATCAAGACTGAAGGGCTTCAGTTGGGGGGAGAAGGGAAGAACCTCTTTTACACTTACCTATTACTTCTGAACTGTGTAACTTACAGCAGAAACCACTGAACATTGGTGAATCAAATACCATGTCTCTAGCACTTGTAAAAATCCATGTACTTTATGACAGACATTAATAAGGAATTGAACTGTAGTTGTCAATATTCTAGCCCAGTCCATGGCATACTGTCGGAATTAAATATTAGGGCAAGAATGATGCGCAAGTGATTCTGCAAAGACAGAAAGTGTAGTTGGGCATGGCATTAATGAGAACAAATAATGTTCCTCACAGACCAGAATGGCTATGCTAATGTACCCAGTAAAGTCCTCAGCATGTTCAGCATGTACTATTTGTTTCAAAGGCCTGCGCAAAGATGAATCATTATACATCATATAATTGATGAAAAACTCTCAAACTATTTGAATTTCAGATTCCTCAAACATAATGGTTCAAAACCACTGCTTCTGCTAATGACTAAAACTAAACAGACTGTTCAAGTAATTCACTCTGCTTCTCCAGGCAAATGTTTCTGACTTTTTTCCTTTTTTCTTGTTCATCCTGCATCTGTGCAAGCAGTACATATTACCATTAAAGATGGAGAAGTTCCATTTGCACAAAATCTGTATAATGGAGGCTGTAAAGATTTCCACCTGTCACTTACTAACCTACACAAGGGGAAAAATTACAATGTAATAACTGTGTCTAACTACAAAGCCTTTTCCTAATGAATAGTGTGTAATTAAAGGAATATGTTATTGCATTTTCACATCAATTTTAATGAATTAATTGCTTTTCTTTAATATTCTCCAGTTTAGCACTCTAAGAGGGATGAGTTACCAAAAAAATAAATTTATTCTCAGTGGATTTCATAGCTCCATGTTTTATTTTAAGAAATAGAAAGTACTTGTCTGTGAAAATGACCCTCTGACACTGTGCTAAGAACTTCTTTCTATTTTAATCTTTTTGATGACTTCCTTCACAAGTTTTCATTTGCTAACCCACTAGTGTCCTTACTCCTCAAGGTCCCCTTTAGACAACATAATTTTCTGTCTTTTCAGTGAGCAATAACAGCAACTATTATTGGCATTTATTGTTACATGCTGAGCCTTATGGCAGGCAGGCAGATATTCTCTATAACTTTCTCTGTTTGCCCAATTGACCAAAGTTTTACTGCTGAAGTTAACACTAAGGTAAATAGTTAGGTTTCTATACTGCAGAAATGGAGTTATAAAGTTACAAGTAGTTTGGGTTTGGGTTTGTTGTGTGGGTTTTTTTTTTCAACCTTAAAAAAAATGAAAGAAAATGAACAAACAAAATCCCACCCTGTTCCTCAAAATGTCTTGATGGAAAAATCAATTAATTACCTAATAGTAAAATATCTATTAAAAAAAAAAATTCCAATTTACCACTAAAAAAAATGAAATGGCCTTTTGCACACACAAAACTACTCCTGCAGCAATTTAATTTATCACTGTAAAGCCACCATCAAAACTAGAATGGCAAGATACAGGCATTTTAGAACAATTTAGGAAAAGTAATTCTCTTTTTCTGAAAGCTCTCCCTTAGAAGCTTACTGCACACAAAGCATCCAAAATGCAGATTAAAAAAAGTAGGCTGAAACATGACCTCATAGCATAGTTCATGAAGGAAATTTATACAGAAGTGTCTTTATAAATAGCCACATTCCAGCTACAGTTTCTTATGGTTGCATTCAGCTGAGCTCTCATTCTCGTGCCCTGTTTAATTCGATTATGTGGAGGTTTATTTGCTTGACAGACATAATAGTCAATTAATGCTAACACATGCTAAATCCTGTAACATCTTCTGCTCTGGTATCCAACTGAAAGCACCTTTGGTAGTGTCAGCAGTTCACATTCTAAATTTAGACAAAATAATTATCTGAAGAAGGATAGGTTTTTATACATATCAGCAGCCATTCATGCAGCAGGATCTGCTATGGTCCATTGTGTTTGTAATCCAGGGATTACATTCTGAGTATGCATTGACACAAGCAACAGTAACAGCTCCATTATGGCCTCAGCTATCATCTCAACCAGCCATGAATTTCAAAACCTTCTCCTCTGCTTTACTGTGAGCTTCTTCTGCTCCTACCTTTTAACTCCTATTTGAAAATAAAAGTACGAATCAAGTATAGAAAACATAAAATGGTCTTCAATTATGAAATGTTAGAAATGTTTGTAAAGAACAAAAGGAATGAATGTCAGGTTTGAAGAACTGCTCCAATTATGCTATTTAAGGTTCCAGTGCTGAAGCATCTGTTACTTCACCCTAGACTGAGGCCAATAAAATCACTTTATTAACATAAAATAAATTGAAACTTCAAAGGGTTGAGGGTTCTTTTTAACAAGAAGCCCCACAACAACAAAAAGAAGTTAATTGAGACAAACCTTCAATGTGGATTCAGTCTGTTAGAGTTGTCAGTGACCATTTTCATGTCTGCAATACACATCTAATATGTTAATTAATATAAAAGTAGGATTATCTGACTATAGCTATTTTTTTTTTAATCAACAGTAACTATTTATTGAAAGACTCCACACTTCATCCTGATGTTTGTAACTCTCAAGCTGGTAATCTGCTGCTAACTGTCCTGTAAATAAAATTATTGTTCTGATACAGTTATTATTGACAGTGAATTTTCTTTTTTCTTGGCACAAGATGATTTTGAAGCCTCTGATAACTGCCAGTGAACAGCTCATAAATATGGTTTTGCCGGTAGCACTCTGTTCTGTGACAGTGGCTGGTGGCAAACCTCACATTTGTCAGTTTCTGTTCTAATACATGTATACAAAAAGAAATATAGGATCCTAGCAAATCATAAAGCCCAAATCCCTTAGTAACCATATTAGCCCCAGCACTGAACTAAGAGAAATGACTATTTCTGTTCCCCATTTATTATATGGAATCAGCATGCAATATAAAGTATTCATTTCCAACGTATTTTTTTTAGCTGTACATGAAAAATAATATGGTAATCAGTGGAGAATTATTATTAGTTTGGGTTTTGGTTTGTTGGGGTTTCTTTTTGTTTGGCTGGGGTTTTTTTTTGTTGTTGTTTGGTTTTTTTTTTTGGGGGGGGGGTGTTATTCAATTTATATATCTAAAACTTAGCTTCAGTTAAGAATCTATCCAGGTTTTCCTGCAATTTCTGCTGTTTAGAAGCTGATTTTCCCCCAGAGCAATAAGCATAGAATGAATCTATAAATAACAAATACTTGACAAAATTTCATGTAGTATTCTGTAGAGGATGAAAATAGTCATAATTTCCTAATTTCCTGGTTTTGTTTTGTTTAGTTTTTTCTGTTTTGTTTTGTTTTGTTTTGAAGTTGAGAAAGGTTACTTGATAAAGTGTTTGTGGAAATATATCCTAACGTCACTTCTTCAAGAAAACTTCACCTAATGCTTTGGATTTTTGCAATCTTCAACTAAATATCTGCACTTTGTCTGATCACCAAAGTCAGATCCTACTGTTGCTCTTTGCTCATTAGAAGATTGACAGATTCATGTTGCCAATATGATTGCCTAAAATCCCCTGCACAGATGAACTTGCATGACCATTGAAGTTTTTTTCCTATAGAATTTATTCTTCAGTAGAGAATTTTATCCAAACTTGCATATAAACAAAATGAATGCAATTGTATATACATTAAAGACAAGATGTAAACTTTATTAGGAGATAGACTTCCTTTATTTATTCTGTTTGAATAATTAAAGAGCAAGTGCTGACTTCATACACTACATAGCTGACAGCTGTCTTTCTGTTTATTTTGAATGGAGCTGAAATATTTGTACATATGTAAGTGAGTCTCAGTTTCATCTAAAATGAAAAAATAAAGTGACATAAAATGAAAAAAAAAAGTGCTGTAGAGATCATATCTATGTATCTAATCAGGTATAATTTTGCAAGCTAAGTACTGGAGATTGATTTCAGTCATGGTGCAACTTATTTGGAAGGCAAAGTATTGAAGTTATAGCCTGGAGGAACTGTTTATTTGTGGTTTTATTCTTCACTAGTTATACAGTTTAACTCTATTTGTGATGACTGTGTCCTAGGAATGTTTGTGGGTATGTAAAGCTATTTTCCCTACTGGAAAAAATGCATGACCTCTGAAATTGTGATGCTTTCTCACTAAAATTCATAGATCACTGATTTCAGAACATTCCTGTAATATGCAATGACTTAGAAACAGAAAAGTTTTAGTATTTCATTATTTTCCATGTTAAATCTTTTCAGGTGTAATATATTCCCCATTTGTGAATCAGTACGTGCTTAAATTCGTTGCATTTAATTCCTCTAACAATGCACAATATGTGACAATACATGTGACACATTCCAGAAAGGGTATGTTTTCTTTGTTCTAATGTAAATTTAGCAGTAAATAAAAATAAGGTGGAGGGATATTCATGCTATAAGCAACAGAAATGGGAAAGATGGCATAGGTATTGCTGTGAGATATATCTAAATTCCAAACATTTGCCTACACGAGGTTTGAACTAACATTTGCATCTAAATTTTATGTTGTTTCAGTGGTACAGGGTAGCATTCCCTCACCTGAATATTTTGTGAACAAACTTCATCCTTCCATTTTGAGGATCATTGGGAGAAAAGACAAACAACAAAACCACCTTTATAATAGAGGTGTTGTTTTCACAGGTTTTACCTGTAAACACTCTAAGTAATCCATATGGATAGAACAGACTACTATTCTTGTTTGAGGTCCTCAGGGTGCAATACCCATCAGATTCTAGCATTCCTCAGTGAAAGAAAATAAAATTTGTATCTTAAAAGAATTATAGGGTAATATAGGTGGTATAACAAAAATAAGAATGAAAAATCCTTATAAAACTATATGCACATCCTCCTTTAATTTTATTATAATTTTGCCATTAAATTACATCCTACTTCCCTTTATTGATCTGTAAAGTTGAACTGCTTGCTCAAAATACAGTTTTTGGTAAAAATGTCTTAACTGATCTTTATCTTTCTGCCTATTAAAGACAAACAACTTTGCTGTTTTGCTGAATCTGTAAATTGAAGAGCACTCTTTTCAGAGTTAAGGTCTTAGGCTTTGTATGCAGGAGCTTCACAATACACAAACACATTTCTTGTCTCCTTTCCTTTTTAGGGCTCAAGGTTTCATTACTACTGAAAAAAGGAAAGATCCTAGGCTTATCCCTGATTGTGCTGCAAAACTTATCTGTGTATTTTTCTACGGGGATTGTATATATACAGTGTGCACACATAAATTACTATGTTAACCTATTACTAAATATATCTTAAAGACATTCAGAATTTGCAATTTAGTGTTCATCAGTCTTAAAAACCCAAGGCTAACGTGAAAGACAGCAGTCTGTTTCATGCTCTACAACCATTGCTCCTTGGAAACAAATCATGTAATATATCTACAGGGGGGGAGAATAATAATAAATACAATAAAAGATATATATTGTATTTATAATAATAAATACAATAAAATCTTTAAATTCAACCCAAGGGAAAAAAAGTAGTGCACCGTTGAGTTTTCATAGCTGAATAGCAAAATACCTTACAAAGAAAATTCAAAACATCTTCTAAATCAACTAGCTTTATATCTTCAAGAGGTTGGGCTGATTTAGTTGAGTTATTATTCAGATGAAACCAGTATACCACATGTGTACTAATAGATAAAATCCTTTAAAGTATATTGTGTATAATGCAGCATTTCACTGCGAGAACTTTTGAGCTATTGAAAAGCAAGAAATGCTTCTTTATTAAGACTGTGTCTGTTAAAAACAAGCACCCCCAATGAATGGATTTAATATTACTTGCTTGTATGACAAGACAAATGTCATAATAGGAAAGAATTCAGAAAAAGATTCTACAAATACTTAAACAGCAGAAAGAAGACTAAGGAGAATATGATCCTGCTGCTGAACAGAGCAAGGGAACTGATGACAGATAACACGGAGAAGATTTGAGTTCCTAATGCCTTATTTGCCTCAGTCTTTACCAGTGAAACTGCCCTTCAGGTATCTCAGATTAGATAGAAAATACGAAGTTAGGAAGACCTTGACAGAGGATGACCAAGTTAGGGAGCTCTTCAAGAAACTGGGTACACAGAAGTCCGTGAAGGCCTGATGTGCTGCACTTCTGACTGCTGAGAGGGGTGACTGATGTTACTGTGAAGCTGCTGATACAAATGGAAGAGGCTCAAAAGGCTAGAAGAAATACTACTGCTATCTTCAGGAAAGGCAAGAGAAGGGATTGGGGGAACTATAGGCAAATCAGCTTTGCCTGAATCTCTTGGAAGCTGATGAATAAAATTCTCCAGGAAAGCCTTTGTAAACACCTAAGGACAAAAGGATGATCAGGAGTAGTCAGCGTGGATTTGCAGAGGGAAAACTGAATTTAACCAGCCTGATAACCTTCTGCAATCATGTGCCAACCTTGATGGATGTGGAGAGAGCAGCAGATGTTGATTATCTTAACTTTAGTAAGGCTTTTGACACTTTATGTTGTAACATCCTCATAAATGAGCTGAAAAGGTAGATGTTAAATAAGAGCACAGAGTTAGACAAAAAAACCTGGCTGAACAGCTGGCCCTCAAGTGTAGTTATCAGTGGCATATAGCGGCACTTGGAAACCAGCCACTAGTGTACCCAGGCATCAATACTGGGTCCAGCACTGTTTAACATTTTGATTTATGACCTGGATGTGGAACAGAGTATGCTCTCAGAAGGTTCACAGATGTTGCAAAACTGGAAGAAGTGGTTGATACATCAGAGATGTGTGACAATTCAGAGGAAATTTGACAGGTTAGAGAATGGGGCTGAGATAAATCTCAGGAAATTCAACAGACAAAAATAAAAAGTCTTGAACACGAGGAAGAGTAATTCTAGGCACCAGTAAATGCTGAGGGCCAACTAGCTTGAAAGCATCTTGGCAGAGAAGGCCCTTATGGACAAAAAACTGAGCATGAACCAGTAATACACCTTCACAGCAAGAGCAGCCAATAGCATCCTGCACTGTATTGGGAAAAGTGTTGCCATCTGCTCTAGAAGGGTCATCCTTACCCTTTCCTCAGCCCTGGAGAGGTGACACCTGGAGTGCTATGTCTAGTTCTGGATATGCCAGCGCAAGAAAGATACAGACTGACTGGAGTGAGACCAGTGAAGGGCCACAAACTAGAATAGTGGACTGAAGTACCTAACTTATGAAGAAAAACTGAGAGCATGGACTGCTCAGTCTGGAAAAGTCTCAGGAGGATCTTATAAGCATGTATCAATATCTAATAAGAGAGAATGAAAAAAAGAGAGCCAAGTGACAAGAGGCAATCAAACAGAAACTCATTAAATTCCATCTGCACACAAGAAAATGCACTTATTTATTTTTCTCTGAGAGTGGTTGCACACTGGCGCAGATTGTTCAGAGAAGTTGTGAAGTCTCTGTCTATGGAGATCTTCAGTATATGACTGAACATGCACCTGGGCAGTATGCTGTAGCTGACGCTGCTTTCAGCAGGGGAGGATTGTATTAGACCATCTGCAGAAGCCCTTACCAGCTGAAAAGATTCTGTGATTCCATTAAAAACAAAAAATCTGCTCCTGGTGCATACTTATGGAATTATCTGTGATTATAATCATTAGTGCAATAGGATAGGGGTGGATCTAAGGGAGCAACACAACTGGTGTTTGGAAACATATATCTACAGGGGGGAAGATGAGGGAGTGTGGTCTAGTTGTAGTCTGATTCCATGGCCTGAACTTATGCTAATTTGTGAAAAATACTAGGTGATCTTTCTGAGGGCTACATCATTCTGTTTCACTTGAACTAAGAGAAATATGTTTCATGTTGTCCCCAAACTATGGCATGACACAAGGCAATGATCAGTAACAAAAAAATGGCTAAGTGTTCTACTTCAGAAGTGCTTTTCTGATCACAAGTAAAATACTAGTGTTGAATTAGGAGGTCAGGGGCTGGCAATTACATTCTTATCCTGTGATTCATAATTTAAATGTTCTCCTCAGTATGACAGAATAAATACTGAGCTGGGACTACATCTTTGTTAAAGTCAGTGCCTGACTCTGCCATTCACCAGCTGAAAGCACTGTGAATTCAACATGTGAGATTCAATAGAGGTACAATTGGTGTGTGTAGGACAGCTTGAATGAGCAAATCAGAACAGTTCAGGTTTTGCTTTGGTAAAATATTTCATAAGTATCTGAGGTAATTCCCTTGTATATCATGGATTTATCTTTGTAATTTAAGATTTCAGGTTGTTCTGTTTTAGCCGTGGTGTAAAATTAAAGAGCTGAAGGAGGCAGAACTTTCTCATATCTACTCTGTCAGCAGAATTTGGTGCAAGATTGCACAATATCACTAAGTCCCTGGGGGTGATATATCAGTAAGTTGTGTTGAGGCTGGGAAATAAAATTGGTGTCATAATACATTTGCCTTAAGGAGTTCACAGTCTAAAGTCTTTTTTCCTGCAAGAAGCTCTACTATCATCAGATATGCACTGCAGCCTGTACAACCAAAGTATAATAATGAGAAATAAAAGGGAAAAAAAAATAAAAGAAACAACAATCCAAAACACTAAGAAGACTACATAAAATGTTGTTATTTTTAATATGTTAAACATAATTAAAATCGATTTCATTAAACCATTTGCTTTTCAATGTTCTTATATGGAAATATTGAATAGCTGAATTAAGTGTATTGGTATTTGAAAGAAAGTATAATGTTACAGTCACTTTCACATGAGGATTGTCAAATATTTTCAGGAACCTTAAAGAGAAAGGAGGCTGTTAGAGCAAAATTATTAATGTATACCTATACATTAACTCAAAACGTTTTTATCTTGGCCAGACTATGGCATTGGCTTCTATTAAATCTGAAGTGATCTGTTCCTTTTTGTGTCAGGTGTGATAGATTTACATAGGCAAAACTTTCCCCAGCCATTTCTTTAGGGACTATGAGTTGATTTAAGAAGGAATCACTGTGTTTGTATTGGAAAGTAATTAATTTTCCATGCTATGGTTCCAGCAAGAGTTCTGATCTCCTGCAATGATATACGATGGCTCTGTAACGTGGGCTGCTGTGGGGGAAAGTACAAATCAGAAACTATCAAACACTTTCCATAACTATGTATGAGGCTTTAGCTAGGGCAGAAGCTCATGCAGGGCTTCATCCAGCATATCAAACTAGTGTAGACATAGGAGGCTGGAAAAGAAAAAAACAAACAAAAAAGACTTTGGCAGAAATCAGTGCCAAATATAAGCTTTTGTTTTGATGTTTAAATTTAAGATGTGCTAAACATCTTGAAAACAATTATTGGTGATTAGTTCAATCTGCTGGTTCCTGAAAGATGCAGATGGTACAGCACTAATGACAGTAATTACAGTTCAGATACTTTAAATCCAGTTGCAATGCATGCACTTTAGAACTTTTATGAATAAGAGAGATTAAAAGTGTCTGTGCAAAAATAAAACTCCTCTGTCCTATATCCTGTTTAACAGAGAACTTATCTGAATATCCTTACAAATTGGGTGCATTAAATAAGAAATAATGTGTCTGAGATACGCATAGAACATGCACATAGAAAGAGAATGGAGTTCTCAATACAGATTTGTTTTCACATGGGATTTGCAATGACTATAAACACAGCATTGATGCAATGGTCTGAGCACTTTATTGTGATTTATAACAATACAAAAATGCTCTCGTCTGCTATTTTGGGTGCTGTTATTTGAAGCAACAATTCAAACATCATAAGTAGGAATGTGAGGTGAATAAAGCTTCCAGCAAACCATCACATTAAAGAGGAATGAATTGCATCTCTTTCTTCGAAACATTTCATTCTCACAGAATTTGCATTCAAAACCTGCAAAAGAAAGGCCTGTTAGTGGTCAGATCCCATCCCAGAACAAGATGATGTAATCTTAATAAAGATGGAAATTGAGAGTCAGCACTAATTGAATGTACATAAGTGCAAGATCACAGATGTACAAACAGAATTGCTGATTAGCCGTCATTTTAGTTAGTGTAAAATATCCAAAGGAGGATTTAGCAAGCTGTGTGTTTGCTGCATCACAATACAACGAGGCATTAAGACAAGGAGGACAGGAAAACATTTTAGACATCTCTGCCTACTAATATGCAGGCATTTCTTGAGGGAAATACCAACAAACACCAGCATTATGACAGAAAGGAAAAAAAATAGTAGCTAAGAAAACTCTCAAAGGAAGCATAACTGATTAACCCTAATAGTTTTCATTCATGAATAGGAATATATCACGTTGTCTACATTAGACTATGTTTAATTTGTAAGTGTGCAGAAAATAATAATTACACTTATTTTCCTAAAGCTATGTATATTTTCTGCTAAACGGCTGCTAAAAGTAAATATGTCTCAAAATATTCTGTCAAAGCAAGGCATTAAATTATTTATAAGGTAGTATTTAAACAGTAAACCACTGTCATCTATATGATTTTTTCCCCCATATTTTTTCCCTAATAAATGCTGATAGAAGTCTTTGGATGCTGTAACAATATAATAGTTCAGCAAGTGTGAAGGAAGATGTTTCACCTTGACGCTTCTGTTAGTCACTTCCCAGCTGGATGCATCATGGGTGGTTTACTTTACTAGTAATTTAACCTCAACAGAAAAGGCCTATTTTCACTTGCTGCACTTCAAGCCATCCTTTATCTCTGACCTCAGTCTGACTTGGTAGTTACCTTTTTCCTCCACAACAGATAATGCTAAATCATTGAACATATTCAGCTTTGCTTTATATAATTTTGTGAGAAAGCATAAATGTCCCCAGCACTGATAGCAAATGTGACATTCTGTGTCTACAAACATGAAAGTCCTTTCCTGGTTTCAAGCATTTTAGTGACTCAGGTTCAGTATTTATCCATGTGTGCAAGCTCTCTAACCACTTTTGTTCTCATATAATTAATGTATGTTCCGCTTTTCGGTGAGGCAGCGGGTACTGCATCTGCTTTGCACAGAGATTCACTGACGTAAGGAGAATTCCACTGACTTGCTCGAGGCCATATAATGATACAAAAAAACATTGCTAAAAGTGCTTTTACAAATTACTCTTCATTTTTTATTAACGATTGCTTTTCATAACCAGAATTTGCCAAAGTGCTTTTCAGAATCTTTGGCTATATACAGCAAAGTGTGTGTGTGCATGTGTAGGAGCCTTTGTGTACATTTATATTCATGCTTCTTTTGAATTTGTAGTTGTTTTATTTTGTTTTGTTTTCCCTTGCACAATTCTCTAGTGAATTTTGCATGCCAATTAATCTAAAGTATGGGGAAAATGTACTTTGTCAATTTAGATTTTCCTGCAAAAAAAAACAACCCTACCCTCCCCCCAAAAATCCCAAGCAAACAAATCCACAAATTAACAACAAAATTATTAATGAAGTGCATAATGATAAAAATGATTTGATCAAAAATGTCAAGTAATATCTATCTCAAAGTGTATATTAATAAAATAGTTTGGTACCTTATGCAAGAGAGTAGTATATTAGTACTGATAGCTTTTTTCCCCTGTGTATTTCAAACAATAATGATATAATATTTTTGCCAAAGAATATGTTAAGTAGACAATTCAAAGAACTAAAACTGGAGGCATTACTATAGCTTGTGTAAGCTAGAGAGAAGTGATGAATCTGTGACTTAGTCCTAAGGCTGCATGAATGCTGCATTGACTATGAAATCTATCAGAGAAACTGCTTCTTTCTAAACATTTCCAGGACCTAGTATGCTTTGGTCATGTTGCCATCTACCACCATCAATATTTTTGCCTTAAAATTCAGGCACTTCTGTGTCTACACAGCAACATGTAGCCAGCACTGGCAAAACAACTGAATGATTTTTGTTTGTCAAATCTAATTTCAGATCAGATAAAAAATTGCATCATGTGGGCCTGAAATATGTTCACAGAAATCTCAGTATAAGCAGCACATATATCATGCAATGTATAAGAAATGAAGTCTATATTTTTCCCCTCCTATGCAAACTGATAATTTTAATCAGCTGACAGTCTAAAGTAATGTATAAGTTTCATAGATGATACAATACAGTACAATACACCAGATTGAAAGAGACCTTCAAGATCATCGTGTCCAACCTATCAACCAATCCAACCCACCTAAACAACTAAACCATGGCACCAAGCACCCCATCAAGTCTCCTCCTGATCACCTCCAATGAAGGTGACTCCACCACCTCCACGGGCAGCCCATTCCAATGGGCAATCACTCTCTCTGTATAGAACTTCCTCCTAACATCCACCCTAAACCTGCCCTGGCGCAGCCTGAGACTGTATCCTCTTGTTCTGGTACTGGCTGCCTGGGAGAAGAGACCAACCTCTGCCTGTCTACAATCTCCCTTCAGATAGTTGTAGAGAGCAATAAGGTCACCCCTGAGTCTCCTCCTCTCCAGGCTAAGCAACCCCAGCTCCCTCAGCCTCTCCTTGTAGGTCTTGTGTTCCAAACCCCTCACCAACTTCATTGCCCTTCTCTGGACATGTTTCAGCAAGACAACATCCTTCCTAAACTGAGGGGCCCAGAACTGGACACAGCACTCAAGGTGTGGCCTAACCAGTGCAGTGTACAGGGGCAGAATGACCTCCCTGCTCCTGCTGGCCACACTGTTCCTGATGCAGGCCAGGACGCCATTGGCCTTCTTGGCAGCCTGGGCACACTGCAGGCTCGTGTTCAGCCTCCCATCAACCAGTACCCCCAGGTCCCTCTCTGTCTGGCTGCTCTCCAGCCACTCTGACCCCACTCTGACCTCACATAGGTCTTGTGAGCTGTAAGAACCTAGTCAGGACATAAAGAAATTGGGTTTGAATTCATACATATGAATGTGTCCAAATCACTATATGGCACTGGGAAGAATCACAGGACATGGACACATTCATTGCTTCACTTTTGATCACACAGTGGCAAGTGAGGAGTACAAATACCCTGTCTCCCATAATGCTTCAGTATACTTACACACTTTGAATGAGTAAGTCAGCTGCAGGAGGGAGAAATAACAAGAAAAATAAATTGGTTCTCCAATGTAGAACTGTGTTTCTCAGAGTCAGGGTGCTGAGATGCATAAAGCATTTAGCAGGAGTGGGCAAAATGTTGCTTTTTTATAGACAGAGCAGAACCTTGATTAATGGCAAATTAATGATGAATGCAACCATAACTACCCACTGAAGACAGTGGTTGAGCAACTCTGAAAGAAAAGAAGTTGGGGAAACAGGAAGAAAATAAGAAAGAAAAGCCCCAAGGAGGGATCCTTAAGGAATTAAGTTCAGTTTAAACTAGAAAACAAAAACAGAAAAATGTGTAGCTCAGACAAAAATTAGAAGTGGTAAAAAAATAAACAAAACCAGTTAAATATATAGCAGATGTTGCAAGATACTGTACAACCCAGCCAGCAACATGACTGTCCTTATGTTTTTTGTTTCCTGAATAATAAGCCCCCTAAATTTCAGCTTCAATGCCAACTTTTTTGTTCTTCAATGTAAATATCCTTTAGAGTGAATATCTATTTGTGAAATCCTCAGATGAGGGCAGAATCTATCAAATGTCAGGAAAGAATAAACATTACTGCTCCTTCTCACTGCTCCTTTGCTGTTACTCTTTCAGCTATTTTCAGACCTTAGAGTCTGTTCTCATACAACCAAATTAAAGAAGAACATTTGAATTTTCCTTTTAAGTTTAATCAAAATACTTGTGCTGAACTTTAAGAGAAAAGATTCAGTCCAAAGGCATATGATTTTCTGAATGTCAGACTGTCTTTTGCAAGTACTTACAAAGCAGTTTCCAGCGCAGGAATTTCAAATGGTATGGAAACAAGGAAGCAACCAAGCTTGCATCCATATGAAATCAGGATTTGCTCACTTTGTGGTACTTCTTTCCAAAGAACAGAATAATGGTATAACATTAAACCTCAACCTGTTACTGACCCTGTTGGGTCTGGGCTGAGCTGGAGTTAATTTCCTCAGAGCATCTTTCTAATGTTGTGCTTTGCAGTGCTGTAGCTGAGTGTTGATAACCCACCACTAATTTTGGCTACTGCTGAGCAGAGCACCCAGGCTGTGTTTTTTGCTTTTCCAACATTTCCCCACCCCAAGAGTACGCTAAGGGGACACAGCCAAGCCAGCTGAGCCAAACTGGCCAAAGGGGTATTCCATGCCATATGACATCAGCTTGGGTATAAGAGCAAAGCGAAAGAAGGAAGGGGGGCAGACAATTCATCCATGTCTGTCCTACAGAGGAACCACTAAGTGTAGAGAGACTGACCATCATCCTGCTGATAGGAAGTAGAGACTAACATCTCCCTCTGCTTTTGCTTCCATGCAGTCTATTGCTTTGCTTGTAAGTATTATTAAATTGCTTCTATCTTATAGCTGGCTCTTCTTATATTTTGCCCTCTCCCCTGACCATTTAAAAAGGGAGTGATAGAGCAGCTTTGGTGGGTATTTGGTCCAAAGCCAGGGCCAAACCACCACACTGACCCATTACTAAATTAAAAGTAGATGAACACTGCAGTTAAGACTATTCTGTAAGATAAATAATTTAAACCTGGTATTTTAGCATTTACTAAACCTGAAGAAAAAGACACACTTGTCTTCATTGTCAAATGCCTTTCCTCTCTCCTTTCTGTATTGCTGTTTTTGCCTTTCTCTACCATAGCCTGCTGACTTACTTTTTCAATCATGCTTTAAAATATTGACTTTTAAGTTGTCTGTTGGATTCACACTGTGTTTGGAAATCAAATAAATATTCTCTATTTTTTTTTGTTTTACTCAATTCACTTATTTGGATATAGGGCAAGACATCAACCTTTAAACCGTAAGTTGGGGTATTCCTTTTTTCTCATGCCAGGACATTGCTTTGCTTTTAATCTGTGCTTCTTACTTCTGCAGATTTTCTTATCATTCTAGTCACACTTACCCTCTCCAGTTTCCTCTCTCCTGTCTAATCAGCACAGTCAACTTCAACCTCTAGTTTACTTAGCAAACACCTATATAAACCATATAAAAAGTACACATAGAACAACACCCTAACAAAATACTCCTGCTCTGAATGCTGGCTGGTAAGTTCAGAGGATCAACTTGTTTGAACACCCAAATGCAGAATAAATTTCCCAATGGCTTGGTGCAATTGTCAGAACGTTTTAGGTTCAAACTTCAGTGTGGACCTAAGGGAATTCATTCAGGTTTGCAGCAGGTATCTAAAGATTAGAAGTTTTGAGAATTTTGTTTATCAGTGTTTGTAACAATGATGAAAAGGTTGACTTCATCCCTAATTAAAAAAAGGCCTTGGGAGGATTTGTTTTGTTTTTGTAAGACTGGTGTGACATTTGTTTGTTATCTCCTTCATAGTGCAGCATTTTATTTGGCTTTATTTTAGCATTTCATCTATATCTCCCTCTACAAATACAAAGTTTATATCATTAATGAAGAAAGATCTATACAGATCGCTAAAAATAGACATAATTGAATGGCATTTTTCAAAGATGAAAAAAATTATGAGTTTCTAGTCAGTTCATTCATCATAATTTTAGATATCTTCTCCTTCAATATTCCATTTGCATGAAATTTTAAGATGCTGAAAAGTAATCAAAGTGGTGACTAAAAAACTCAATCACTTTTGCATCCAATAGATGATATGTCTCACTGCCAAGATTTTCATGGTACTGAGCTTTAATTTTCCTTTTGAAAATCCATTCTCATATATGACCCTTTGCATTGCATTATAACACATATGTAAACTTTAAACAGCAAATATAACTACACTTCAAATATTTATATGCATTTATGTAGCTGATTTAGGTATTGGTCTTGAAAAAGTTTGTACAAACCCTAGCTTCTCCTCTCGATGCATGCTAGGAATCCATTACAAAGACTACGTGTGAGGTTTCCCTGCAGGAGTTCAGTGAATGCAACCAGACAAGGAATCTTGTGTGAATTTAGGCATGTTTTTAATTTCTCTTTGGTTTAATCACAGAATTTCAGGGGCTGGAAGGGACCTCAAAAGATCATCTAGTCCAACCCCCCTGTCAGAGCAGGATCACCTACACCAGATGACACAGGAATGCATCCAGGCAAGTTTTGAATATCTCCATAGAGGGAGACTTCACAACCTCCCTGGGCAGCCTGTTTCAGTACTCCAATGAATGTCTAGTGAGTGGATTGTCACTTGGTACACCTATGTAAAACTTCCAGGACTAATCCTAACATTTCTGGAGGCTTCTATAAGGCAATTACTAATTTAGGATGAAAGTTAGAAGTGACAACATAGGTAGTTTCGTCATTTGTTTAACTGATTTCACTATATAAGAGGAATTGCTTAGGCTGATTAACAGACAGAAACCATGTGGTCCCTTTTTCCTCGGCGACTATTCAGATTGACTTACTAATTGTATTCATTGTTTTGGAATATCCTTTGTCTGCCTTCCTATTCCTCTCTTTAAAAAAAAAAATAATCTTAATTTTTTTTCCTACATTTACTAATAATAATTTTAGTAATGAAATATTTATATCTTTCTTTAGAAGAAAGATATATCATAAATATATATATGGCATATAAATGCTTAAAGACATCAGTTATGTCTATTTTCTACTTGTGGTTTGTGAGGTAGCTTGTTTGATGGTTTGATTTGATTTTTTGGTTTTGTTTTGTTGGTTTTTTTTCACCTAGCTGCATATTGTAATGGTGGTTTAAAGTTCAGCTAAGGGAAAACTAAAAGGGGAAAATGAATATATATTTATTTTGGTTGATCTTTTCCTCTTAACATGACTTCATGTCTCAGATTTTGTGGAGTAGAACCCTTCTCTGTCACATTGTGGAAAGAATCCTATAAAGCAGATGACAGGTGGGTTGACTAGGAATGCATATTTCACATTGTCCTTACCATTATCTTTGTAGCTGTAAAGCAGGGCTGGCCAGGAGCACGTTTTATAGTGCAAGTAATATCTTTGTTTTTCATGGAATTCAACAGCAAAATTAATTTGCACCAGGATTTTCTCCTCAAGGTAGTATATGACATCTGTATTTGTCACGGGTATTAGGAGTTTACAGGTTGGACTCGATGGTCTTTGAGGTCTCTTCCAACCTTGGCGACACTGTGATACTCTGAGTTCATTAAGGACATTTTCACTGTGGCTGGATGGGTACAGAGCATCTCCCAGAGCCCTACAATTCTGTGCCCATTGAGTGGGCTGCTAGAAATGGGAGCTCTTCCAGCCTTTTTCTGATCTCCAGATTACCCCTGCTTTGTTCCATGCCTTTCAGTAGCTAATGCATTCAGAAAAGGATCCTGCCAATTCCTAGCGGTTAGCACAGCTTTCAAGCGGGCATCCTGCGGAATGATATCTAATCTCTGTTACAAGACATCTTTTGTCATTATGTAGCTATTATTCTAATGTATACTAAGTAATGCAGGAATTTTGGATAAAGCTCTCCATGGACAGCTCAGCTGCATGGATTAACTCTCAACAGCTTTTGAATATCATATTTAAATGTCGTCAGGAACAACAATCTGATGACATGTAATTTACAGGAAGATTTTCAAGTTTCAGGTTTATGACTGAGTGCCTAACTTTCTTTTAATATCAAAATGACATATCCCACTTCCACTCTGTCCCTGCACCTGTTTGTTTGGTTTGGTTGGGTTATTTCCTCTAGATTTGCATTATTACACGGTTAAAATCTTTTATATGAGATACTCCAGCAAGTGTTAATCCCTTTAAATCCTCTATTTCACCCACCCACACACTTAGGGCCCAATTTGCTCTGGTTTCATGCATCGTTTTTCTTCAAATCTGCGGAAGCTCCACAAAAATGCTTAATGCAGCAAAATCTGCAGGGCGTAAAGGAGTCTGGCTCATTAAAATACATTCACTCTCTGCAACTGTTTTATCTTTAATTAAGAACCATCTAAAAAGCAAAAGTAATCTTTCTTTGCTGTCCACAAGAAGAAGGGTTTGGTTTTGGGTTTGTTTTTTTGGTTTTTTAAAA
The DNA here is from genome assembly GCA_015227895.2 of Colaptes auratus. Lineage (NCBI taxonomy): Eukaryota > Metazoa > Chordata > Aves > Piciformes > Picidae > Colaptes > Colaptes auratus. Next base: position 48,869,608 of record CM037640.1, on the reverse strand, counting down.
TCTTAATCCCTTAAATAAATATGCCTTAGAGAGCAGTCCAATATTTTAAACTAGGTAAATGCAACAACATAACTTTTGCTACAGGTGGATTGCAATCCAAAATGTGATGTTATTTATTCTGAGTCCAAGCCCAGGATTTTTAAAATGCATTGTTTATTTCAAAATATCTTGTAAACCCCTAGTGCTTTCAATGCAAATGCCATTTTAGATGCAGATGTCACTAAATGACTTCTTAGTGCTGTCTACGTAGAAAGTGTAAGTTTGAAAAAATGACTAATAAAGTCGCTCTGAAGGCTGTAGAAACACAAAAGACAGAAAGCTTTAACAAAGTTCTGGGCCCCTCAGTTTAGGAAAGATGTTGAGTTGCTCAAATGTGTCCAGAGAAGGGCGACAAAGCTTGCGAGGGGTTTGGAGCACAGCCCTATGAGGAGAGGCTGAGTGAACTGGGGTTGCTTATCCTGGAGAAGAGGAGGCTCAAGGGAGACCTTATTGCCGTCTACAACTATCTGAAGGGAGGTTGTAGCCAGGTGGGGGTTGGTCTCTTCTCCCAGAAAACCTGTGACACAGTCTCAAGCTGCACCAGGCGAGGTTTAGGCTGGATGTTAAGAAGAAATTCTTCACAGAAAGAGTAATTGGCCGTTGGAATGGGCTGCCCTGGGAGGTGGTGGAATTACCATCACTGGAAGTGTTTAAAAAGAGACTGGAGGAGGCATTTAGTACCATGGTTTAATTGATTAGATGGTGTTGGATTGATAGGCTGGATTCAATGATCTCAAAGGTCTTTTCCAACCTGGTTAATTCTGTATTCTGTAAGTTGAAAATGAATTTTCAGCTCTGAAACTTAAAATTATGCAAGACTGGCTTTTTCTTTATTGTTTTGTGTTGCTGTTCACAATAAAACCTCTCATTGTAGAGCACCGTTACATTTGACAGTGACATTGTGACACAGCTCCTGTGGCAGTCCATATTGATTAATGTCAATGTGATACATTAAAATATAAGCTTTATTGCATAGAAATTTAAGTGTATTATTCAAAAATATATATACAGCAGAGAAAATATCAGGTGTACAATACAATATATTCCATTGGAGTTCCTTCCATCTGAGACAACAAAGTCATTTTACAGAGGAAAGTGGGTCACAGACTGAAGGGGAAGTACTAAAACACTCAAATGCTTACACACTGGCCTCTATGTTCCTGATTATCCTTTGTCCAATTGCATTTGTCACTGTTCTATTTTTGCCCCATATTAACGCCAGGTGCCTGCCTTCAGAAAGAATATAGAAGTGAGAAACACTGTTCTCTAAATTTTCTAATACAAAAGAAAGAAAGACAGACAGTCATTAATATAAAGAAAGAGCTTTTCATTATTGCTATCTAATTGAAATGATTCTCCGGAGCATTATATTAGAGACAATTTAGGTCAGGTCCACATCTACTGATGTGGATCTTATTTTCAGCATTGTACCAGACCCATGCTGAAATTCATATCATGCATTGTGGATTTCCATTATTTCCATTATTATTCCCTTTTTATTTGTACAGTTTAATGATCACATGTCCATTACCTATTATCATAGGCTATTTGTCACAGGACATAATAACAGACTTTTTAAGTGGAGGTTATGCCAGACATTCAAACAGTTTCAGAGGATGTATAATCATCTTCTTTTTCCTTGATGGTTATACTTACCTTTATGGCCTGAAAATCTGTTTGAATTCTGGTTTACTTTCTAGAGTGGGATAGTAAAGCTGGAGGCAGAGCTGGAGGTAAAGTTACACATATATATAAATATAACATTAAACAGAAGCTTTGGCTTTATGCTGTTATTAATGAGACAGCAGAGAAAAACATAATTTCATTTGAGGCACTATGGGGAATTCTGCCTTAAAGCATTTTCAGTGGTTGAATTGATTTTTTTTAGGCTGGGAGAGCAACACACACACATATATATATATATATATATTAAAGTGGAAGAAGGAGCTGAAGGTCAAGGGCTAAACTGTCTGAATCAACGCATCTTAAGCTAAAAGTTAGCCCCATGACAGTGTCACAATGCAGAGGGGAACAGGGAGCAAAGGCAGAGCCCTCTGTTAGAGGAATGTTTTAAGACACTGATGGTTTAAAAGGTACCTTTTTTTCTTTGCTTATTTGTTGTTTTTTTTTTTTGCTTGGTGTTATTCTGTATATTCTCTATGCTTGAAAATAATTTAAACATTAACTTCATCAATTTAGAGGTCCTGTCACATGTATGATACTTTTCTTGGACTAGGACTTGTAAGCAGGAGCTCATGGTTAAGATCCTGACACTTTTATGTTTATACTGTGTTTAAAAGGTTAGAGCAGTGTGAAGGAAGTGTATTATTTTTGGTCTTCCTGGGGTCGTCTTCCTTATGACTGTCAAGAACTCTGGTCTTTTGACAAGACCTCTTGTACTTCCTATTGCAGGCAACAGGTCCAAGACAGAGCCTCCCTCATCAGAGAGCCCATGCCCCTCTAAATCTCTCAAGGAATCATAGAATTGTTAGGGTTGGAAGGGACCTTAAGGATCATGTAGTTTCAACCCTTCTGCCAGGGCAGGGACACCTCACACTAGATCAGGTTGCTCAGAGCTACACCCAGAATATGCCAGAAATGAGCCTGGCCCCTACAGTTGGCTCTCTGTAGCCCAGGACCATAGATGTCCAACTCCCTCAGGATGGCATCTCTTCCCTCCACCAATGTCAACCAGACCATACACCTTGGTGTCATCTGCAAACTTGCTGAGGGTGCACTCAATCCCAGTATCCCTATCCGTGACAAAGATGTTAAACAGCACTGGTCCCCATACTGACCCTTGAGGGATGCCATTTCTCACTGGTATCCATTTGGACACTGAGCTGTTGCCCACAGCTCTCTGAGTGGGCCATGCAATAAATTCCTTGTCCAGTGAGCGGTCCAGTCCTCAAGTCCATGCTTCTCCAATTTGGTGACCAGGATGTCATGCAGGATATCTTCACCACTGGGGTGGGCCGCTGGAGCACACACATAGGGTTGGGGTTTTTTTAATGATTTTTAGCAGGCCAGACATTCATTAAAATGGTGATCAATTACAACTTGATATTTAATACAGGTCATGGAATTTAGTTAGAAATTATTGTGTCCCTTGATACCCTGCTGAATATTAACTTTCAAGATGACAAGTCAATTTAACTCTCCCAGTTTCAGTAATCTAAATTTAAGGTTGAGTTTTAACCAAGCATTCTCTTCTCCCCATGTCCTCAACTCTATATGTTATAATTACATAAATTGCACTCTCAAAATGAATATGCATCCCCCATATGCTAAAGACAGAGCCTACATTCCTTACTTGGAGTATCAGTATAGTTAGATGTCCTAGTGACATGGAATTAATCATATTTTCAGATGAATTATTCTACTCCTTCTACTGCTATATGCTCATTATAGTCACATTAAAAATGTTTCTCTTCTCACTTTTTTGATCTTCATTTTCAAGCGTCTTGTTATTACTACACCTTTTTCTTACTAGATTTAGGAGCCACCAACTGTGAAAGAAAGAGTCAGGGAAGCTATGCTTCACCTTCATAACATCTGTTTGATCAAACAAAATGTGCTGAACTTCATTAATCTCTCATTATAATGCATTCTTTTAGCTTTCCAAATCAATCTTGGATGTCTTTTTATACCCTTTTCAATTTATCTTAAGCTTTTTAAAATATGGACACCAAGAAAAAAAAAAAGAAAAAAAAAGGCATACCATTAACAACCTTTCTCTGTCATCCAGGACAACTGGTTTAGAACAAAGAGGAGCATGAAACTCTTCATTGTTCCCTCCAAGTCTCCTGCCTGACTGCCATGTGACCTGTCCCTTGGACAGACTGAAGACTGCTTGTGAGCAAACTGGCAGCAAAAACCTAGGAGACAGTGTTTATGTTTACCATTACATATGATCCTGAGGACATACTCTGGGTTCATCAGAACCTGGAACTGCCCAGTCTTGTCCTCAGCAGAAAATGTAGACATGTATACCTAAGCCATATTCTGCTCCGGTCTTAAAGAGGACACAGTCCTAAGCTGTGCCGGGGCACTCTTTCTTCACAGAAAGAGTACATGTCTACATTTACTCTTTCTTCACAGAAAGAGTAATTGGCCATTGGAATGGGCTGCCCAGGGAGGTGGTGGAGTCACCATCTCCTTAAGTGTTTAAAAAGAGACTAGGTGAGGCACTTGGTGCCATGGTTTAGTTGATTACATGGTGCTGGATGATAGGTTGGACTTGGTGATCTTGAAGGTCTTTTCCAACCTGGTTAATTCTGTATTCTGTATTCCATAAAAATGTTTTTCTGCTATATAGAGAGACCCTTTTCTTCCCCTTCCTCCCCACCACTGTGTTTATTCCAATTTCCTCACTCTTTGTCATAATTTCACTTTGATAAAGTGCATAATTATGCCCTATAACACTATGGTTATAGCTTGTCCTCATTAGATTGAAATTATTTTAGGTCTAAAGATCAGTCATTCATTTCCTACAACCAGCTGTAGTATTGATCACTCAAGATTTATATCAATACACTAAAAATCAATGCGTCCTGAGCCGTTACCCAAACAAGTTCCCCCAAGTCATTAACTTGAGAAACACATCTTATTTTTATATTGGTCCTGCAGGCAGAATGATCACAGTATTGTTTCTGTGTGTGTCTGTACAGTCTGAATGACTATTAGAGAAATAACAGACAGGGTTATCAGATGACCATATTTACAGTCAGCAAAGCACATTAATAAATCAGCAAAACTTAAGTGAATCTACTTTCCTCTTAAGACATGAAATGAGATTTGTTTGCTTGTTAATGATATTTTTCTGCAATATGTTGAAAATTTCTCCCGAATCACAACATCACAGAGGAAGAAACAAGTGTCTGGAGCCTGCCTAACATAGTTCCTTCTCAGGGCAGTCATCTAACACAGATTGCTAAACTGTGTCTGGTCATGCTTCAAGTATCTCCAAAGGCTGAGGTACCACAACTTCTGTGGTGTAGCATTTAGCGTGTTAGGCCTAGTTGAAAAATATTGACAGCATATCAGCAATAGTCTCCACACTGTCTTTTCACTCCAAACTGGCAAGCTGTTCCAGTGCTTTTCACAATGCTTAAATAATTTAGGATTTTTTCAAATGATTACTTCAGTTAGTGCCCATTGACTTCAGTCAATAAACGCCTTTGAGAAGAGTCTGTTTCTGCATTTTGACTCCCCACTGCTAGGGGATAGACTGATAGCTCTCTGTGAGATAGAGATGTCTCTATTTTGTCAAAGGTTGTCATCTAAATCTTAATTTTGATTTAAAATCTGCCATCTTCTACATCTCTCACAATGTTGAAAACAGTTTAGAGTTCTGGAGAGCTAAAGATCGTCTGCCACTTGCCATAGCTTCTAGCATGACCTTATCAAAGACTTTTTAAACGTCAAATAAATTAAGATATTTAATTAAGCAGTCACTGTCTCTTTATGCCACACATTTATACATCCCTGCTAGATTATAATAACCAAACATTTGCTCTTTGTAACATCCTGACCTTCACTCAACTGTTCTTCGTTACCCAAATTAGGAAAAAGCACCAGGTAAACTTTTTTTCCTTTTTTTTTCCCCCACCCACATTATCTCTCTGCACTGAAAAGACCTAGAACTTCAAAGTAGCATTCAGTACCACATTACAACTGCAGATGCCACTGCTGTCATCCTGCTCTTCTTGCTGACACACTGTTACCCAGATGTTGTTGGATCCTAAGTCTGTGTGAACCACAGCTGCAACTTCACTCTGTTTTGCATAGCATGGTTCAGTCACCATATGAAGAGATGTCTCCCCCTTCCTTTATGCTTTTTACATTCTCAAAACACTTGCTTTGAGGACAGACTTTCAGGGAAAGAAGGAAACATTAATTGTCCTCTTACAGGGTGACTGATCTCCCTTGGAATTTTTGGATGTTGCTAGTCTCAGCCTTGCATGATGAAAGCCTCAAGTTCTGACTTCCCTCATTTGTCCAGTTTTAAGAGGCAGGATTTCCTTCTGCTTTATCCCTTTGGTATGTAAACAATGCCACATGCAATCACTGCTGACAAAAGCCATCGATGAAACACTGACCATAAAATTTGGCTGGGTGGAACCTGGGGAGAGGAAGAGGAGGAAAAGGAGGAGGGAGGGGAAGGGGAAAGGGAAGGAGAAGGGGAAGGGGAAGGGGGAAGGGGGAAGGGGAAGGGAGAGAAGGGGAAGGGGAGAAGGGAAGGGGAAGGGGGAGAGGGGAAGGAGAAGGGGAAGGGGAGAAGGGGAAGGAGAAGGAGAAGGAGAAGGAGAAGGAGAAGGAGAAGGAGAAGGAGAAGGAGAAGGAGAAGGAGAAGGAGAAGGAGAAGGAGAAGGAGAAGGAGAAGGAGAAGGAGAAGGAGAAGGAGATTCTTTCTCATTGCCACCAGTGGTCCAAATGTTGAGGACATTATTGCCTTTGAAAGGCTTGATAGTTCCAATCAGACTTGAAAGAATGCCTAGAAGGATTATTTTTTGCTCTGTGAAGGAGAACTAATGCTCTCAAACCAAGAAATTAAGGAGATAGTATCTTAATTGATAATGTTACATCAAAATTATCTTTTATTTGATGTGTCACAGAACAAGGTCACTCAGGTATCAGGATAAGTTCCCATACTCTACCCAGCAGCAACTCCAGAGTGGAGACAGAGACAGAATTCATGGAGAAGGAAAAGGATAAGTTCTTATAGTTAACTTTCCCTGCTCTTTTATTCCATAAATCTCTTTCTGAATTTTCAAAGAGGGTCAGACCATAGTATTAGAACTAGGAAATAAGAACTATAACCTTAGAACCTCCATATGTACCTTGCTATCTGGGGAGACCTTCGCCAAAATTTTTCAGCATGTCACTGTGAAGCCCATTGTTTCTGCCTCAAGAAAATCCTGTAGGCAGGATTTGCCTGAGTGTAGCTCTGAAGAGGGCACTGTTCCCTCTATTGCTTATCTCATGAGATCCTTACCTGGCGAATACTTTAAGATGGTTTTGTATTCTTTTCATGCAGTCTTTCCATTGAATCATGGTTTGGAATGATTCTATAATAACCTAATATGTTAAAGAAGTTTTATATGACAATAAATGTCATATTTAGGCAGGCTGAGGAGCTGAATTGGACCTGCTGTTCAGGAGGGCAAAGGGTGTGCAATTTCTTACATCCTTCAAACTCCTTTTCACTCTTTTCTTATATCCTCTTCTAGTGTGAATAAGAAGTCCTGCCCCAGCTCTTGAAATGCTCCCCATTTCTTCCATCTACCTGCTCTGGCAAGCAGATGGGGTCCAATATCTGTCTTAAATCCCCTACAAACATCTCACTCCTAGAACATGTGGCTTAATAGGAAGTGATGCAGGAGTGCCTCAGGCTGAGGCTATGATGACATTCAAGAGAAGCAAGTAGAGGATGACTTTTTTTATGGACCTACTGTAGTCTACAGACCCTTCAGCATCCACAGTGCCCAGCATGTGGCTGTGTTCACTAAAAAAAAATCCACTCAAGATGACTTTGGAACAAAGGTGGAACATAACTTCATCTTCTGGTTCACTTTTGAGTTATTTTTTGTTTGTTTGTTTTGTTATTTTGTAGGTTTTTTTTCAAGTGTCTGCAGATGTGGAACACATTTCTGCATCAGCAATTCTAGAGGTGCCCTTAAATCTCTCAACAAATTCATCAACAATTTCCCTCTTTTCAGTATTTCTGGAATAAGTAGCAGCACCATTCTTGTTGACAAATATCTTAACCCACTGGTGAATCATGTGATAGCAATATTGCTGCTTACCAGAAACTGTGGAGTCAGTTTCCAGGGGAACCAGCTACCCTGGAGAATCATGCTCTTGCAAAGACTTCCAGGGTCCTTGCTGACAAGCTTTATGTTAGGTATCTGTGACTCCAAAAATATCTGGTGGAGTGACAACCCTCATTTACCTGAAAAAGCCACTGACATTGCTGAACCACAAATCCCTTTTGAGGCCACTGCCTGATTCTCCCCAGCCAAATGCTTCACATCATTTCATCAGATTTTAAAATGCCTTGCTGGTTTACCTACATGCCTGAAAAAAAAACCACATTCATGCTCAGATTGATCCATGTACCATTTTCTGTCTTGCCCTAGTGCAGAACAATCAGAAGAAAAGGTAAGAAATCCCTATGGGCTGGTATGTTTCAGCTGACAGCTCATTGAAGACATAAAGTGAAGAATCCTCTATGGGCTGATGTGCATGGATTGATTAATTGTGTTTAATAGCCACTGATGGAGTTCAGTGTTGCAGTCATGAATTTCCTGCACCTTCCTTTTCCCCTTATAGATGCCATACACTGTCTGGAAGACATCTCTTACTGTATGTGTAACTCAAACTGCTGGTGATCTACCTGGCATACCACAGAACAAATTCCAGAAGGAAAATGGGGAGACAGCATTATCAGAATATGTAGGGTTTTATCAAAATATCTCACTTGATAAGGAAAATTATTTGAAGGAGCTTTTCTGTCCCTCTCTAATGAATCTGTTTTGTTTGTGATGATGATTTCTCTTTTCTCTGCCCTGCTTTCTATATTGTCTTCTGAAGATACATGCCTGCTACACATGAACGCTAAATAAATATCTGAAAAAGATCTTCAGTACAATTAAAATATGTAGTCCTAACTTCCTCTCATTCATTTTCAGTACAGCAGCTTAGCTAGCTGCTAAATCTGTTCATGGAAGATTTCGAGACATGGTGAAAATGATATTCTGCTATAAGAAAATGACAAAACATGACCACTCCCAAGTGTAATTTAAGTCATAGCTTATGGAAATGATCAGGACAAAATAATGCTTGATACATCTAGAGTGAACACGTGTAAACTGTGAAACAATATCTCTGGAGATACTCAAAATCTGCCTGGATGCATTCCTTTGTGATCTGGTATAGGTGACCCTTCTCTGGCAGGGGGATTGGACCAGATGACCTTTGAGGTCTCTTTTGGCCCCTAACATTCTTAGATTCTGCGCTTCTGTGCAGTTTGGGGTTTATTTAGTTGTTTGGGGGTTTTCCCTCCATAGGTAGCATAAAAATATTTTGGTATCATAGGTAAGTGATAAAACATGAGGTTTCCATGGAAGCCAAATATTTTGAGTACCACATCAGCTGTCACTGAACTTCAAATGCATTTTAATTTTTATTTAGCCATCCATCCTCTTTAAAATGCTGGCTCTCTGATCCATATCCCCTCCTTGATTTAAGAACATGTTTTAGCCAGTGATGCAGGTTGCTAAGAAGTAAAGCAAGCAAGTGATATTCTATTTCGTTCTGTCACACTCAGTTGATAGGGGCTGAATTAACAAGGCAGGAATTATAAAAATACAGTTATCTTTATTTTTCCCAAAGACCCCACCCCAAAATTAGGTAAAAAAAAGTTTATTAAATTATTTACAGGTTCTAGTCAGTCATGAATTCTACCAGGATGCTTATAGGGAACTTTACTACAATTTAGAGAATTCAGAAAATGGAAAAGGCTAAGCCACAAAATAGCTTCACCCCACTTATAATCAGAGGCAAGCCAGGAACCTTTAGGGAAAGCCGCTTTTACTCACAAGGATGGAGCAGGAATTTGGTGACAGTCCCTAGGTCTCACTCCGGTGGCAGGCTGCAGAAACTGTAGGTTTTATAATCCAATTTACGGATAACGCTGCACAATCCAAAAGGAAAAGGACCCGCCAGAATCAAAGTGTCCATAGACACGGCTGCTACGAGGCAGAACTCGTGAGCAGCAGCACTGCAAGAAAGCCGCGGGTTTCATGGTAGGCAGGGTCACTCCACGGCAGGCAGGGAGCAGCATCCCAGGCATGCAGGTCTGCGAGTAGCCAGGTCTCAGTGGACCAAGCAAGATGAAGGTGAGAGCGAGGGCAGGAGCAGGAGCGAGATGATGGCGAGAGCCCCGATTGCTCGCTGGCTACTCTATTTAAGGTATTTCTAGACAATGTGTCCGAGGCAAACCTGTAAGGGGCACGAAGCACCCCACTTAATTATAGCTCCCAAACCCATCAAACTTCCCCCATGGGGAAGGAACCTCTACCCTGGTGGGAAGAATGGGCACTAATTACCTGTCCCCAGGCATTTTCACACCTTGGAAGGCAATTTTGTGCCTTCATCTTTCCCCATTTAAACCTCCGCTGATGGAGATGGGGGAAGGGGGTTTGGAGCACAGCCAGAAAGCTTGGCATGTAGAGCCATGATTTTAAATGCCCGACTAGTGGAATACGTGTGATAACTCTGACTATTGGTAGCTGCCTGTACTGTTGCTCTACCTGTGCCATTGAATATGTTTGTAAATGATCTGAAACAGGTAGGGAATAAGTGAGCAGTAAGCTGACAAACTTTATCGATAAGAGGAAATTTTTTTTGAGAGAGTATCTCATGCAGATCTTTGAAAATGCCTTAAAACCTGAGAAACTGGGAAGCAAAATGTCAAATTAAATTGAGTGTTGATAAGTGTACAGTGATGCACTTTCCCACAGTGTGAAAGAAAACAATAATAATTTCATATCCAAAGTGGTGAGCAGATGTGGTGGTTATTAACATTTGTCCCAAGACCTTAGGGACCGTTAAATGAAAGCATTAACTTAAAACTCAGTAGTGCTCAAAATGGTAATAAGAGGTTAGGGATTGCAAGGAAAGAGAGAACATGAAAGATCACAGGAATATTCCCCTATAGAAATCTGTGGTGCATCTATATCATGAGCATTCTATGATTCTGTTATATGTAGCTCTCTTGTCTTCATGTCAAAATAAATACCTCTGCAAAAGTTTCAGTGCAGAGAACCGAGGAATAATATGGAACTACTTATATCAGAGGATAATTAATTAAGCCAGGAGTCTTTATTGAGCAAAAGAGGCAACTAAGAAATAATGTAACAGAGATTGACAAAAATACACGGGGTATAGAGACTGATGTATTTCTTGTTCAGTTTCGGTGTGTTTTGCTTCACAAAAATGAGGTAACATCAACCAAAGGTGACTCAGGTTCATAACAAGACCCAAGAGGATGCTGTGGTATTGCAGCTGTTGGACTCTTTGTTAAAAGATGCTGTGAACTTCAATGGATTCAGGGAGAGATTTTCATGTGAATTAAATCCTCTACAGATTACTAAATATGGAAAATAATCTATACATCTGACTCTGGAACTCCTAGCACTCAAATAGTATAATTGAGAAATATCCTATCTGCTTACTTTGGTCTTGAAATTCTCCTTGGTTTTGGTGGTGGTCACCACTAATTGTCCTTGTGTTCTAATATTCTTAATCATTACTTATGTAACCCATGACTAAAACAGATCTTTAAATACCAGGAGAATATGAGCTATTGAGAACAGGACATAGAACTGCACTGAGAAGCAACATAAGCTTACAAGACCAAATGTCATGAAACATTAGTGCAAAGTTAGACCTGAAGCTATTTTAAGAAAACCAATCTCAGTAATAATTGTTGCAACTGTTCCATTGTCAGGCTCTCTTGGGACTTTTGTTACTCTAAATGAAGATTTGGCCTATTTTTTGTTGTTGGAATGCAATTTATTTCTATCCCAAATAGCAGGAAATAGTATGTCACTGTAGGATCCAAACTGATCAGCCAAATTTTGTGTCCAGTTCTGGGCCCCTCAGTTTAAGAAGGACATTGAGATGCTTGAACGTGTCCAGAGAAGGGCAACAAGGCTGGGGAGAGGCCTTGAGCACAAGCCCTATGAGGAGAGGCTGAGGGAGCTGGGGTTGTTTAGCCTGGAGAGGAGGAGACTCAGGGGAGACCTCATTGCTCTCTACAACTACCTGAAGGGTGGTTGTAGCCAGGAAGGGGTTGGTCTCTTCTCTCTAGCAACCAGCACCAGAACAAGAGGACACGGTCTCAAGCTGTGCCAGGGGAAGTTTAGGTTCAAGGTGAGGAGAAAGTTCTTCACTGAGAGAGTCATTCATCATTGGAATGTGCTGCCCAGGGAGGTGGTGGAGTCACCATCCCTGGAGGTGTTCAAGAGGGGATTGGATGTGGCACTTGGTGCCATGTTCTAGTCATGAGGTCTGTGGTGACAGGTTGGAGTCGATGATCTTTGAGGTCTCTTCCAACCTTGGTGATACTGTGATACTGTGAATTTTGAATTAACCAGAAATTATTTCAAAGTAGCTTAAGAAATTGTTACATATTCATCTTATGACAATTCCTTTTCATCCATTTCATGCATTTGCATTTTGCAGCAAGGATTGAGCAAACTGATACAGTCATGTGCAAGAGTTAAGACTTCAATAATTCAACATCTGCTTTTAAAGAAATTAAGTGTCCTGTGATTGCTGATTTGGGATAAAATTGAGTTACATGTTGTTTACACGTTTCAGAAGCATAGTATGTCAGTACCAGCAATCAAATGATCAGCTGACATACACTCAGCAGAAATAATGATTAATGCCCTTAAAAAAGTTTCTAAAAAAGTTTCTAACAAACACCTGCCACCCAAGATGCAGCTAATAATGTTCTTTAATTCACGAGCAATGAGGCAGCACTGGAAAGAGAGGTTCCTTGTTTATCTCAGTAATCACACTTTCCTTTCTTTTATCTTGTTTCTTTTCATTAATAGTTGTAGGAGAAAGATCATCTCTTGAGCACTGATGGATATGCTTTGTCTGAAGTCCAGTGCTTTGGGGCATGTATTTGTCATTTTCCATCTTGTTTGTATATAAGTGCATTACAGCAAAACTTTAAAAGGCTTTCCAGTTAATTCAGAGGAAGTATTGGCATTACTTAGTGATAATTTGCCATTTTCAATTAATGGAGATACTAAACTGCAACCAGCTTTTAATGTTTGAATGCAAAGTGGAGCTCAGAAGCATTAACATGTGCTCTTAGATTGTCTTATACTGTATCAGCCACTGAGAAAGTTGTCTTACTATGAAAGGGTTTACATTTTTAAGCTAAACTAAACTCTGAATGTAACAGGGAGTGCTCAGGGATACATAGCATTCTCTGAAATATTGGGGTTTAATGTGACATGCTAGAAAAGAATGCCCCATTAGTATTGGGGTTTTATTTAAAATTGTGTATAAGCAATGCTATTGCTTAACAAAGACATGTATAAGCTATCACAGACAGCAACTAAACTGGAGAAGGGCCTAGAGGAGAAGTTTTATGAGGAGTGGCTGAGGGAACTGGGGCTGTTTAGTCCGAAGAAAAGGAGGCTTGAAAGGAGGCCATATTGCTCTCTACACCAACCTGGAGGGAATATACAGTACAATATACAGTACACCAGGTTGGAAGAGACCTTCAAGATCATTGCATCCAATCCATCAACCAATCCAACCCACCTAAACAACTAAATCATGGCACCAAGCACCCCATCAAATCTCCTCCTGAACACCTCCAATGAAGGTGACTCCACCACCTCCACAGGCAGCACATTCCAATGGGCAATCACTCTCTCTGTATAGAACTTCTTCCTAACATCCAGCTTAAACCTTCCCTGGTGCAGCCTGAGACTGTGTCCTCTTGTTCTGGTACTGGGAGTTGTCCTGAGGTGAACATCAGTCTTTTCTCCCAAGCAACTAGTGGCAGAATAATAGGGAACAGCCTCAAGTTGCACTAGGGGAAGTTCAGGCTGGAGATTGGGGGGGGGGGGGGGGGGGGGGGATCACTGAAAAGGTTGTCAGGCATTAAAATGAGCTGCCCAAATTGGTGGTTAAGTCACCATCCCTGGATGTAATTAAAAGCTGCATAGATGTTGCGCTTGAAGATGTGGCTTAGTGGCGGACCAGGGTTAATGGTTGGACTAGATGGTCTTTTAGATCCTTTCCAATGATGCCATGTTTTTTGTTATGGTAGAGAAAGCTAAAGAATTGCAGTTGGCACTGGGCAAGAAGGCTGTGAGGTTTATGGCAGTATTTAGTACCCATGGGAACAGATTGTGACCACTCTTAGGTATGACCATTTGTGAAATGAAGTCTTGATAAATGAAGTTTAATTGTAGTAAACATGTGGGTTACAGCTTCAAGAATTGCATGTGTGCAAAAAATGGTATATGTTGATTGAAACTATAAGTTTATCCAAAAAACCCCCATCTTTTTATACAAACAATTTTATATCAGCCAAAATATTCATGGTAAAAACATGTTGGAAATCCAGAATACAGTTATAATTAATTTTAACAATATTGGTAACACTTACTCTAGTTGTTAGTACTTTTATCTTGTAAACCAATGTATTTGAAAATTGATTTTCCTCTGATTAAAACCTAGAAGGCTTTTAAAATTGAGAAAAATATTTTAATGTTTGCCTACATTTACCATGATAAAAAGACTTGAAATAGGCTTAATTTGGGTGACATTTTATTTCTGTTCTTCAATATGAGACTGTTTTTGCACAATTTTGCTATTAAACTGTAGTAAAAAAACAAAAGGATATGTCAGGGCCAGGAAATGAAAACATTGACATTTCTTGATTACTGGATATTGTCCCCTGTGTTACATGTGGAGTTTTACTGGGGTATGTTAAATGGAGAATTTATGAAGTTAAAGATTTTTTTCTGCTGACTGCTGCCCCCTCCTACTTCTGCACTGCAGCACATTGATCCCTTAATCTCTAGTTTAGCCTTGCCACTTCAGCCTGACCCCACACCCTGTCCTCTTTCTTGTGTGGGGAAACAGCACACGTGTTGAAATGGGATCCTTTCACACCATGAATATGGAGGGGATTTGCTTCTTAATGCTAATCATAGTTTCTAAAATAGACCATAAGGCTATGCTCTCTATCTTAATCTTGCAAAGACATTCATAGGACACCTGTTCTGGATTAGACTGCTAGATTGATTTTGCAACACAGTAGTTGCAAAAAATGCCTGTAGACCATATATAGGCATGTGAGAAGGTTAAGTACAGACCAGATTTGGTAAAAAACATCATTCTGAAAACTCCGTCCAAGGGAGATCTGTACACTGAGATCTGTGGTTTACATGAAGTCTTTTTCCCTGGTCATTGGCAGTTCATCTGATTAAATGCTGCACAAAAGGTTCTGAAAGGTTTTTGGCCTGTAAACACGCATTCATTTCCTAGGTGTTTTGACCATGGCAGAGAGGAGCTTAGCTGTGATATTTTCTTTCTTTCTGTCTAGCTGTTTGTCTCTCTCTCTCTCTCTCTGTGCATGACAGGCCTACTGTAACTTCCAGATGAAATGTAAATCATATCAATGTACTCCACGTGTTATTATTTTATCACTGTATTGTTGAAAAGTGACACAACTGTTAGTGATTTTCCATTTTCCTGTGGTCATTCCCTACTTTCACCAGCTTTCATGATTATTGTTTCTTTCATAGTCATAACCACTCAAAAGTTTAAAGAGATCATAGCTGGAGAATCCCACATGCAGTGAATAGGTATGGCAGCTCCAGGAGAGCAAAAACATTTTCCTTGAGATATGATCTATCTTTTCAATTTACTCTAAGTAATACAATATAAAAATGTATAATTTTAATTTGTTCCATGTGTCACTGACGAACAAAATATATTTTCCCACATGAGTTTATAAAAACATTCAGAGGCTCTGATGCTTCATACATTCAGAATATTCAACTTTCTGATAATTTATAGTAGGTTAGTGGGATTGATTCAAACATGTATCAGAGACATTGACAATAAGCTTAAATAAAATTTAAGTTAACAAAAGCATTCATTTTGCAAGTCATAAACAGTCTACACACATTCCATCATGCATTCACTGTATTTCTCTATTTATTTATAACATAAATCACATGATATTCAATATCATAGTGTTTTCACATAATACCCTCTCTCACTTTTTATGTACTTTTGTCAGAAACCCAAACCTCTTATTTGCCTGTGTGGCAGTTTTTGTGGGTTTTTGAAAGTGGTTTTAATCATGAAAGTACAAGTTGTGGGAGATAACAGATTATGATAGGCAGCTGAACTAGGTGCATGGAAGAAAAAATCTCTAAAGCAGATGGTCTGTAACAGCATAAACATTACTAATTTTAATGGATAGTTCAGTTATTTTGTTATGCTTTGTTCTATTTAAAACTAAGGATAACAAAGTGGGTAGGGGGTCAAGCAATTACACACCAGAAACTGTTGCCAGCTCCTTATCTAATTCTGGAGCTGGTCAATAGTCACTCATATTTGATCACTTCTAAAGGATTCTAGACTTGTGCCAGTCTCTTGGTTTTCAGCATTTCCCACGTGAAACAGGGATTAAACAGAGAAAGCCATAATGAAATCCAGAGAGTTTCTGGAGCTTTCCCTTTATTGCAATAAAATACTATGTTTTTGTTGCTTGTTTAAAAGCTACTGTAACTATTATGGAAATGTAAATTGTTTTATTCCTGCTTTACAGATCCCAGTGGCTGGCAAGAAGCTATTTCTAGGGAAAAAAAAAATTTAAAAAGGGGATGAGACCTTTCTAAAATTGTTCAGACTCTTAATTCTTCTGATTTACTTAGTGGAATATTGAAGTGTAACAGGAAAACAGCTAATTAGAAACACAACAGTTAAATGGATGAAGCAGTTAAGAAATGCAAATATTTAGCTTTAGAAGTGTCATTGTAGAGTCACCGTTGTTCACTTCATTTCTCCAGGTGAAATCCAGTGGGTTACATCTCTAAATGACAGACTGCTTATCTAAATTTCTTTCAGACAACTGTATCCTCCACAATAGGAACACTTCTGTGCAGACCAGATTGCAGCTGTGGTGGCACCTTGGTAATTTCAATGAGTTATGGTAGTACAGGCAAGCATGTGGCTATGTAACTAGAAATTAACTGGTATTTGACAATGTACAAATAAGGTGATGTTTCCTTTTCCAACCTGTGAGGCACAAATGAGAGAGAGAGAAAAAAATCTGTTTAAATCAATAGAGATCATTTTAAGTAAACAACTATTCACAGGCAGTTCTCTAAAATATAAATATATACTTTATTCCAAATCCATTTGCATAGAAAATTTATACCTAGTCATAACTCATAATGTGGACATTATGCCTGCAGAAATTGCACATCAGCATCACCACTACACTGTCACTTGAACTTCCCATGTAGTTGCACAGGAATTGGCAGAATGAAAAAGGGTGCAAGCAGGTAGGAAGCAGAAACTTAAGTCCATTCTCGTGAGTCATTGGTCAGAATCATCAAGGGCTGTTAGTGACATACAAAAATACAGCTTTTCCCCTGAAAGCAGAAAAGAAACAATTTTGCATAGTGAAATCCAGGTTGTGATGTTCAGTTTATACTATTCCCAATAGACACTGCCATTAGGATTAGGTTTTCTTGTTTCACAGTTTTTCAGATCCCTTACATACTGCTAGATATTCCCTTTTCTTCTTTATAGGAAGGGTAGAAATTATGATCAAGGAAGCAGCAAAATCAAAGCAAAGACTAAATACAATATAAATAAAATGCCTTTATTTTTCACAAGACTAAGGTCATGCACAGTATTTACTGTGAAAAGAAAGGAATATTGACATAAAAACTGTGGAAAATGGTTTATTGCATTTGTAAATTATAAAAGGTAATTTTTACCAGGTTTTATTTAGTTACTGTATTGTATGTTTCTGTAGAATTTTTTCAGCTTGGAAAGAGTTCTCATCTGGTTTCCTTTACGTATAATAGCAAATTTCAAACTCCACTGCTGTGGATCAACCCAGATGGGTTGCTAATTCTTGGGTTCTCTATCAGACCTTCTTTTTCTGAGAACAGAGTGGTCAAAAGAACCCAACAATAAAAAAAAATGAAGCAAATCCCCAGAAGTATTCATATCATCTTTAGTGGGGCTAGTTATTATTACTCTTATTGTTATTGTTTCTACTTTTGAAAATAATATCTTTAAAAGTTAGCTGTAAAATGTAATAACCCTCACATAACTCCTGGTGGCTACAAGGCATACACTGTTGCAATTTAGAAAGTGGATAAGACTACACTTCCAAATTAGATTTTAACATTTCTGGATATTTAGATTCCTCTCTTGTATTTAGAAATTCACATTTTGACTGAATAATGAGATGCCTCATACAATTTTGTTTTGCTTCAGCATTGATACTTATGTTTAGATGCAAGTGGATTTTGTTAGCCTGAGAAATAAATATTCCAAGTTTAGTCACATTTTCGCTGCAACAGCAGCTGGAGATCATGAAGAAAATGCACTCATTGAACTATGAAGCAGGAGACAAAGAAGTAAGGGCTGCAGTGGTATTGACTGCAACAATGTTTTCCATGAATGCACGATGCTCATGCTCATCTCTGTTTTGACTGTAGAAGATTCATTTTTTATAATAAATGAAATGAGTGATTTTCTAGACAAAGATGAGTATTTCTCCATTAAGATATCTTTTAATGCATTATATTTCACCTCCCACAATACATCTTTTCCTCTTCCTTGCCTCCCCTCCCCTCGCCTCCTGTCACTTCCCCTCACTTCCCCTCCTCTTGCCTCACCTCCCCAAACCTCCTCTCTCTGAATGTCTCCTGTCCTCTCCGAACAAAACCTTTCCTCTCCTCTCTGAACCTCTCTGAACCTCTTCTCTCCAAACCTCTCCAAACCTCTCCTCTTCTCTCTGAACCTCTCTGACCCTCTCCTCTCCGACCCTCTCCGAACCTTTCTGAACCTCTCCGAATCTCTCCAAACCTCTCCTCTTGGAACCTCTCCTCTCCTCACAAAATAATAAGATTTCATGCAATAAACTAGTAATTGACATTAAGAGCTTACAAATATTTCTACTTGAGTAAATTTTTTTTTCTAAACACAGTCCTTACTAGCTAATTAGATTTTATAATAACACTGGTTACCACCATGGGGATTATGTGTGAGAACTGTTCCATCAGCAAAATTAAAGGATAAAGTACTTTTTATATATATATATATATATATAAGTGTTTTATGATCCACTGATTCATTTTTGTCTTACTTTTAAAAACACAGACACAGGTACCATCTTTAAAGACAGTACATTAACCTTTTCCATGCTGTAAATAATGCAAATGGTCTACTTGCAGTTAAGAACATTCAAATTTGCAACAAACCTGGCACTTACCTCACAAGGTGGTTAAAGAATCATAGCGATTAGTTGTTTTTAGTACAAGCCTTAAAATACAACCCTTAAAAACCTCTAACACTTAGAACTAAATCAGAACAATGGTTCAACGCCATCAGAGTGATATGTTTTGTCTTTTTCTACGTATTTAAACTCTATTTGCAACACTTTGCAGTTGCTTGCAGTATTTTACTGCAACAGGCATGAGAAACTGTAGACCCTACATTCTGCTCTGATTCATAGCAAAGCCTGAATCTGTCTTATATAGAGAATCTATTTCTATGAGCCATTGGATGGATAAGGAAGGCATTTGCCAATAAAAATGTGTATTCCTCCTCCTGCAGTACTTCAAAGTTCTTGATTACAGTGTTTTGCTCTTGAAGCCAAACACAAAACTTCCACCTCGCCTACAGAAATATGGTGTCAACAATATTCCTTATAGTAAATGTTAAGATATTCATCTCTAAGGTTTGGTGACTTCCTTTCGTAGTGAAAACAACAACTGCAACTTCAACCAAACAGCTGGATTGCTATTTTCCCAGACTGGAAGCACTGAAATCTAAGAAGGAGGTCTATAAATCAGCCTCTTTTTTTCAGCCTTGTTTTTTTTTTTTCTTTTCCTTTTTTTCCTGGAGTTTGTTAAAGTTGATTTAATGTTAAGTGTAATTAAGCATCAGGGTAATCAGGCAAGCATCCCACTTCTGGGGAAACACTATACAATTTACTTCTGTTTTATTTGTTTAATGACCTCTCTACTTGGCAGTTCTGTGAGAGTACATATCTGCTGAAATAAATGCAGAAAGTAAACACAAATATCCTGCCTGTGGATAAATTTCTGGTTCTGCCAGGTCCTGCCTATGCATTGCGAGTTTCATAAACACATTTGATATTTACCATGGTTTGTTGTTTTTTTTTTTTTAATAACAGGTCTTAGAATCATCTATTTTGAAATCTAAGAACTGGGGTTTGGGAAAAAAAAAAAGTTTCCAAGATTATGAGTGGGAAAAAAAGGTATCTGAAATGTAAGCAGGTAACTTCAAGTTTTGAAATTTAAAAGAATATTGTTAAAGTTTTAATTTCTTTTTTCTTCATGAACATATCATGAATCCAGAGGTCTGGCACATAATTGAATTTGATCCTTTGTAATGTGAAGAACAGATGTTCAGGAAACTTTTTCTTCTTCACTTCCCCCCGTACTAATTTTTCCTTCTTTGTGCAATTATCTCATATATTTATTTCCTGTATGAAGCAGATCTACACCGCAGTGCAACTCACCACCCACAGTTAAGGAGAAGTATTCTGCCACATGAAAATAAAGAAATGTATCCTGTATCAGCTGCTTTCCATTGAAGGAAAAAAAGAAATATGTCTCCAACCTTCCAGCTTGACAAGTTATGTATAAACCACAGAGCATATCCCTATTTATTTATTTTTTCTTCATCAGCCACTAGGATGATTATATTTATATATACAAATTATATAATGAAAAGCAGGGGGGGAAAAAAAAAGGATAGAAAAGATGGATGTAATTACTTCAGTGCTCTTTATAATTGTCTCCAGACAGAATATCCTCATCTCATGCCACTTAGACAAAATATAGTGCTTTAGATGTGGAGGGATGCTTATTATTTGCCTTTTCTTGCACACCTGAAAAAAATATGTACACACATCTTGTTCTTTTTGGTGATGTTTTTCTCTACATTTGCATGAACAGTAGGCTTCCTTTCCTAAATTACTTCAGATTTCTGAGGCAGTAAATCTACTGAATGCAAGAATAATCATATTGGGTTAGTCCAGCGGGTCGATCTCATCCTATATTTTCTAAGCAAATATGACCAGGAGTGAATGCTAAGGAAAGCAAAAATGAATACATTTTTTTAGCAGTATCTGTGGAGAACTATCCTTTTCCCAGAAAAACTCTGGTGATTGCAACCTTCCAGCCAGCATACACAATTGGTAACTACTAAAGCTTTTCTGCAGATGATTCGGGCTTTTTAAAGCTCCTGAAAACTGTGAACAACTGTGCGACTGTGGGTATGTGCGTCCTCCTTTTCCTTGCACAAAACCCAGAGAATGTTAACCCTCATCTAAACTTGGAGCCAGGAGTGCCACACATCAGGATCTAGACTGAGAAATGTTTCCAGAGCCTACTGCGTAAATGTGGTTTATAATACTTTATTTGTTCTGGTTTTTGTTGGTTTGTGGTGTTTTTTTTTTTAGCGGGGGGTGTTGGGTTTGGGATTTGTTTTGGGGGGGGGGGGGTTTGTATGTTTGTTTGGTTGTTTTGGGGTTTTTTTTAGAAGAGTCTGATCTCTCAGTAGATTTGGAGGTAGATCCAAAGGGGAAAAGCACATCAACTGAGATACTGAGAAAGAAATAAGCACATCCAAAGACTGATTCAACTCACTTATTGTAGGCACCTATCTTACAATGAAGTGAATCACACTCCTCAGAGGCCCCATTTATCTCCATTGATTCCACAGGAATGCTTGAGTGACTGACTTGGGCATAAATAACCAACTTTCAGTTACTGTGCCATGCTGGGTGAATTACATTGTCAGTGCACTCACATGTCTTTAGAAACAGTCTGCTATGGTCTTATTACAATTGCTTTATTTTTCCTCAGAAGATATCAAAACTAGATGTGACAATACTTCAAACTATTTTAATGTATTCTAACTTTCCTTCAGAAACTCTGAACGTTTGCTTACCAAAATTCTACTCTGAATATACTTGATGTTTTATCATAAACATTGTGAAAGGAGTGTAGAAGTTATGCAGATACACAAACAGAAAAGCAAAAGTAATCCATTTTGTAAAGTGTATCTGGAAAAACAGCACAATGATGCTGTGGTACCAGAAACAGCAGACACTTAAGTAGGTATGATGTCATATAGTTTGACCATGCCACAATATCAGATTTAGTTAAGCACTGATATATCTACACACCTTCGGATCTGAACCTGAGCCCACAGGTCAGAGGGATGACTCACCTGGGCACTGAGCTCCGGTCCAGGCAGGTGTGATGCTTCTCCCTGCACTTTCTCTGCAATCTGGACTCTGTTATAGCCCCAAGGAAAGCTTTCTCAGTTTATCTATACTTGCAGGGCAAATATGATTCTAGAATACCTTACTGATGGGTTTGGCTGAAATCAACATTAGGCCTGTTTTTAACACTTTTATCACCACCTTGAATATAGTGCAAGCAAAATGTATCCTTGTTTATTTTCATAACTGGGTTTAAATAGCTGTTTGTTTTGGTCGCTTGTTTTGGTTTGTTTTTCCCTTTCTGTTTGTCTTTTTATTGTTTTTGTAAATTAAATCATATTTTACTT
Source organism: Colaptes auratus (assembly GCA_015227895.2). NCBI lineage: Eukaryota > Metazoa > Chordata > Aves > Piciformes > Picidae > Colaptes > Colaptes auratus. The sequence continues at coordinate 48,847,159 of CM037640.1, read as the reverse complement.
TAAAATAAAAAAAATAAAAGACAAGTTTTGGTGTCTTACTTTCAGGTACTGCAGAAACATTTTGACATTAATAAATTAAATTTTAATAACTAGATCTTTCAAGATCAACTATCCAAAACCATCATTGAGATGCAGATACACATCAAAAATGTTTTATGGGTTACCTGGGCATATAGCTGTAAAATTGTTTTTGCCCTAATATCATAGCCCTTTCAATTGACATTTTCTTCTTTTATTCTCTTTCATTTGCTAAAAATACTGTCCCATCTAGAATCCTGGAATTTGAAGACCAGATTATGAAATATTCACTTATGATAAATACTTCCTTAATCTCTAGATGGAATGGAGGGAGTGGAGTGGAGTGGAGTGGAGTGGAGTGGAGTGGAGTGGAGTGGAGTGGAGTAGAGTGGAGTGGAATGGAGTGGAGTAGAATAGAATAGAATAGAATAGAATAGAATAGAATAGAATAGAATAGAATAGAATAGAATAATAAACCAGGTTGGAAGAGACCTTCAAGATCATTGCGTCCAACCTATCAACCAATCCAACCCACCTAAACAACTAAACCATGGCACCAAGCACCCCATCAAGTCTCCTCCTGAACACTTCCAATGAAGGTGACTCCACCACCTCCCCGGGCAGCCCATTCCAATGGGCAATCACTCTGTATAGAATTTCTTCCTAACATCCACCTAAACCTGCCCTGGCACAGCCTGAGACTGTCCTCTTGTTCTGGTGCTGGTTGCCTGGGAGAAGACACCAACCTCTGCCTGGCTACAACCTCCCATCAGGTAGTTGTAGAGAGCAGCAAGGTCACCCCTGAGTCTCCTCCAGGCTAAGCAATCCCAGATCCCTCAGCCTCTCCTCGTAGGGCTTGTGTTCCAAACCCCTCACCAACCTTGTTGCCCTTCTCTGGACATGCTCCAGCAAGTCAGCATCCTTCCTAAACTGAGGGGCCCAGAACTGGACACAGTACTCAAGGTGTGGCCTAACCAGTGCAGTGTACGGGGCAGAATGACCTCCCTGCTCCTGCTGGTCACACCGTTCCTGATGCAGGCCAGGATGCCATTGGCCCTCTTGGCTGCCTGGGTACGCTGTAGACTCAGGTTCAGCCTACCGTTGACCAGTAGCCCCAGGTCCCTTTCTGCCTGGCCACTCTCCAGCCACTCTGACCCCAGCCTGTAGCACTGAATGGGGTTGCTGTGGCCAATGTGCAGAACCCGGCACTTAGAACTACTGAATTCAGTAGGATTGCTTAGAGGGGAAAAAAAAAGACCCAGGTTAATTGCAGTGTTTTTACTGCTATGCTCCCCTGGTTTCTTGAAAACTGTACATGCCATTCTGGATTGAATTCTACCTGCACTTTACAATTCTCAAATTCAGAGTTTCCTGATATTATCTAAGTCTTCTGTCATAGATGTGTTTGGCAACTTGAACTTTTCAAAGTGAATTTTAAAGGCATTTCTCCAAAAAAATATTTTTCTTCATTGGAAAGAGGATAAGTCTTTAGATGATTGAACTCATATAATCTTCATTTTCTATTTGCTCAGCACAGGGATCAACTTCAAATTCATTACAGCTTCTAGCTCAGTTAATTTTGCAGATCACAGAATCATGGAATAATCCAAACTGGAAGGGACCTGGAAACCTATATAGTCCAACGCCCTGCTCAAAGCAGGTCTGATCAGATCAGGTTTTTCATGCAACCAGCACCACAACAAGAGGACACAGTCTCAGCTGCACCAGGGAATGTTTAGGCTCGAGGTGAGAGAAAGTTCTTCACTGAGAGAGTCCTTAGCCATTGGAATGGGCTGCCCAGGGAGGTGGTGGAGTCACCATCCCTGGAGGTATTCAAGAGGGGATTGGACGTGGCACTTGGTGCCATGGTTTAGTCATGAGGTCTGTGGTGACAGGTTGGGCTTGATGATCTTTGAGGTCTCTTCCTACTTTGATGATTCTGTGATTCTGTGATTCAGGGCTCCGTCCAAACAAGACTCTGTGCTGAATAGAAAGAGAGCTAAGAAATTCTGCATCCTTTGCTGCATTGCTCCAGATTATCTTAATGACACATCCTAAAATATTAATGTAAAACTTTTTCCTGTATGAAGTGAAAACAAGCATGGAAGAAGTTATACAGAGCCTTCAGCATCACGGCTGGAACGTGGTACATTTTGCTACATTGATTACACACTGATGCCAACACTAACCAGACACATCAACTTCCAAATGTGTTTAACCCTCTAGTAACTGATTTCAGCATCATCACAGTAATTCAAAATCTTCAAAAGATGAACGATAGAAAGAAGCTAAAACCAGGAACAAAGGAAACAAGCAAAGTGAGTAAATATCTTCCAGCGTATGACTTAACTTTTATCCATGAGCACATATGCTGCCAAAGTGTCACAAAACCTTTGAACTGTAGCCTCATTACTCCTAAGCCAGATACCATTCCATGAGTGATTAGAAAAAGAAGTCGTAATCATATTTTCAAGGGCAACAAGAAAAACATGGTGGCCATATGCCTTGGTTTCCTTAACATGACTGTAATTTTCTTCAGGCCTGAAAAAAAGGAATGAAGTCTCTTTTTGTGAATTTCCAAACAAATGACCACTGTGCTTGCATAGTTTATCTGCACATGCTCTATACAGCTCACTTGAATGTGTCCAGTAGAGGGAATATCTTCCAGATGCATGCTCCCATATTTAATTTGAAGATTGTGTGAAACATGGGAATGCTAGGTGTAATACAAAATCCTATTTAAATACCTTTAAAGTCAAATTCCTAGAGGCTTTTTGACAGCAACTTTCTGCTCAGATCTCAGTTGCTTTGTACAAAACAACAGTCAATCTAATTCTCCATATGTTTGAATTAATATTAACGTGATACTTTGCCACTCAAGTTAGACCTTCAAATGCAGCCATGTGGCATAATAGTAGAGTGGCTTGAAACAGAATTAGATCTTCAATATCCTGTTCATCTTGGAGGTATAGAATCAGAATCAACAAGGTTGGAAAAGACCTCAAAGATCATCAAGTCCAACCTGTCACTCAACACCTCATTCCTACTAGACCATGGCACCAAGTGCCATGTCCAATCCCCTGTTGAACACCTCCAGGGATGGTGACTCCACCACCCCCCTGGGCAGCCCATTCCAATGGCTAACAACTCTCTCTGTGAAGAATTTTTCCTCACTTCGAGCCTAAGGTAATTAACCTCTGAAGCACCTAAATGTAAATCTCTAATATTCCTTGTCCTATTTTAGAGTGGGACAGATCCTCTATTGCCCCCAAAGGGGCAAAAGAATGACAATCACACAAATGGATTGGGCAGTAATGGAAAGTTTAAATGAAAAGCAATTTATATTCTATAAAGAAAACTATGAAGCATAGCGGAGAGCATATCCCAAAGAATACAGAGTTCCCTTACACCACACCCAAAACACCAACGCTTCCCTTCTTGCCACTTGGGGTGCACACAAAGCCCCAGGGCTCTTTCCTCCTTCACCCCTCACTAGGCTAATTTCAGGCAGACCACGCCTGAGACTGTCCCCCCTGCTTCTTATCCTGGCATTGGGCCTAAACAGGACAAAGAAGCTTGAGCTACTCCCCCACCATTTACCCAGAGGGAAATGTCTCCCACAGGAGCAGAGAGGGGAGAAAGAGAAAGACAATGACCTTGCAATCAGATTTATAGGTTGCTGGATTTATGGGTAGAAATATGCTATCTCCTGTGATGTGATGGGTTGAAAATTCCCCCCGACATTAAACCACATGGGAACAAAATCTTATGATAGCCATCTCTCCAATGGGTTTGTTTAGAATTATCTTTATTTTCCTTTTTACACCCAATAGTGATTTATTTCCATTTTACTACTTTTCTGTTCAAGATCTGTGAGGAAAAAAATAATTAAAGGAATAGCCTAAAACTATCACATACGTCCACCCACTGGGCTGGACACTCTGGACACTGGAGGTGTAACTATGTGGCTTCAGTTTAGGAGGCAACCAGCCTAAACTGCTACATTCCTGATAAACTTTTCTTCCTTGAAATATTTTTAAAGCAGTCACTAATCTTCTTAAGACTTCCATGAATTAAGTTAAAATATGTCTGATTGATCTGTTTAGTTTTAGGGGGGATGGGGGGTGGTGTTTGTTTTAAAATTACTCTTTTATTTTGTTTTGTTTAAGCATGAGAAAACTTATTTTGAGTCAATGAGAGCTTTAACTTCAATGAAGTACTGACCACCATGGTTCATGGTCTCAGACTCCAAAAGTTTTGAGAGACAATTTCTCAGTACACTTCCTTTCAGATCACACTTTAATCGAGCTGCATAGAAGTAGCACAGCACAATTAGTGTTTCACTATGGTCCACCGTCATGGAGCTGGACTTCTGTAGAATTTTCTCTTGATTCATTTTCAAGTGTCAATGTCTTTGTACTTCCAACAGCATGGTCATATGCTCTTCATTTTATTAATTATTTTGTTGTTTGCTGTAGGCTTCTAGATTACCCAGAAGTATAACAGATAACAAATGGAGTCTTCTGGGTCACTGGAAAAACTTCACAAACTGAACTGCCAATGGCCCAAGAGGCTTGTCTGCAGCAGATCACTCCTAATTCACAAAAGATTCTTCTAAGGGAAACTCTCTGCATGCTGCTCAGGAAACAACAATAACAAGGAGAAGACTCATGTCATGTTGCCATGGGAATACTTCTTGTTATGTGTCTGGAAAGTGTAGAAGTATTCATGAGCTATCTCTATAAACCACAGAATGAAAAAGAGGCAGAAATAGGACTAATGTGCACATTTTATGTAAAAAAATGACTCACTATCTCTACACAGATCATTTTGGAATATCTGACAGAAATTACCCTTGGTTTACTGCAGAAAGAGCTCAACATATTTCTTTTAAGATATTTTTTAATAATCTGTGTTTCAAAGCAAGGCAGCACAAAGAAGAGGATTGCTGCTCAAGTACTCTGCTAAGGGCACTTTTCTTTGATTTTTCTTTCTTCCTTGTTGTAAGAAGCAGTCAACATAGGAAATGTTCAACATGGATTTATCGATGGAAAATCATGCTTTACCAACCTGAGCAGCTGCAACAATGAGAGGATTGACCTGATAGGTGAGGGGTAGAGTGGATGTTGTCTTTGTTGACTTTTGTAAAGTTTTCAACACTGTCCTATCCCCATACAATACAATACAATACAATACAATACAATACAATACAATACAATACAATACAATACAACAGGTTGGAAGAGACCTTCAAGATCATCACGTCCAACCCATCAACCAATCCAACCCACCTAAATACAATACAGTACAATACAGTACAATACAGTACAATACAGTACAATACAACCCACCTAAACCTAAACCTAAACAATCAGGCCACATGTGGACTAGATAAAGTAGAGATTGAAGCTGATCTAGAACTGGGAAAACTATAGGGTTCCAAGGGTTGTGGTCAATGGAATGAAGTCCGGGTGCAGGGAAGTTATTAGCAATGTGCCACAGCGGGTGATATGGGAGCAGAAAACAGCTATCTGTGGAAACAAGTTTAATTAATGAAAACAGCTTTGGGTGAACATATTTTTCCATAGAGTATTGTCAATGAATCTGTAAATCCAGCAGTGCAATTCAGATACTTTTCATATAGAAAGGTTTCATAAAAGAATAATAATTTAAGCAAAAATATTACATATATTACTCATAATTGATTCAAGCAGTTCTAAATAAAGACAGAGATCAACCTTCTAGATATCGCATGATTTGAGGAAAGTGTGCTCTGAAAAGGTAAGGCTTGAAATACACTCTTCAGGGTCTGCATCTTGAACTACAATATTTTAGCATTTCTCCATCTTCCTAACCTTCTCACCTTTAAAGGCAAATCAAGGGCATGGTTTAAGTGTTATTGGAATGGGTGAAAAAGAAATATTGTGGGACTTATTGGTAGAAGGATCACAGGAGACTAAATTAAGTCGACAAAAATGAAAATATAATTTAGTCCATATTCCTTGTTTATCTATTTGGCACATTTTAACATTCTTTGAGGGATATATAACAGATAGGAGTTTAAAAGGGAAGCCAAGAATAATGCTAATTATATTAAAAGAACATAAAAAAAAATGTGATCACAGGAAAAATAAGCTACTAAGTCAAGATAGCATCATTGAGGAGAAAAGAATGCATACAGATGGAGCCTATTTTACAGAAATTCATAGTTGTAGTTACTGGTTCAGAAACAAATTTTATGGCAAAAAGGTACAAATATCTGTGACAGTATCTGTGCAGTGGACTCAACTGTGATTTGCTGCAGAAATATGCTGTGAAACAAGTCTGAGTGGGGGAAACTATGAAATGTCCTCTCACCTGAACTGTTCATTCATGAAGTTGAGCATGGTTTTTCATTCAGAGTGACCTGAACACCTTCATTATGATTTGAAATACCTCTGTGACATCATCCTGGGGCTGATATTTTATAATTGCCAGCTCTTCCTCTGTAATCTTCAATTGCTCATTCCGTGGTGTGTGCAATGCATATTTACACACTTGTTGAGGTGCTGAAGATGATGTTGGTGATGAAGAGCTGCTACACTCCTCTTGTAGAAGAGACATATCATATGCTCATTCAGGATAACTTTTAACTTAGACATGATGTCTCTGTCCCTTAGATAAGCTTCGACATGCTTAACCTCACTCCTTTGGAGAATATAAGTTTCTAGCCTCTTCCATGACATTCACACTAGATTAACTGTTCTTGTTTTTTGGTGTTGGGTGGTTTTTGTTTTGTTGGGGTTTTCTTGGGGAGGTGGTGGGGGCAGGAGGGGAGGGTTGGAGAGTAGTAGGTCTGAATAGGAAGGACATCATAGCTTTGATGCAGAGTATTTTGGAATTATCTTCAGTAATATTATGATTAATGCCTTCAGGTTGTTGTTTGGTTTTGTTTGGGGGTTTTTGGTATCTATATCTTTTACATGCTTAGTCTATATAAGTATTCATTTTAAAATAAGAAATACATCACACAACAATTACATCACAGAGGAGAATCTTCAGTGAGACAGAACTAGATTGTCCCATAAAACTAATGTGATCAAGAGGAAAAATAGACACAGTGAGTAACTTCTGACCAAAAATCAATTACTTGACTTCCCTGATTTATCCCAGTTTAGCTGTAATGTCAGTTCACTGTCAAACCACAGTATCTTACATCAATAGAGAAGCAATTAAAAATGCTAGTATAACACAGATCTTTTCTTAAGTTGCCTTGAAAGACTCTCTTTTTGCCTAGATGCCCTTGACAGATTAGTAGACTGCAGCAAACAAATGTGGGTTTTTTTTGTTTCCACTTCACATTGTTATAATTATTGCTGTTATTTTTGTTAACAGAAGTACTCACAAAAAGAGTGGAAAGAGAGAAAAGCATGCAAGAATAAGAGTCTGTTCTGTGATGTTTTTATGTGGATGTCACAAAAAGCAAGCTACTGATTAGACAGCGTTTTGCTCCAGAGATCAGAACAAAATGTCTGTGTCCAAAGTTCACAGATTAAAAGATAGATGTTAAAATAAATGGCAGTTTCATAGAGAACAAACAATTTATCTCTGGTCTTCAAATGTTATATGTCCAGCTAAAAGTGAGATAAAAGAAACCACTGAGAGAATGGCTGATATGAATAACCAGAAAATCAGATAAAAGAAGAAAAACAGTCAAATTGTTCTCTGACAATGATTCAGCATGATGTATGTCTGGATATTCTTTACTAGTGTTTTCCATTCATTCTTTTCATACTATAAGTAAGAGTATCAAAGAAATATGTTATATCCCAGTTGTCAGAAGACTAAGTTTCAGAAATAGCTATCTATGCTCAAATACAAAACCATACTGCAAGATACAACTAGCATAAGGATAGTCGCCTCTTATGGTGTAGACATCTAAACACAGCAACTGTAAGTGTAAATGAATTTCACTTTGTCCATATCTGCAATGTTTTCAAACTGTTTTCTGGGGCTTAATGTGTGCACTTATTTGAAATAGTCTCTTTTAAAATTATTTTTTATTATCACTTGAGATAATGATTAATTGATAACTTCATATGGTAGCTGAGTATTTATTTTACAGAACTACTTTCTTAGCTTCTCCTCGTTTGAGAGACTGAAAGTTGAACACTGTGTAAAAGGCAGCTCTGGGGATAGGGATAGCTTTAGGTTTCATTTTTCTGCTCACAGCAGTTCACTAGCACAATGTATCCCACAGAATAAAACATGGTGCACTAAACATGGACAGTGGCGTTGAGTGCACCCTCAGCAAGTTTGCTGGTGACACCAATCTGTGTGGTGCAGCAGACACGCTGGAGGGAAGGGATGCCATCCAGAGGCTTGACAGGCTAGAGAGGTGGGCACAAGCCAACCTCATGAGGTTCAACAAGACCAAGTGCAGGGTCCTGCATCTGGGTCGAGGCAATCCCAGGCACAAATCCAGGCTGGGCAGTGACTGGCTGGAGAGCAGCCCTGAGGAGAGAGACTTGGGGGTGCTGGTGGACGAGAAGCTCAACATGAGCTCTCAAGGTGCACTTGCAGCCCGGAAAGCCAATCAGATCCTGGGCTGCATCAAGAGAAGTGTGGCCAGCAGGTCAAGGGAGGTGATTCTCCCCATCTACTCAGCTCTGGTGAGACCCCACCTGTAGTACTGCCTCCAGTTCTGGAGCCCCTATTACAAGAGCGATCTGGAGGTGCTGGAAGGTGTCCAGAGAAGGGCCACGAGGATGATCAGAGGGCTGGAGCACCTCTCCTATGAGGACAGACTGAAAGAGTTGGGGCTGTCTGGAGAAGAGAAGGCTCTGAGGTGGCCTAATTGTGGCCTTCCAGTATCTGAAGGGGGCCTACAAGAAGGCTGGGGAGGGACTTCTTAGGATATCAGGTAGTGATAGGACTAGGGGGAATAGAATGGAGCTGGAGGTGGGGAGATTCAGACTGGACGTGAGGAGAAAGTTCTTCCCCATGAGAGTGGTGAAGCCCTGGAATGGGTTATCCAGGAGGGTGGTTGAGGCCCCATCCCTGGAGGTGTTTAAGACCAGGCTGGATGAGGCTCTGTCCAGCCTGATCTAGTGTGGGGTGTCCCTGCCCATGGCAGGGGGGTTGGAACTAGACCACAATGATCCTTGTGGTCCCTTCCAACCCTGACTAATACTATGATACTACAAAAGAAGAGGATTTTCCTAGACAGTTTTCAAGGTTTGTTGGCTGTGGTGGTTTAATCCCACTCAGCTGGCACCAAACACCATGCAGCCACTTGCTTGCTCCTACCTCTGTCCGGGATAGGAAAGAGAAAATACAGCAACAGTCTTAAGGGTTGAGACAAAGGACATGGAGGGCTCATTCACCAGTTTTGTTCAGGGGCAAAAGACAGATTCAACTTGAGGGGAAAAAATCAATTTATATTAAAGAACAAAACCACAAAAAAAGTATTTCCTGATATCCAATCTAAACTTCCCCAGAGCAATCTGAGGCCATTTCCTCTTGTTCTATCACTTGTTACTTGGGAGAAGAGACTAATACCCACCTCACTACAACCTCTTTTCAAGTAGAGGTTTCCCTTCAGCCTTCTCTTCTCCAGCTTCAGAAATCCCAGTTTCCCCAGCTGCTCCTCCTAGTAACTGTTCTCCAGGGCCTTCACCAGTTTTGTTGACATACTCCAGCACCTCAATGTCTTTCTTGTAGGGAGAAGCCCCACAACTGAACAAAACATTTGAGGTGTGGCCTCACCAGTTCTGACTACTTCCCTTCTCATTCACCCTGTGTCTGCTTGGTAATTTCACTGTCCTCCCATTCCTCTCCCAGACAAAATACTATAGGGTGTTTTGTTTTTTTTTTTAACCTTAAGTACCTTATCACAGAAGTGCTGATTAGCTCAGTGCTGGCTAGAGGCAGGTTTGACTTGTAACTGTGGGAGCTTCTTGCAGGATCTTTGCCAGTAACTCTTTTCTCTTAGCCCTTTGCCAGCAGCCCTTTTATCATAGAATCATAGAATCAACCAGGTTGGAAGAAACCTGCAAGATCATCCTGTCCAACCTATCACCCAGTCCTATTCAATCAACTAGACCATGGCACTAAATGCCTCATCCAGTCTTTTCTTGAAGATCTCCAGGGACAGTGACTTCAGCACCTCCCTGGGCAGTCCATTCCAATGGCAAACCACTCTGTGAAGAATTTCTTCCTAATATCCAGCTTGAACCTCCCATGGCACAACTTGAGACTGTGTCCCCTCGTTCTGTTGCTGATTGCCTGAGGGAACAGACCGACCTCCACCTGGCTACGGCCTCCTCTGGGCACCCTGACCTAGCTGAGGATGTCCCTGCTTATTGCAGAGGTGATTGGATTAGATGAGCCTTTGAGGTCCCTTCCAACCCAAACCATTCTATGATTCTATGATTCTGTGAAGCAGGGGTTACAGGAAGATGGTCTCAGATTAAATTGAGTACCTTATTGTGGGATGTATGTTCAGTATTCCTCATCTCTAGGAATCTCATTCATCCCTTAAGGCAGTAGTATTATCATCCCTAAAGGCAGTAGTATTATGCTATGTTATGTATTTGTGCATATTGACATATGTGTATGAGTTTTTGAATGATTACAAAGCATAGGAAGCACAGAGAATTCACTACATTAGTGTTTCTCATAATAATTAAAAAAACCCAAACAACACAACAATAATAGAGCCTCACAAATTATAATTTTTAAAAGCTGAGATATTTTGGGATACAAATTCTAAGCCTAGGGGAAGCTGTTTTTTTCCCTATCACTTTAGCTATTAATTGTGCAGGTCAATAAGTCTGACTTATTGTTAGCTAGGTTTTGAAGAATGTGAAGCCTGTTTCCTGTGGGATCATTTATCAGTATTAGGACACTTCAGCTTAGCAGAAAGCCCATACTCTCTTAAGAGCTGTGCCTGGGATTATATTCCTTTACCAATCAATAATTATTTTTAAGATTTGAAATCACAGCAGTTGCACATTGGTTCATAGTTGGGTAGGATAGGATATTATTCAATCTTGGGATTTGTGCCTCTAACAGAGGTTATGTGACAGTAACCAGAAACCAATATATATTTTAAAAGCAGTTCAGAAGTCTCTGTATATTTGAGTTCAGGGGATTAGTGATCCTCTTCAATGTGATCTTTCATCCTTGTCCTATTCCCTCCCAGAAAAAGGTCTAGGTTGGAGAATGGTGAAATCAGTTAGTTATCCCCTCAAAAAGTGCAGGAGAGAAAAGGAGGTAAATCTTTATGTTCCTTTTAAATTAGTGGTATATAAAGACATTTTTTACTACACAACCAGACATGAAATAGATTGATTAGGTTAGGGCTTGTACAGTGTATTACTCTTTCAAGTATGTTGGGAAAGTAAGCACACAATTTTTTTATGTGCTCAGAGGAAGGTGCTTTGAAAGCAAGGAATTGAGAAAACAACTCTCATACTTTCACTCTTTCTACCTAAAATAATCCCCTTATGAAACCACACAAGTTGCCTTCATCAAGCATAATTTCTGCCACAATTATTCTTACTGCCCTGAAAGACCAAAGTTTAGCAAAGGAGGTTCACATCTAGCTTGCAGTTTGGCTATGTGAATGTTTATTCTCACTTTGGTAAACTGCAGGGATGTTAGCCAGTTGCTAAACCTTACTCCTTTCTGAAGTTAAAAAAAAGCTTATTTTTCTGTTCTTGCCTTACTGTTTTCCATATAATTTTCTCTCAAATCATAAGATACCCACTGATTTGTATAACACTCTATCTTCAGAGGCACATACTAAAGTAACAGAATCACAGAATCACCAACCTTTTATTTCAAGCCACAAATCAGTCTTTGTCATTCCTGGATATGGAGAGGGTTTGAAAACTGTTACACACATCCATTTTGAAGACCAAAACATGGAAGCCAAATACTGAAATACTTCTATTTATCTCAAAATATGGGTTCAGCCAGTCTCAACAGAGCAAAGACCCCTAGCTCATGACTTGCTTTTACAGGTTACACTGACAGTCCTGAAGTTTATTACTAATTTTAGTCTATTTCATTCTTGTGAAATCCCATTCCAGTTCACTCTACTAGTAACTTGTATCCACCTACTTTAATCTGCTGTTTGGATTAATGAACAACACCTGCCACAGTGACTTCCCCAGATTCTTGAAGGTGTAAATACATTTTGTTTTTCAATAAGTCATACTACTACACAGAGTAAAGAAGAGAGATTTGCTGCTCTGATTCATGTGCTGAGTCTTTACAGATCTTACAATGAGATATCACATATACTAGTGATCACAACAAAATTAAACCTCCATTGCTGCCAAATAGTTGTCTTAGAGAAACTTGTTATGCAGACCACAAACCTAACACAACTGTACCTGATAAGCAGGTTTTGCTTCCAAGAGGCATTATATGTACTGCATTTGTATGTAAATATTTTATTCCCTGGCATGAGAAGTATTTGTGTTATAGGAATTCTGTAAGTGAAACAACAGAATGTGAACACTTCGTTAATGTGTTGGCACTCTAAACACTGAGGCAGAGCATAATGGGTTAAAGTAATAAACACACTAGACCTGAATAATGTAACTGATTCCACATTCTAAACAAATTTAAGCAAGTCTATACTTCATAAATCAATTCTGCATTTTTTCCCCCTCAGCTTCTAAATCTATTCTCAGTTTTAAGTGGCGATTTCTGCATTCCCTGTTTTGTAACCTTTCCACATAATTTCTTCTCTCTTGATGTCCATCTTCTGTATTACTCGCCCTTTATAATTTCCTTGTGTTTGTTTGCTAGTCGAATTGCTATTCACAGAATAATATCACAGAGCTCTCATTTTAAAATTGCTTAGGAAGAAGTCATTGAGAATAATCAATATGTGAAATTTGAATGTCATTGGTTATCTTTGATTGAATATATGAGGCATGTAGTATATTTTGTTCCAGAACTGAATCAGTATGACTTTTCTGTTTTGGTTCAAATAATTGTGTTTACAAATGTCTATGAATATAATTAATTTAAATGAACTCTCTGAGTGAACTATCTGCTAGTAAACTCTTGCATGATAACACTCAGAAAGAGGAATAAAGAAAATTATAAATGAAGAAGAAGAAAAAAAGTTTATTTACATTTTTGAGCAGACATTCATGGCTATTCTTTTATACTTCTGCTCTCATTTCAGCCAGTGTAAAGAGATAAGCCTGTGTCTCACAATTTTTTGCTGAAACTGTAGGAAGCCCACCACGGCAATCCCTTAAGAATACAAGTTTCCAATTGTCAATTGTCAAATCATCTTTCAAGTATTATAATAAGAAATATTATTTCCAAATAGTATATGCAGTAAGCACCAGTAGAAATCTCTGTTCCAATCTGTGAAAATATATCCTGAAATATATAAGATTCCATCCTGAGGCAATTCTATATTTAGCTTAATAAATGTTATAAGAATCCAAGGTCATTAAGTAGAGTCATTTAAATGACATTAATCCTTAGTTTAAAAGTCATCACAGATACTTGGAATCTAACTTATCCCCAGTCAGCTTTCAGGTCTGGATATATTAAAATCTGTCTTGAGTTGTAGGAAAGAAGTGCAGAGAGAGTGCATGGAGCAACAAGAACGTCTGGAAATACTTCTGCTCTTCATTGGCACAAAGAAGCTGCTGGAAAGCTTACAGATGCACAAATGTGAGAAACCATAATCTGTAGAAAATTAGCTTGGACAGCTGGCATTGACCAAGTGCCTGATCCTAGTGTCTATAGTGCCAGGTCGCTGAGGTAAATAAGAATTTACTTGCAGTGGTCTTTTCCTCATTAAATACATTCTTAATGAATAAGTCTCTTTTGCCATCAGCTGTCATTACAATGAGCAGAAAGCATTGAAATAAGTTATGATATAGAGGCTTTTATCATTTTCAGTTGTACAGACATGGGTATGTAACATCAGTCTTAATTACTTCTGACATTGCAGCCATCATATCATCAAATTTCTTGTCAAGAAATAACAACAGCCAAACAACCAAACATATTGCTTCCCCTTCTAAATCCTGTTCAGTCACTCTTCATTAAAAGCTGTTGAAAGACAAGCTAAAGTATGTAGGAACACCTTCAAAAGGAGAACTCAAAATAAGTTTAAGGCACCACATGTCAAAAAAAGATGTGGCCCAGCTGGAGTAAATCCAGAGAGGAATAACAAATAAGATCAACAATCAAAAAAAAAAATTAAGGGGAAGAGACAGGATTTTTACTGTTTAGTCTGAGGAAGAGTATACAGAATGAGAATACAACAAAAAACTTCAAATACACAAAATGTTACTGCAAATAAGAAAAAGAAAAATGAAAATATCTCCACATCTCAGTTGGGAATAAAACTAGAAATAATGGGATTAAATTGCAGCTGAATTGATTTAGTTTAGCCATCACACACACACACACAAACCCCCACGTTAAAAAACCCATCAAACCCACAAAACAAACAAACAAACAAAAACAACCCAAAAACAAAACCAAAAACCCCAAACTATAAAAAACCCAAAACATAATTTCTGGATGTGATTTTCTGGGAAGGTTATAGAATAGAATAGAATAGAATAGAATCGAATAGAATAGAATAGAATAGAGTAGAATAGAATAGAATAGAATTAACCAGGTTGGAAGAGATGTGGAGATGAAAACTAAAATTCAGTTATGGTCACTTTCCCATCAGCCCTTCCATGCCAGTTTCAAGGTGGGCTTCTTGTGAAACAATGTAATAATGGTGACAGGCTGGAATAGTAGTGATTTTTCAGTTTGTGTCATGTTAGCAGGATACTCACAGACCAGGACACTGCAAGAACCACAGTAAAGAAATAGCTTGCAATCACAAGCAAGTTTGTCTTCCTTTTAGAAGATTTTCTGAATATCTTTGTTTTGATAAGGATTAAAAACTAGGATGAAGTATAGAGGAATTTGCTGTGATTCAAGGACTTCTGCTTTGATGTTTTCCTCATTGGGAGTAAAGACTCCATGGGTAGTTTTTAAGTGTCTTTATAACTTTAGAGGTCTAAAACTGTGTTGTATAAGCCCACAGAAACCATTGGACAGAAATCATCACTAACACAGGGCAATCCATCCTGTCCTAATCAAACTGAATGGTGCAGGCTGATCTCTTCTCCCAGGCAACCACCAACAGAACAAGAGGACACAGTCCCAAGCTGCACCAGGGGAGGTTTAGACTGGATGTTAGGAAGAAGTTCTTCATAGAAAGAGTGTTTGGCCATTGGAATGTCCTGCCCAGGGAGGTGGTGGAGTCACCATTACTGGAGGTGTTTAGGAAGAGACTGGATGGGGCACTTGGTACCATGGTTTAGTTGATTAGATGGTGTTGGATGATAGGTTGGACTCAATGATCTCAAAGGTTTTTACCAACCGGGTTAATTCAATTCAATTCAATTCAATTCAATTCAATTCAATTCAATTCTATTCTATTCTATTCTATTCTATTCTATTCTATTCTATTCTATTCTATTCTATCCTATCTAGAACAGAGTAGGTCAATGTGCCTTTGTATTTAAGCAACAAAATCTTAGATTCCCTAAATTGTCTACTAGCTTCCCACTAAGTTCCACCCTCTGTCTCTTTGAACCACATCTACTCTTCACTCAGGTATCTTACTTGAATATAAAAGGCATTTTGTACAAGGTGAAATTAACAGAAGGACAAGCTGAACCCTAACAAGTGGCATCTGTATTAAGTCAATTCTAATTTTTTCCTCAGATTATTTTTCTTTATGGTTCAGAACTGTAACATATAAGCACTCTATGGGTGTTCACAAGACCCACACGTGGGGTAGTCTGGACCATTACAGCAGGACCATTAGTGAAGGTGGGGAGGGTGGGTATCATGTACACAGAGCTAGCAGGAAGTGATTTGCTCCCAAACAACCATGTTAAAGAGGAAGTCAAACACCAGTCAGATTAAACCATGGAACTAACCAGGAGAAGATAAATTCTATTGAATTAATAGACTAAAAGAAATAAAAATACAGAGGGAGCCAGCCTGGGAAAAGGTGCAAAGGCAGTACAAAGAACTGTCAGGTGGAGGGACCCTGAAAGGGGAGGGACCCTGGAAGCGGACTAGCAGCAGTGGTGCCTGCAGCTCCCACTCTGGCAGGACTGGGCAGCCGTGGGGATAAGTGGGAACTGACATAGCTGGGATTGGTGCCTATGACCCATAGGACAAGGACAGAGTGTGGCTATCTGGTGGCTGGGGCTGCTGCACTGGTGGGTGTGTTCTTTGGATTAGTTTCTGGGGCTGGGGAAAGCATATAGCTGTTTATTGATGCTCTGCAAGTGTCTGGTACTATGATTTATCTGTTATATTACCAATATTGATCCTGAAAGTATAGTTCACTGTGGGTTAATTACATGTCATTAACAAATTAATAAAGTGCTTTGATTCTGATTCTAGCCTAAACCATGTGAACTAACTAGCTTTTTCCTGGTGACTTTGTGTCCAGTTCTGGGCTGCTCAGTTCAAGAAGGACAGGGAACTGCTTGAAAGAGTCCAGCACAGAGCCTCAAAGATGATTAAGGGAGTGGAACACCTCCCTTATGAGGACAGGTTGAGGGTTCTGGGTCTCTTTAGGTTGGAGAAAATGAAAGTAAGCGGTGACACAATTAATGTTTATAAATATGTAAAGGGTGTCAGGAGGATGAAGCCAGGCTCTGATCAATGGTGCCCAATGACAGGACAAGGGGCACTGGGCACACGCTGAAGCATAGGAGCTTGCATACAAACATAAGGAAAACCTTTTTGACTGTGAGGCTAACAGAGCACTGGAACAGGCTGTCCAAAGAAGTTGTGGAGTCTCCTTCTCTGGAGACATTCAATACCCACCTGGTTGCCTTCTTGTGTGACCTCTGGGTGATCCTGCTCTGGCAGGGGGGTTGTACTCAATGATCTTTAGAGGTTCCTTCCAACCTCTAACATTCTGTGATTCTGTATGATTTTGTGACTGCCTTTTCTGTGGAAGCATACTTAGCAACTAGTTACAATGAGCAGTAGATCATTCGAAATATTCAGATAATCTACTCAGCTCTGGTGAGACCCCACCTGGAGTACTGCCTCCAGTTCTGGAGTCCCTATTACCAGAGGGATATGGATGTGCTGGAACGTGGCCAGAGAAGGGCCACGAGGATGATGAGAGGGCTGGAGCACCTCTCCTGTGAGGACAGACTGAAAGAGTTGGGGCTGTTCAGTTTGGAGAAGAGAAGGCTCTGAGGTGACCTCATTGTGGCCTTCCAGTATCTGAAGGGGGCCTACAAGAAGGCTGGGGAGGGACTTTTCAGCCTATCAGGGAGTGATAGGACTAGGGGGAATGGAATGAAGCTGGAGGTGGGGAGATTCAGGCTAGATGTGAGGAAGAGGTTCTTCACCATGAGAGTGGTGAAGCCCTGGAATGGGTTGTCCAGGGAGGTGGCTGAGGCCCCATCCCTGGAAGTGTTTAAGCCCAGGCTGGATGAGGCTCTGGCCAGCCTGATCTAGTGTGAGGTGTCCCTGCCCATGGCAGGGGGTTTGGAACTAGATGATCCTTGTGGTCCCTTCCAACCCTGACTGATACTATGATACTATGATAAGGTCAAATACTGCTGATTCTTAGGACTAACAATGAGAACCATAAAATGGCTCAGATTATATATATAGGAGTAACTAGAAAGCTACAAAGTAGCCTGAAATAATTGGGATTACCAGAAGATTTCCACATCTCTCTCATCTGTATTTACAAGACTATGAGGCTTAATAATTTTTAATGAGTATATATCATTATATATCACAGTATTAATAGGAATGAAACTGTTCATTTGTCTTATCCACTGTATATTGATAAATTTCCTGTTGTAGTTCTGTCATTTTTTAATTTCCAAGTTTTAAGATCATTGTCTCAGCAGATGACTTTTATTTGGTTCTTTTATTCATATTGCTCCTCCAAACTTAGAAACCTGGGGAAAAACAAACACAAAACAATTTTTGCTTTCTAGAACGAAAACCAGCCCCATTCAAAGATTTGACTGGTAGTCAAGGAAGAAACATACTTTTATCACACTCCAAAAGGAAAGGAAGAAATACAGTGCTTAATTGGTTATCATAGTAATTACTATCATTAAAAAAACCCAAACAACAAAACCAAACCCAAAAAACCCCAGACAAACAATAAACAAACAAACAAAGCAAAAAACCAAGCAGAACAGCACATGCTTTGCCAAATTCTGTCTTCCACAGAACTGCAAATAAATTATTAAAGCAAAAATTAAGTCCCTTCGATGCTTCAATCTCTAGCTGTGATAATACCAGCCATCAACGTTGAGTTTATTTGTGTGTGCATAATGTGTGCACATATGTAAGTGTGCATGCATTTGTAGGTATATATGCACAGATACCTGGAAGTAAGAGCAAGGGAGAATGCCTGTTCATTTCAGAGCAAGCATGTTTAATAAATAAATAAATGATTCTCAATATTTGTGGAAACAAAAATAGAAAATTGCTGTACGTGCAACACTCCCCTTACCTCATATTTTCTTAGCCCAGCTGGAGGTGTTGGTTAAGTGGTGCTGTAGATCATGTGAACTGAGCCTTTAGGAAAACCATAATGAAGTCATATTCCAGAGACCTGCTGCACACTAATGCATTCTTTGTTCAGTTGGGCATCATAATGTATCCAAATAATTAGGCTATGCGGCACTGCAGTAAAAAAGATTAAAAGAAAACAAAGCAACTTCCTGACTCCTGCCTGGTTAAGCAAGATCTCCAGCGTCGCCAGTGCCTTGTGTTCTACACTCATGAATCACAACTCAGAATCATAAGAGTGGCTTAAAGATCATGCCCTTCAATAACACAATAAGTCTTGAAGGTTTTTTTTTTATTTGCCTTCTAGCTTTGAAAAAAATAACCTCTGTGTGTATACTTAACATCGTCATTTAATTGCTTAAGTTACAGACCACTGTTGGAACATTCTTTCAGGCTTTTTGATCCAAAGCATAACTGAAGTTCTTGGAACAGTTCCAGAACTGGACTAAGAGAGGACATCTGAATTCTATGCTAAATTATGTGAATCTTGCTTTTTTTGTTCCAGAAATACACGAGGAAAAAAAGTGTCTGACTGTTTCTCTGATCCTGCATCTGGGATAATAGAGGCTACCAGACTATCACCAAGATTTACTAGTTTAAAACTATGCTGATGGCACTGCTCAGTTTTTGATGAACAGGAACTTATCTGTAATAATGTTTGCTAGATATAGAATATGTTTGTTGTTGCATCTATATGGAGCTCACACTGCAGATTATATGACAAATGTCATGTATCTGTGACAGTTTATGCACATGTATGTATGTAGAACAGACAGCACTAGAAAAATTGTCTTTAAGTAATTGGGTAGAAATCACAGTCTCCTGGTGAAGTCATTATTCTGCAAACTAATCTAGCATATCACAACTATCAAGCTTAGGACTTCTGGGACTTAGTGTGTTGGCCATTATAAAAAAAATCTGACTTTCTAAGACAAATTCTCTCTTACTGAGAGAGCAGACAGAAGAAGACTGCTCAGTTTGGCTTGTGGTACTGAGTGCACTCTCAGCAGGTTTACAGACAACAGCAAGATGAGTGGAATCAAAAATGAGGAGAAAGAAAATACATTCACAGTAATTCTCAAGAAAACACATTTTTACTTTGTGGTAAAATGGAAAGACTGAAAATCACGTCCAGTATAGATGGGATATTCCAAAATCTCTTGCAAAAATCTGGAAAATTAGTCCATGGAGATCTGGAATACACATTAATGTTATTGCAATGGTGTTTTAAATCCTCTTTGATAGGTTGGATGCGATGATCTTGAAGGTCTCTTCCAACCTGGTCTATTCTATTCTATTCTATTCTATTCTATTCTATTCTATTCTATTCTATTCTATTCTATTCTATCTTTCAATTAGTCCTTACTAAACCAGTTTTCTTTCATCTAAGTTTATCTTAGGGGATAAATAACAACATATTTTGGCTATTGAGTGACTCAAATATCTAAAAGGTACATACTACTCTTACTGAGTAAGACTGTACAGACATAAAATATTTATAATATGCAAAGATATTGTGACCGGTTGAGGCTGTGTCTTTAAGAAAGAGACAGTTGCTGAACACTCTGGCTGAATGTTTTTGATATTTGAACAAAAACAAGATAGTCTAAACTAATTTCATTGGTAGATTGTAGAATGCAATTTTAAGTTTGGGTTCTGTTAGTTCAGTCTGTGTCTGGTCTGGGTTCAGGCTGGGTGCAGTCTGTGCTTCCCTGTCCTGTGGGCTGGACGGCTTCTCTCTTTCTGAAGCAGGAACGGCCTTGAGTTAACAGCTAACCAGATAAGAAAACTAATTCTTGCATGTGCTTTTGAGCTAACAGAATTTTTCTCCTTAATTGCCTTTCTCTCTCTCTCTAACCCTTTTTGGGAAAAAAGGGGAGGTAGGGAGGGAGAGAGGGGGGTTCAGGGAACCCCCCTGGCCGGCTGGAGGGAAAAGGCTTTTCTGCATTGTGTTCATTGTTGTGTATTTCTGTATATATTGTAAATATTGTATATTTGTGTACATATTCATTGCATTCCATTTATGCCTATAAATATAGCTTTCATCTGCTTTTCCGACTGAGCTAGCTGTGGTTTCTTTCTTCGTGTGTGGGGAGGGAACTTTCTCACCCCACCACATATTTTTAATGAATTAAGCTTACACCTGCCAGCATCTTTTAACAGTAAATTCTGTGGATATTGTGCCAGCCAAATCAATGTTTTCTTTTGTTCTTTCTGGACATATGAGATTATAGCTTTCATGAAGACCCAGCTACAACCAGAAAGAGGCTATTCAAACAAATTTAGAGCATGACTACTGTACTAAACATAATTAAAATAATGCCGTTAATTTAATACCATGAGCTTGAGGAGATAATTGATAAGAGCAAGTAACAAAATTTCTGTTTCATTATGAACATTTTTTTTGTTTAATATAAGTCCCCTTTTCTCAACACAGGCAATCCTTTTTAACTATTTTTTTTCTTCAAAAATTGGTTATTGTACAATATTTCTTGCTCAGAATGCTACTTCTCTGTTCCATTAAATACTTTAGACAACTCAGAGCCAACTTCACATTTAAGGTGACCTTATCAACATACCCCTGCTTTCACTTATTTAGTTATAATCAAAACCTGTTTTGACACATGAAAGATGTTCTCATTATGCAAAAAATATCTGGACTGGCATAATAATTTGAAAGATATCCAACAGATTTGCCTCATTGCCAACACTGAAATGCCTCCTCTCACAATGATACTGCTTGATTCTATGTATTGTGAGGTTTGGTGCAAATACCCATAGTGGACTTTATTCTTTCTGGTTTTATCAAACATTCCTGTTTCACTCATTTGGAAAAAAAAAATATATAAAATATAGGTCAGAGTTGATAATTGCAGTGTATGTTGTTTTCTTCTATAAAAGAATAAGCAAATCCTTAAAGATACAGATTTTTGTTGTTATTATTATTATTCAGACTTTTCATTTTACAGCTCAAGTTAAATTTCAGATCCTAAGGGCCCACAACCATTTTCTGGATAGGCTGATTAATGTTTTTTGAGTGAGATTTTACTTAGTTTCAAATGAGAAATTTCTTCAGTCACTATTTCCAATTTAAAGGTGGTCAGATGTTTTCAAGGACATGATTATAATACATTATTCTCACCTCTCTAAATAAGCCTTCTTTTACAGAATGCATGTCAATAGACCCTTGTGATATCTTTAGTTATGCTTCAGTTCTCTAAACAATACGCAAATAACTGTGGGTCAAATATTCAAAGGCATTTGGATATCCAATTCCTACTGAGTATCCAAGCCTAATTGTATATTGCCTTGTCTTATTACAACAGCAAGCTTTTTAAGGGGTTGAAGTTGATTTCTCTCTTGGTTTGAAATTTGCATCCAGAATGTACATCCCCCCCCCCCCCATTTTCAGTAATGGTATTTAACATTTTAACATATTATTTCACACAAAGGAAGGAAAACAAATCTTGGTGAATTCAGAGCAAAAATAATTACAGCAAGAACTTTTACACTGAGAAGTGGTGTTCTGGAGACTTTAGGGGGCTGTCCTGGTATTAACAAAACAAAACAAACCAAACAAATAAACAAGACCCCAAACAGCAATAATATATGTACCTGGGAGGTTCGGCTGCAGCAACAGATATGTCTCTTTTGTCACTTTCCATTCATCATTATGTTTCAGCCCTCTTGAATGTGTTTTATTGTATGCTCAGTTTCCTTTTTCAGTGAGCTGGGAAGATGAAACCCCATAGAAATTATTACAAAGAGTAAAGACTGTCTTCTGAAATTTCACAAAATTTGAGGCTTCATGATCTATGAAGTGTTACTAAAGTTAATAGATTTTCTTGTATTCCTGTATAATTAATTAAAAAGTCAATGTCAAACACAATATTTCTGTTAGTAGTAGAAGACAAATAATCAGCAGTATATTGCTTTTCATAGCACATGAGAAGTATTAGCACCTCACACTACTGTATTGCACAAGAGGTTGTTCAACGTGGTAGCAGAAATGCAGAATCTGTCACCACAAACTCTGAATTTAAAGATGCAGAACTTTCCTCCAGTTTAGCTTGGAAGAGACTAATTCTGTTGTAGTATTTTTCTTCCCTGTATTCCAAACCTCATGAATCTCCGAAACTAATCAGAAATTCAGAATTCTTTACATATTGTAATCAATTCTTTGATCTGTCACGAAGACATATAGTGAGTCATAAAATGAAAATTATTAATTAGTTGATAAACTTAATTCTAAATGATCCCTGAGGCTTTATATAGAATTGTTCAAGATGTGGGATGCAACTTCAGGTAGATTGCCAGTTAATTTCACAATATTCTTGCATGATCTTATATAAATGTGTTTGCATGTTCTCTGTAGCACCATTGTAACATTGACACAAAAAATAGGAAAGCATTCACATCCCAATAAGCTAACACTTTTTGGAGTAAATTAGTTTTCCAAGCTAAAAAAAAGGGGGAAAAAAGGAAAAGGAGTAAGAAATAGAACTCTTTTTTCTTTAGAAAATTATCAAGTAGCCTTTTTTGCTTCTTTTCTTCCCATTTCTGTTTTTTATTAATAATGCTAGTCCAAGTATGATTCTATGTGCATATGACTACAACTCCAATTTATGCCCCAAAAAGTGTAAAAATACTTCAGCTTCATAATGATATTGATAGTAGATTTTATCCAGCACTAGTAGTCATTCTGGAGCGACATAGAAGGTTGTGTTTATGGGACACATAGCTCCATGAAATAAGTCCTCAGGGAATCATTTACCATAAGCTTGTAGCAGGGTATATTTATGGTAATAGAGAAGACTATTAAAACAAGCAAACAAAAACGGCCCAAACAATAACAACCAAAAACCCCACCCTCTTATTCTTGAGCCCTATAGGAAATAAATGTATGATCTGTTGCTTATACCACAACTACTGAAAGCAGAGGGACTAAGGTCAGATGGAGATTAGACCTCATTATTGAGATGTTCGGCGTGGCGAATGCTGCTGTAGAGTTACAGTTGCAGGGTACATATTTGACTATGCAACAGAACTGAAGAAATAAAACTAATTCTCTAAGTTCAGGAATACATGTGATATACAGAGAGTTTATTTGGTATGTGACCTAGAAATCTAAAGCTATACAAGGGTGGTTACCAGCAAGAAATTTTTGTACTGACGTCCTTAATCTTAGATTAAACTATGTCAGTGAAAGCTACTCATACACTGGCCAGAAAACTACATTCAGATACTGTAGTTTGTTGTTGTTGTTATTTTTCCTTTTAAGTACATTTTAATATTTTCTTTCAATATATTTTGTAAAGATTTAAAAGTAAAAAAGTAGTAAAAATAAAAGAAGGAATTAGAATGAGTCCTGAGCAAGTTAGTGGCTAGAGCATTCACCTGCTTTTGCAGGTAGTATGTCAGATGTTTTCAATCAAGATACCAATTTTTCCCCACATTAGTCAGTTTCACTTAAAAAAAAATTAAGAATTAAAGAAATATTAGAAGAGAATAGAGAGAAATTTTGTCCTTTTGTTTTGTTTTGGTTTGTTTTGGTTTTGTTAAAGCAGATACAATTACATTAAAAGGCTGAAATGTATTTGCCACAGTCAAAAGTATTGTGCAATACATTATGTTATGAGTTAAGGAACTTAGCTGTACATGCTGTCATATATATATTTACTAATCTGCCACACATTTGTCAGTTGAAGCAATAACTTTTGCTGGAAGTGCTAGAGCCTGCAAGATAATTATAGGCATATACAACATAAGGCAAGAGAAAACTCCTGGCAAGGCAGGTTTTTGGATTTCTTGAGGCTTTCCAGGGCCAAATGTATCTTGTTGAGTCTAATACTTTATTTTAATACCCAGAAATATTTTGTAAATCACCTATGGTATCTTTTCATAGTTCTGATATATTGTTATCAGTAAGTTCAATCCTAGATCACACTGCAAGAACTAGTAACTTATAATTTATTTCTAAGGAATTCCAGGAATTTGTGATGTGAAATGGAACCGCAGGCCTAACCACAAGACCCATATATCTATTGTTCTAAAGTTCAACTAAATGCTTTGCTCCAAAGTTAAGAAAAAAAAAAAAAAATGAGCTATGAAGACAGCAAGGGAACACAAGAAAGAAAGAGAGAAAGAAAAAAGAAAGAAAGAGAGAAAGAAGAAAGAAAGAAGGAAGAAGAGAAGAAGGAAAGAGAGAAGAAAGAAAGAGAGAAGAAGAAAGAAGGAAGGAAAGAAAGAAGAAAAGAAAGAAAGAAAGAAAGAAAGAAAGAAAGAAAGAAAGAAAGAAAGAAAAAAGAAAAAGAAAGAAAGAAGAAAGGAAAGAAAGAAGAGAAAGAAGAAGAAAGAAGGAAGGAAGGAAAGAAAAGAAAGAAAGAAGGAAAGAAGGAAAGAAGGAAAGAAAGGAGGAAAGAAAGAAAGAAAGAAAAAGAAAGAAAGAAAGAAAGAAGAAAGAAAGAAGAAAAAGAAAGAAAGAAAGAAAGAAAACCAGTTTCTTTTTGACATATAGAATTCCATTTGCTTTACTTTTTGAATGGAATCTTTGTTCTTAACACATTCTCATTTTGTTTTGATTTGTTTTGTTTCAAATAAGGCTTCAAAGGACTTGTATCAAAGGAGACGGTTGTTGTGTTGCTATTTTCTTGGGTTTTGTTTTGTCTGTTGGGTTTTTTGTGTTTGTTTTTTAATAATCATTAGACAAATATACTTCATTGCTTCAACCAGAAATATGGTTAGATATTCATTCACTTGGTTGGAAACACTGATGAACCAAAAAAATATGGGGAAAAAAAAGCCAGGAAAAAGTTCCTAAATCCAAGCCTTCAGTCATGATAAAACTTTTCTTGACCAGAGTTTTTCTGCTGCAACTTATGTGCCACTCTCTGCTTTCCCTCCTCTGTCTGATTTGGGTCACACAGTCAAACATGGGTCCTTGTCTTCTCCAGAAACCTCACCACTAGGCTATGCTGTTGCTCTGCAAATACATAGCTATTCACTAAATACAAAAGTGAGATTGACAACAACCTAGTAACTAAGGCTCTCAGCTATGATTCAGATGACGCAGGCTCAATGTGCTGTTCCAATGAGTATTTAGAATGTTGTTATACCATGTTGAGCAACTCCAGTAGAATAAGCTATTACAATGAGAAAATACCCAATACCCTGATTGTCAGATCAAATAACTTTGATACATAGGCAGACATATCCATTTGATGGACATTCTCTGAGACTAAAACACGCAGTCTAAAAAAGATCTTGATATCATTCAACTGGAATAAAGTCCTGTCTGAACTCTATTTTTCAAAAATAACCCATTTTCTCTTCATAATCTAGAAGTACTTTTAAAGGTTGACACTGATATAATTCATGGTTTGATCTTAAAAAGTGCTGAACATTCTGAGTCAGTTCAACAAACCCCTTAAGAGATGTACAGCTTTAAAACAAATATATATTTTTTTTTTTTAATTAAAATCTTTCTGGTATTTCCAGGGGGAAAAAAAAAGAAAAAAGAAAAAAAAAAAGAAAAAAAGTTACTTTTCTGATTTTCACTTATTGACACATTGGAAGGTGTATGCCATTGACAGATGGATGGATAGATAGATAGATAGATAGATTTTCTTTTGTTTTTATATTAGTATATGTATCTGTATGGGTTCTTGACAGTCAAATCACTTCCATCTTAGCCTTAAATAGCAGACTTGAAAATAACCTAATTTTTAACTAATTTTTCTTCTTTCATATATTTGGCAAAGCTTGGAAGGACCTTTTTTATGGAAATCTTCCATATATGATAAATACGTTTCTGTTAGACAAATTAACTCTGAATATGTGACTATTCTCATGATTTTAACATGACAACTCTAGCACTTCTCCATTTCATTGTTATATGCCAAGTAACTCACAGCTTGGTAGGAAGGAACCCCTACTATAATCCTATAAGAGACCTAATCAAGTAATTGTATAATTCATAAGACACTGTCCCAGGTTGAGGCAGATCCTTTCTTGCCTCCTGCCAGGGCAGAAAAAAAAAATGAGACTCAGACAAATGGATTGCAGAAGTGATGGAAAGTTTAAATGGAAAAGCAGTGAGTGTTTTACAGAAGCTACAAGCACAGTGACAAAAATACCCCAACAACAACAACATAAACCCCAAAGTATACAGAGTCCCTCACAGCATACACAAAAGCCTCCCAGCATTCCCTTTCTCCCTACTTGAGGGTACACCCAAAACCCCCAGGGCTCTTTCTTCACCCCCTCCACTTTTAGGCTAATCTCAGCTGGCCAGATCTGAGACTGCCCTTCACTCTTCTCCTCCTGGCATTAGGCCTAGCCAAGCCCAAGAGGCCCTGAGAGACATTTAGACCAAAATTTAGGAAACAATTAAGTAAAAGAGCAAAATTTCAACATGTCTTTATAATAGCTTAAATACTATGCTTAATAAATGCACTTTTTTTTCCTAGGAGGTTTTAATGAAAGTTAGCACTGATGGCCATTAAAAGGCTTCTTTGATAGGCAGCTACAGTGCTGATAAAACTAACAGGCTTTTGTGTTCTCTTTCTGTTAAATGAGGGAACAAACCCCTGCAAAACACCACCTATTAAAAGAATGAAATAACTGAAAAAAAAAAAATCACTGCAGGTGTAAGTAAGGTTCTTTGTGAGGTTTCTGTAGAATTGGTGGTAAATACATAGTATTCTTAATCATGCTATGACTGAAAGGAAAAGCATCAGTTAATAAAGCCAGCAGATGGCTAAAGAATCAGTTTTGACCGAAACAGAAGTTGAAAGACAACATTTAGCTCCAAACAGAACCATGGGAAAATCAGACTTGACAACTGCAAGTGAGGAAGATGCCTGGGTTTGTTTCTTCATACTGTGTGGAGGTGAATAAACTTTGGATAGCAAAGAGATACCTATCTCATAAAATGAATGAGTTTGTGTCCTAAAAGAGAGCTCACGCACTCCATCTCAAGCAGACCCAGTACACCAAGCTTTACAATTACCTATCAGCCCATAGTATAATAGGCTAATATCCTGTTTTTAGTATCTTGGAATTTTGTTAACAACCACTGAACCCATGTCCAGGAGAAGCAAGAAAGGTAGACTTGTATGTTGAGCAGCAGTGTTCAGTAATTTAAATAGCATCCTGAACTATGACAGATACCTTTTGGGTAACCACTGAAAGCTACAAGACATGCTTTAGGATGTACAGTAAATCAGTGACTTTCTGGATTGATTCCTCGACAACCCCAGGACATCCAAAGACCCTCTCTTTGAGACTACTATGGAGATCTAGTCAGTAAAGACAAGAGAATAGTTCAGTTCATCCTGAGGTTCATCATACGGCTCAGTCCAATTACCTGCAAGTAGATATTTAGAGGTGCCTGAGTATCTCTAAAGAATTCTGCTAGTTGCTGAAGAAGTTATTCCTGAACTGAAACCCTCTTGACATCAGCTGAATCCTGGCCTAGCTAACTAGGAAAAAAGACTGACATGGGAAGTAAGGGTAGGAAATCAGTGTAAAATCATCAGGTAATGTGAGGAAACACAGGTACCAGCAGGAAGGCTGGAACGAAGCAGGTAGACTAAGCATCTACAAACCAAATGAAATAGATAAAAGATGGAGAGAACAAAGGGATTAAGAGTTTGTGAGTAAACAACTATAGATGGGTAAGGGAAAAAAGAAAAGTCTTAAACTTCAAAGTGAAAATTGTAAAGTCTGAATAAGACAGTTGAGTCTGGTAGCATTGGCAGGAAATGAAAGATGTAGCAAGGAGATGGAAAGTGTAGCATGTACACCAATAAACCCAAAAAGATGGTTCTGGAACTACACAAAGAGAAGACTGTAACTAAATCAGGAGCTACTACAGAAGCAATAACACTGGGATTCTGAGAGGTTGGTAGAGAGGGAGGGAAAATAGTTCAATCTTCCAGAGGCATAGCAAGACAATCTCACAGATGTAAATACTCAGGAATTTTCTGGAATGGCACCCTGTGTTGAAAATCTAAGCTTTGCCCTATTTTCAACAAACATCTCTGAAATGTGTTTGGCAAAGTGTCACAGACTCCTGCAGTGCTGGAATTGACATAAGGCTCTGTCCCCACCTGTTTCTATCACTTACTCTGTTACATGGAGTGTCAGAGGTCTGCAATGTCCATCCAAAGCTTCCAGCCAAGCTGTCAGATAATACTGCATGAAAAGCTTTCTGCTTTTTCCAGTTTGTTTTTTTTTTTTTGTTAAATGAAAATTATACACAAACCTCATCCTCCTCTCCCATCCCCTCTCTACACTATGGAGCTCCAAAACTAAGTCAGACTAACTGCACCCTGACTTGACGTTGTCTTTAAATAATTATAAGATGTTTAGTGGTTGTCTAGTCCTCATCTCATCATGCAGATGTATAAGTTCCTGGAAGCTGTATGGTGTTTTGAAGTACTCCACACATTCTGGAAAATATACCCATCTGGTTTGCTGCATTGTCGGATACACCCTTCCTCTCCTTTCTCTCTTTGCCTCATTTCATGAATTGTAAAAGCATCCTCCTCACTAAAGACCTTCAAGTGTGACTTTAAGGACATTAAGGACCTTTGATTGTGACTTGTGAGGCAGTTTCATGGCTTGTCATAACTCAGGTACCCAGGAGTTTGAGATGGGGACCGTTTGCAGGTGTCAGAGGGATGTTAATGCTACCACAGGGGCTGAAAGAGAGGAACTGGCCAGGTAGGTCTGACAATTGGTGCATGGGACTGAGAGAGTCAGAATTCCTTTCTGTCTGTAATAATATGGATATTGCAGTGAAGAGGACAGCCACAGGAGAAGAAATAAGCAATTCTGCCTTCAGAGCAGGTTTTGTGGCAAATATGCAGTGAATCAAATTCAGGACTGCACATTCAGCATCAAATAAGCAAAACAAAATATTGAAACCTTTTGATTGAGTAATATCCACAAATCCATCTGTTCCTTGAACGAAGAAGGTTCCTATGCAAAAATGACATGTGATCATACATAATAATAGACAGAAAGCTAAGATTTGTACACACAATAATCACTCTCACTCTCTTGCACACATGCATATGAGATACAATTGTACATTTCTCTGTTATGATCCTTCTCCTGTCCATGAATTTAATCCAGAATTAGAGACTCTGGGTGAGATTTTTACCTGACCAGATAGATTTATCTGAATCTGTCACACAGAAATCTAAATGTAAACTAGCTGCTTCATAATTACTAGAGAGAGAGAGAAACATTTGATGCTATCTGTAACGGAGTTCAGATCTCTGTTTTAGGGAAAATACCCTAAAACTACAGAATTTCATAGCTTTAACTGTAAAACAGCGTGAAAGACTTGTTCAGATGTAAGCAATTGTAGTGGGTTGAGGCAGCCCCCCTCCCCACCACGGGCGAAAATAACAACTCAGATAAATGGATTGCAAAAGTATTGGAAAGTTTAAATGAAAAAGCAGTGAATGTTTAGAGAGAGCCAGAAGTGCAGCGACAAAAGAAAATCCCAAAACATACCCAGGAAGATCCCATCCCCACCTGGGGGCACATCCAAGACCCCCAGGGCTCCTTCTTCCCCCCTCCCTACTGCTAGGCTAGTCTCAGCTGGCCAGATCTGAGACTGCCCATCCCACCGTGGCCTTGGGTCTGGCCAGGCCCATGGCCGGGAGACAACATCTCCCCCAGTTACTGGGCGAAGAAGAAAGAGGAGATGCCAGACCTCGCACTGGATCTTATAGCGGTGGTGCAGAGAATTATGGTAGAAATACCTAGTTTCTTGTGTCCACCCACTGGGCTGGACCTCCGGACACAGGAAGCACCTCATGTAGCAGAGGGCACCCAGCCCAAACTGCAACAGCAATGTAGATTTCTAAGTCTAGATAACAACAATTCCATGCTAAATGTATATTTCTTACCGATAAACACACACACTGTAAAATAGATTACAGGTAACACAGCAAGAAGAAATATACACTAACAAATTCCGTCTATGTTAGGTATTTCAAACATAGCTACTCCACTGAAAACAAACAAACAAAACAAACAAACAAAAAAAAACCCCACAACCCCCCCCAAAAAAGAACACTTAAAGGAAGTACAACTGAAATGTGTAATTATATTTTTTTAATCTATACTCTGCTTTCCTAAACTGTATTAATAATTTTAAAAAGAAAAAAAGGCAAACAAAAAAATCCTCCAACAGCTTCTATTGTAAAGTGAAAGTATCAATTGAAATAATTAGCCATTGCTTACTAGGATGTTGAAGAACAGCACGCAGAGAAAAAGTACCTTTCTGACATGAAATTATCGAGTTAGGCAGGACAATGCATTATTCCCCCCTCAAATCAGTATTACAAATGCTCAGTATTTCCTTCTGTAATGTGACGTTAGGCATCAGTCAGATATAAGTACCAAGCAGAAATGATTTGTAGCTCTGAAAATTATGCCTGGTCAAAATCTGAACATAAGATGGATTGTAAGTATGGAATTTTGTGTTTTACCAATTATGCCACTTTATACTGCATGTGCCAGTAAGAGCTTCTGTCTTGCAGTGTTATATAGGCAGGTTGTATGTGAAGTGACCAAAAAAGTTAAGCCTGTCTTCTTCAAATGTAACTCTCATTTTAAATTTCAGACATGATGACAGAAGGAAAAATCCAAGGATTTTCCATTTTAATTGAAATTGTTGATGAAGTCATCCTGCATGCTGCATGGTTTGGCTACTTTCAATATATTTGTCATTATTGACAAAATATATAGCATGCATAAAGATGCATAGTAGGCTTTACTCTGCATATGATTTTATTAATAAAGAATAGGTTCAGCTATTGGCAGTGTGATAAACATTCTGGCTCAATTCAATCTGAAACGTTTTCCCACCTCTTTTCTCTGATTTAGTTTAAAGAAGATATGTAAAGACAAAGCAAAGAAGCACGTGTGCACTATTTGGCAGTAGTTGAAGAGGAGCACAGGTCTACTGGAAAATTAGCCACTGTCATGGACTCTCTGTGAACAGCTTGAAGTTTGACATTGAAAACATATGTTTTAGAACTTCATTATGTTTTTTTCTTAACCATGTAGCAGAGTAGTTGAAGTGTTATTATGACAGACAAATAAACTTCTGCTTACACAAAATGCATCATGCTGTATTTAAAATTAATTGGCATATATGCATCAATTGCAAAACGTTTAAAGCTGACATCGGTGTGTAAGAATAAAATCAGACCTCTAATACCCTCTGAAACATAGGGATATTAATTATTCTCTCAGTGTCCATGCATGCAACGTGATAAAACTTGCAGAGATTTACTCATATGGTGGAAAAAAGTGAACTTATAGGACATTTTAGCTAAAACATCCTCTCTATATATGATATATATATATATATATATATGGCATATACATACACACATATCTATATATACTATATATATATATATATATATATGTAGTATAACCTAAGGAATTGCACATTTTCTTTTAAAGTTTCCAGTGTCTGTTACCTAGTTATTTGCATGTCATTTCATGTGTCATCCTGCATACTTGGGAACAAATAAATACTTAGTATTCTGTAGTTATAACATGAAGGACTTTTGTCCTGTCTGAAATGACACAGCTTCACATAGAAATTAGTCATAGAGAACATGGTGCTTAAGCACTGGATGCGTACTGTAGTGGAAAAATTGTTGTCAGTGTTGTGTGAGGCCTATCAGTCTCAATCATGACATTGATTTCATAGAAACCTGTCTTCCATTGTACTCATAAAGCAGTGTCTGTGGTTACCTTTTACATGTGCCTTTGTACTGATGGCATTACTGTGACTGCCTAACTCTATGTCTTTGTTTCTGTTTTCTAAATACAGGGCAGCTCTTTTCTCTTGTATCTAAGGAACTCATACTTGAAGCAATAGAGTAGTTTCAGATGTGTCTGTCTTAAGTCTTTTGGTGGTTGTGCTACAATACAGTCTCCAGTTGTATTATAGTGCACCTTTCAAGAGGCTTTCACTCAATGTACTATAAAAAATTGAGTCATCTCAACAGTAGCCCTTTAAAGTTTATCTGTCTTAAATGTATTGTTCTGTAGTTTCTGCATTATTCATCTGAACAACACAAAGACTGTTTCAGGCCACAAAGACGATCAAAGGACTGGGAAGCCTGCCATATGAGGAAATGCTGAACAAATTTGGTTTGTTCCAGCTTCAGAAAAGGAGGCTTAAGAGAGACCTTATCACCATATACCAGTACATAAAGGGTGGGTAAAAAGAAGATGTAAACTCACTTTTTAAAAGGATTCACATGGAAAAGAAAAGGGTTGATAGGTACAAGTTACTCCTGGGGAAATTCCAACTGGACACAAAAGGACAGTTTTTCACAATAAGAAAAATCAGCCCTTCTCCAAGGAGGAGTTGTATCTTCCAACACTGGACACTTTTAAGATCAATTGGACAGGGTGATGGACCATCCTGTCTAGACCATGCTTTTGCCAGGAAAGTTTGGGCTGGATCATTCTGAAAGTCCCTTACAACCTGGTATTCTATGATTTCATGAACACCAAGAAAATGTGTTTCAATGTAATAATCTCCTTCTTCCACCTCCATTTCCTGCTCCACTCATTTCTTATATATATCTGACTTACTAATTGGTTCAATTTCTAGGATTCTTTATTGCAGACTGGAGGGATCTTTTTTTTCCCACTACTCAAACAGATCCTTTTTTATCCACTACCTTTTCCATTTTCTCAACCAAATACCTCAACACAGATAATACAGAGGAAAACAGATGGGAAAAAAACACCAAAACAAAACCACAATTATATTATTTTCATACAGTAGTTCAGATTTGTAGTGAGAAAAAGTGGCCTAGAGATGTCCAAAGAGATGGAAAAGAAAGAGAGAAAAGAACCAAACCAAAACCAACCAAAACCAAACAACCAAACAGAAACAATTAAAAAATCCCACCCAAACAAACAAAAAGAACCCCAACCCCCCTCTATTTTTAATTATCTTAATTATCACCTTTAAAATGCATGCCCTTTAAATATAATTGTAATTAATTTTCCCTACCTTTTCTTCAAATATTCCTGTCAGTGTGCCTGTATTTGTCTTGGAAGAAATGCAATGAAAATCAATAATACCTGAACCATATTTGATAGCCAAAAGATCTGTGATCATCCTGGTGTACATGAGGAGCAGGCATTGCAACCATTTTCCCTCCTGTTTGAACTCCATTTTTTGATGCACTGTCCCTCCTGGGCATGGTGCCACAACTTGGAACTGCTGCTCAATAAATTGATTAGGATAGGGTATTTTTTGTGTGAAATGTATACTATTTTCAATGGCAATGCTCATTTGTCCTCTAGACTATTTTTCTTCCAATTTCATACACGGAAAGTTAACTATAAACTTTCAGGAAAATTAGCAACCATCTGGATAGTTTTCAGCAGCCTCTCTATATAGAGATATTTATAGACCTTGATAAGATTCCTTTGCTAGGTTTTCAAAGTTTGTGTTGGGGTTTGTTTGTTTGTTTGGGGTTTTGGGTTATTTTTGTTGTTTGTTAATTTGTGGGGGGTTGTTTGGTTGGTTTTTTGGTAGTTTTTTTGTTTTTGTAGTTACAGGAAAAAAGGTATGAAAGGACATGAAGTTGATAGTATAGATGAATATATTGCAATTAAGGTTAAAAGCGAACTGCTATGTGACCTGCACTCATCAGTTTTCAAACCACTTTTAACCAACACTCAACATTCCTCCAATATAAGTAATAAATGTGGCTGATTGATAAATAATTAAGGAGTTTAGAACTAAACAGAAATATACAATCAAAGTATTTGATTTAGCCATCATTTCTACTTATAATCCCTGTGTCGTGGCAATTTTAAATAAGAATTGCAAAAAATTATATTGAAATAAGTCAACCTTAAACCCCTAAATAGATCAGAAAAGAACGAGTTCCACTGAACTGGCAAGGAAGTAAAAAGATGTCAGAATGTGAAGGTAGCATACCTAAAAAGAGTTTAAAAATTGTCAAGACCAAATAAACAAAGTAATAATGTAAAAGGAAAAGAGAAACCTACAGTACTGCTTGCTGCCAATCTGTAAGAGACAATTCAGAATTCCACTTAATTCAGCTGAAAAGTGGGAGTTCAATTTCTCATTATTTTTCAATGTGAAATTTTTCTGTCTGAAGCAATATATTAAATGCACCTAGCTCTCTGTGTTAATTAGCTTACTGGAATACAACATTATTTTCCTAGTGACATACATGGTTATAAGATACTGAATTCTTACCTTGTTGAAAATAAAGAAGAAAAATCCCAAACAGCTAAAATACTGCTTCCGAGAACAGGTTGAAAAAAAATTGCTAAATGTAGTCTATAAACTATATTTTAGCATTAATTATATTGTTAATCAGCATAATAACAGAGGGTCCATTAAGGCTGGACATTCCTCAAAAGGGACAGCTTCAAGGCACAGATGTAGGTCCCTGTGCATCAGAAGTTGAACCAGCAAGGCAGAAGACCAGCTTCACTAAGTAGAGAACTTAGGGTAGACCTTAGGAAGAAATGAAAGCCTGCTGGTTATAGAAGAAGGGACAAGGAACTCAGGAAGAGTATAAGCCTCTTGCAAGGATATGCAGGGAGAAAATTAGAAAGGCCAAAGTCCAACTATAACTCAGTCTGGTCAGTGTTATTAAAGATACTAAAAGTGCTTTTATAAGTATGTTAACAGTAAAAGAAGAACTGGGGAGAATGTCCACCCACTAGTGGATGTAGGAGGGAACCTGGTGACCAAATACAAGGAAAAGGCTGAGCTGCTGAGCGGCTACTTTGCCTCAGTATTTGTCAGTGGCACCAGTTGCTCCATGAAAGTTCCATGAAAGGCCCTGGAACTGGAAGACAGGGATGGGGAGCAGAAATCACACACACACACCATACCCCCAAATCCAGGAGGAAATGATCAATGACCTATTGTGCCACTTAGATGTGCACAGGTCTATGGCCCAGATGGCATGCGCCCAAGGGTACAGAAGGAGCTGGCAGATGTGCTTACCAAGCCCCTCACCATTATTTTTCAACAGTCCTGGCTAATCAGGGAGCTCTCAATTGACTGGATGGTAGTAAATGTGACACCTATCTGCAAAAAAGGCCTGGAAGGATGATCC
Organism: Colaptes auratus; assembly: GCA_015227895.2. NCBI lineage: Eukaryota > Metazoa > Chordata > Aves > Piciformes > Picidae > Colaptes > Colaptes auratus. Next base: position 48,811,361 of record CM037640.1, on the reverse strand, counting down.
AGGGAAATATAGGCCTGTCAGAAAAGGTCATGGGTGAGTCATCCTGAGTGCCATCATGTAGCACTTGCAAGACAATCAGGAGATCAGGCCTGGGTTCAGGAAAGGTAGGTCCTGCCTGACTAATTTGGTCTCCCTCTACAATAAAATGAACTGGCTAGTGGATGAAGGAAGTACTGTGGACATTGTCTACCTGGACTTTAGTAAAGCCTTTAACACTGTCTTCCACAACATTCTTCTTCAGAAACTCATGGCGCATGCCTTGGATTAGTGCACTCTGCACTGGATAAAAGACCTGGCTGGATGGCCAGGCCCAAAGAGTTGTGGTGAATGGAGTTAAATCTGGCTGGTGTCCAGTCACTAGTGGTGTCCCCCAGGGTTCACTTCCCCCAGCCTGTTCTCTTTAATATCTTTATCAGTGGTCTGGATGAGGGCATTTATTGCACCTTCTGTAAGTTTGCAGATGACACCAAGCTGGGTGGTTGTGTCAATATGCTAGAGCATACAGAAGCTTTGCAACAGGATCTGGACAGGTTAGATTGATGGACCAAGGCTAATTGTGTGAGGTTCAACAAGTGCCAAGTCCTCCACCTGGGTCACAACAGACTTGGAGATGTGTGGTTGGAAGAGGGACCTGGATGTATTGGTTGACAGTCAACTAAATATCAGTCAGCAGTGTGCCGAGGTACCCAAGAAAGCCGATAGCATCCTGGCTTGTATTAGCAAAACTGTGGTCAGCAGGATCAATGAGGTGATCATCCTCTTGTACTCCAGCACTGCTGTGGACACACCTTGAGTATTGCGTTCAGTTCTGGGTGCCTCACTATAGGAAGGATATTGAGGTGCTGAAGCATGTCCAGAGAAGGGCAATGAGGCTCATGAAAGGTCAGAACACATGGCCTATAAGGAGCATCAGCTTGGAGAAGAGGAGGCTGAGGGGAGACTTTATAACCCTCTAAAACTACCTGAAGGGAGGTTGGAGCAAAGAGGGGGTCAGCCTCTTCTCCTTGATGTTAAGAGACAGGAATAGTGGAAATGGTTTCAAGCTGCTCCAGGGGACATTTAAGCTGGATATTAGGAAATATTTCTTCACCGAAAGGGTTATTGAACAGTAGAATGGTCTGCCCAGGGTTGTGGTGAAGTCACCGTACCAGGAGGCGTTCAAGCAGCATGCAGACCCGGCACCTGGGGACATGGTTTATTGTTGACCCTTCAGTGCCTGGTCAAAAGTTGGCCTGGATGATATTTGAAGTCTCTTCTAAATGGATGCACTCTGTGATTCTGAGACTCTGTAAAATAATAAACATACAGAGAGGAGAACAATCAAGATGCTTATTGCAAACATTTGTCAGTGGGAAGAAAATTGCAATTAATTCATTTTTATTCTAAACTAATCAATACTGAATCGACAAGTATAAAATATAATTCAGACTCCTGTGTAGATTTTTGTTAAGAGATTTGTTCATTACACTCTCTCTCTTTCTCTCTCCCTTATTTTCTTCTTTTTATAAGTAAACTGCTACAGAAGAAATCAAAGACATGGACTTCTGTAGATAAAACAAAACAGAAGAAGGGCCTCACTGGGGACACTGTAACCAGATGTTTCCAAGGGAAAACAATTCTTTCTGCAAGAGATGATAAGACACAATGCTCCTGGTGCCCGGTGGCTTGTGAGAAAAACTGCAGAAAGAAACCATACAGGTATTGAGTAGAAGCAGATAAAATAAGAACTCTGGGACATTTGGAATACTTTCCATAGTTTGAGGCTTTCAAAGTTTCTGTTTTCTTGCTGCTGGATCTGTTCTTTATCTAAGCAGCCCCATTATTCACTAACAGTAACATTGGCCCATTTTATATTCTTTTCCCAGTAGTGGTCATGTCTACATCTCTTTCCATTGAAATCCCTCCTACACAAAAAATAATCAAAACCTGCACAAATATGTAGTCTTTATTATCTTTATCTGATATGTTGTCACATAATTTTCACTGTGCTTTTGACTTGTGTTTTTATGCTCGTCAGGAAAAGATTGTTTGGGGTTTTGCTGGGGTTATCTCTATTTTCTAATACTACTGCTTAGGTGTAAAATTCAGAGTAGTGGATGCAGTGGAATTACTTTTACATATCCTTTATAACATATACATGAGACATCATTCAGTATTTTTTAGCTTATGTACTAAATACAAATACATAAAACTGTTATGAAACCAAGCAAATAGTTAATGAATCAACAGTTATTCAAGGCATTTATTGAATCTAACTTTAAACACTATGACATCTGCATCTGAGCTAATCACTCACTACAGTCAAGGAAGAGAAAATTGTATGCTTTCTTTATTGTGGTTCCTCTCTGCAAATGTAGGCATCCTATACAGGTCGTACTAAGGGAGGTTGTATCCAGCAGTTGGTCTCTACAGCAGCCAGTACCAGAACAAGAGGACACAGTCTCAGGCTGCAAGGGCAGGTTTAGACTGGATGTTAGGAAGAAGTCTATACGATGAGTGATTGCCCACTGGAATCAGCTGCCTGTGGAAGTGGTGGGTACCTTCATTGGAGATGTTCAAGAAGAGGCTTGATGGGTGCTTGATGCCAGGGTTAGTTTTTAGTTGTTTAGGTGGTTTTTGTACTGTATTGTACTGTATTGTACTGTTTTGTACTGTATTGTACTGTATGGTACTGTATTGTATTAGTGGGTTGGATTGGTTGATGGGTTGGACGTGATGGTCTTGAAGGTCTCTTCCAACCTGTTGTGTTGTATTGTATTGTATTGTATTGTATTGTATTAATTGCACCTCAAATGTGACTTCTTCTCTACCTTGGCTATAAAGGGAGACTAAAGTGACTAACAATTGCACTGTGGATAACTGAAGTCAGGTGAAATGCTTCCTACTCTTACCAGTTTCTGTGAATGGCCACATATGTTCTGAAAATTATCAAGACTCTCACTAATATTATGTCACAATATTTCCTTCAATTCACATAGGCTATAATTTCTTAGAGTGCAGTATAACATTCCAAAGATCTGTACTCTTACAGCATTTAAGAGAGCAATATTTATTTTATCTATTTATTTATTTATTTAACTTTATTTTCTTTGATATTAGTTTCTAACCTCCAGCAACAAGAAATTGGCCCCTGGGTTTATTTGGTTCTTCTCTAGGGTGTACAAGCAGGTGCGCAGATTCCTGGATGTCAGTTACTTAAGAATGCTTACCTATAGAAACGTGAACTCTTCGGTATTAAACATTTGATCAATATGAGAGTTTCAGAGGAGAAAGTAGTGTTAAAAGTTTATTCATTCTGTGCACTCTTTAGAGATGATTAACTGTCTTTATTATATTAAAGCAAACTCAAAGCCATCTGCCAAAGGCGATTGTGTCCAAGCACTGAAACCATTTCATGTGAAAACTCATTTTCAGGCTCCTAATTATTTTTCATTATAGTGGCAGTGTGGAATAGATTGGAATTGGACAGTAATTGCCAGGTCTGAGCAGTGCGGACCATTGCAATGTATCAGTTTAGATGAAGTGTGACAAGGATACATCTAGCTACTATATAACTTCCATTAAGCAACTTCCCTGTCCCTGATCATGTAACACTTCATAGAATGTGGTCAGCACAAGGTCATAATAATGGCTTTCTGTCTGACTTCAAGTATTTTTTACACGCACAAGCTGTTAACCCTCGCTGTTAGCATTGCTCTAACAATGTCCAGTTATTACAGTTGTCAAGGATATTTACAGTATTTCTCCACAGGGGATAGGAGAACTTTAAAAGATTGCAGAACTTGTATATTTTAATGCTTCACTATGCTAAAACGTCATGGAATTGAGAAACAATTACCCAGAGTGTAGTAAAATGTTTTTATACATCTCTTCATGTGTTAGATCCTGCAGTGTAAATTGGAAAATAAATGATCTTAGGTTCAAGATCTATATCTATAGGCATTTCTTGCAGTAAAACACTTTCATCTCATATTTCAGTATTTAAGTCACTTCTCCCTCATTTCTCTCTCCTTAGCTTTCCCTCCACAGTACAAAGGCATTAGAACTTGATCTAATCATCTCTAAAGTAAATAATAATAATGGTCACATTGACTTTGCTAGTCTTTTAGTCCTTTGCTTTAGTGAAATTGTCTGAGCTACAACCTTTAAACCTTATATTTTCTTTGCTTGACTTGATTTTTGTTTCAGCTCCTGTTTAGAAAAGGACATTCTCAGCTTTGACTGTCTCTGTTTCCAAATACTGCTGTTGTCTAAGGAAGAGTTTCCAACATTCAAGCAACATCAGTTTATGACCAGCTCTGAATTTTTTTATCCTCCTGACTTCAGTTTTTATCCTCCCTATTGTAATTTAATGGGAGCATCTTTTGGCAGCAGCAGCACTAAGGAGAATGTTGGCTGTCCCTTCCAACTGGGATGCCAAACGTTGTAACTCTGACTCTGTGGCAGATAATCACATACAGCTTCTTTTAAAAAAAGTGAGCCCAAAGTTCATCTTATCTTTTCTTACATACCTAATCTGTACTTCCCACACAATGGAAGAATGTGTCTCAATATTTTTGTAATGTGAGGAAATGTACTGTATTCAGGAGCAAGTCATAATACTACCTTAGTTATTTCTCAGAGGTATTATACATTGTACAGATGCACTCACTGTAAGACTGCCATTCAGCCACTGAAAATCTGTATAAAATGCCAGTTTAAGCACAGGATGATTAAAATGAATATTGATTTTATCTTCTGTGAACAGTGATAATCTTTCACAATTCCAAGAATGACAATATATCACTTTGTTTTCCAATGCTATTCACAGCAGGGATGTTTTCAAAAAATAAAAAGGAGTGGGGGAAAATATAATTAATGAAGTCCTCCATTGCCAATGAACCTGTAAATTGAAAATACTTTAAAAAGTCCTGGAAGGTTAAAGAATTCTTAATAAGGCATTCTAAAACTGATTTTTGCACACTGAGGTGGTTGTTATGTTTTTCCTTTCTTTTCTCAAAGGTGTATCAGCCAGTTAATTTAATTATAATGGGGGTTTCTGATTTTCCTTCTTGTGAAAGCTATAGTTTAGGGGAAAAAAACACCACCAATATACTACTTTAAGAGTAAAAATGACCCATAATTTATATACAATCAAAAATATTCACAAGGGAACTCTATATCTAAAACATGCACTACTAACAAATGTTTGAAATAAGATTTTATCAAGCACATTTTAAAAAAAATATTGCTAAATCATTCTTAGTGGAAAATATCTCCATAACATATGATAAAACAATGGCAGCTCTTATTTTAATATAGGCCAGTTTAAAGGAGATCATTATTTTACCTATGCAATGTCTCATTAGCTTCCTATAGAGCTTCCTATAGAGCATCCCAGTCTTGACTTCTCAGCCTCACTTACTACAAATATTCAAAATTTTGGGACACAGTCACGGTCTCAACTGGTGTGAAAAGTTCATGGAATTGAAGATTAATCCATTCCTACAGGCAGGCTGCTACAAAGTGATAGGGTCAATGCTTTGTTGCCCTTCTCTAGACACGTTCCATCAACTCAACATCTTTCCTAAATAGAGGGGCCCAGAACTGGACACAGTATTCAAGGTGTGGCCTAACCAGTGCTGAGTACAGGGGCAGAATGACCTCCCTGCTCCTGCTGGCCACACTGTTCCTAACACAGCCCTGGATGCCATTAGCCGTCTTGGCCCCCTGGGCACACTGCTGGTTCATGTTCATCTTACTATCAACCAGTGCCCCCAGTTCCCTCTCTGCCTGGCCGCTCTCCAGCCACTCTGACCCCAGCCTGTAGTGCTGCATGGGGTTGTTGTGGTCAATGTCAGTAGACCTTGTATCTTCACTTTAAAGCCAACTGGTCACATGCTGTCATAAAGCCAGTCTTATTACATAAATGTAATGGCAGCAAGATGATCCTTCTGAATTGATAAAGACACATCATGAGTATTCAGAGAGAATATGTTTCAGTGCAAAGCTTTTGTTCTTGCAAAAATTTCTAGACAACAATACAAAGCCATTGCTTTAGATTTGACCCATAAAAGAAGATTAATGAATTGCAGACCTGGGATCTAATTTGACTTTCCTGGGCATCACATAACATTTAACTCTTTTACAGTGACTGAGATCTGTCGGAGGGAAGTGTCTACCAGTTCCCATGTAAATTATAACTCATTTTTGCACTGTGTAGATCACCTCTCTAGAAATTCAACCATGTCTGAGGCAACTGTGGAGAAGTAAGGCTATAGTTTGTCTTGTGGAACTGGTCTGCCAAATCCTTGATCCCTCTAGTTTTCCTCCAGCATGCTTTTGTCCACATTTACACAAATATGACAAATAATCTAAACTGTACATGCAATACATGTGTGTGAGTGGTATATAGGAAGAACAATACTTGAGCTAGGGAATGTATACTTAACACATGTATAATTTGGTCAAGCAATAAATGGGGTAAAAATTCCATGTTTCACAAATACAAAGGAAATTACTCTTCTGATTGCTTTTCTCCCCCCATATGTGAGCTTCCAATACACCCTCCTCCTGCTGAGCTCCAGGTATAGTTCATTCAAGTCCTTATTTACATAAGATATTTAGTGTTCAACAATCTATATATATGCTCCAATAACTTAGATAATGCAATAAAAAAATGTATCTCTTAAATTTTCAGACAACATAATGAGAAGCATGTCAGGAAAACTGGAGAATGAGAATAGAATTCAAAATGACAGGATGAAGAAAAAGCATGATTAAATTAATTAGGCTCAAATGTAAGGCAAAAAATAGCTGGGTAAAACCACAGAATGATTCAGACTGTCTAATGACAGGATGAAAATGAATTATCTCAGGAGGTTGTGGAGTCACCATCACTGTTTTCTGTAGAAAAACCCACAGAAGGTGATGGAGGTAAAATTATCTACCTAAAAAAGTCTTTCCAGACCTACTTTTATTTTCTGTGATTCTTACTTTGTATTGACACAGCACAAGTCACCAAATGTATAAATGTGTGAGTGCTGCTTTAGAAACTGGCTGTGTCATTTTCAGGGCTCTTGCTGCCTGAGCAGAGCATCTCTGGTCATTTCTGTTCTTCATGGCAGAAACAGTACAGGCATATATGCACAGTCATTTCTTCAAAATTTCTTGTGCTCCTAAAACAACACTCACAAGAAACATCCCTATTTCCTGCTTCTTGCTTATCCTTGCTCTGAATAGAATACTTATGACATCATAAAAGCCGTGTAAAACTAGTTATAAGATTGCAAATGGATCTTCAGTCTCTCTATTTCCACATGACACTGTTGGAAAGCTATCTCAAGGACATTGTGACTGAAGCAGTAAAATGAAGTTGTCTTGTTCCGGTACTGGCAGGATAGAGTTAAACTGTGTGAATGAGCAGGCAACTGGTCAGCAAGAAGGTGAATATAAATGTATGGTAGCAAAGCCTAAATACAGTCTCAGGAATTTCTGAGCTCTTTATATCACTGTATACTTGAGTCTGTGCATAATAGATGGTCTGAGACAATATTCCTCCTTTAATTTGATTTCACTGTGTTGTCAGCAAGTGTCTCTGTTCAATGAATTCTGGCCAGTGCATTGGTCAGTGCAGTGCTCAGTGCATTCATCAAGGCACACATCACATAAAGGCCTGTCAATGATATATAATACAGACAAGCCAAACCACAGAGCTGGCCAAGATGTGGATTAGAATGGCACAAATGTCTAAATGTCCAAGGAAACGGTGACATGATTAAGTGTCACAGAGTACACAAAACACAGGCAATCTGAAGTAGCAATGATGATAAAGAAGTGAACGTGGGGACATTTATTGGACACAGGGAGAAGTACAGCTACCATGCCCTGGCGTGGACTGTCTTCTATTTTTAACAACATGTGAAAAAAATATTTAAATGGAGCTTACACAGTCTTGATTGCTACACATGTTTGTGTCATGGACACCAGTAGTTCAATAAGACTACTTGACCTCTGAAACTTGAATTCAGTTTCAGCCACCAAAAGTAGAGAAGCCGCAGGGAAGGATACCTAGCAGAGTCTAGTCATTATACCTTACAGAATGTCTCTGAATTACTTTCTTAACCTTACCTTCATGCTAAAAAAGTTTGCCAGTTTTAGTATTTTAAATGCATATAAATAATACATGACACTGTTGTATTTTTTTTTGTAAATTAGTAGACATGCAGAAAAATTAATTATAATATCACAATCTAATAACATATTTTGATACAAGATTTCAAGGAAAAAACACATTAATAAATAATTTATTCTATGCTATGAAAGTTGGATTGTATTAACATCAGTTAATTTAATTGACATATTAACATAATGTTATAGCACAAACCAAATTATTTCATGAAGAAATCCATTAAAGAAACTGGTATCTGTGGCAATTTTGCTGGCATAATCTAGTTAGAATTTTTCACCTTGTAGTGTATTAAATATTTAACTTTGTAACTGCAATCCAGTGTAGGAATTAGTGTTCAAAAACCCTAACCATAAATACATTGGATGGAAATATAGCCTAAAATCCACCCATACTGATCTAACTATTCACTGCTACAAAATAGAATTATCTAGTCATAGAGCTACTGGTCAACAAATGTTGCTTTGTAATACAAAAACTCATTGTCCTTGAAACTTACTTCTCAGAAATATAATTTGTACCCTTACTATTAACATTTCATCCTTCTGGAATTGTGTTAAGATGTGGTATAAATGAAGGATAAACATAAAAAGTGATTGTTTAAATGTCTTAGCTATGCCTTTGGGTTTTATTGGAATTATTTAAGGCAGTGTAGTGAGATTTTTTTTTTCTCTTCTTTTTTTTTTTTTAATTCAGTGCTAGGTAGAAAATATCTGATACAGATTCTTTCTTCTTTATTAATTTGTAGATTTTTTTTGTTTGTGAAGAGCCACTCAGACAAACAGAGGGAAAGAATAAAAAGGGGTTTAAAGAAAGGGGAAAGGGAATAATAATCAGGGCCTTTGAGTTCACTGGTTACTAATGGAATGCAAGTTGTAAACATGTGCTTATTTCCAGCATCAAACTGCATAGCTTAACTTATAATATATGTATATGCCATTTTCTCATATTTGTGTACCAAGGATAATCAAAGGTTTAACCATCTCCCCTTTCTTGTTCACTGAAATCCCACTGAGTTTCATGGCAGTTCAGTTAATTAAAACTGTGTACCATCAGGGCATAATACTCTGCTCTGGTAAGACTTCCTGGAGTACTGCATCCAGGTCAGGAGCTCACAACATAGGAAGGACATGGGCCTGATGGAATCACAGAATCACCAAGGTTGGAAGAGACCTCAAAGATCATCAAGTCCAACCCGTCACCACAGACCTCATGACTAAAACATGGCACCAAGTGCCACATCCAATCCCCTCTTGAGGAGGGCCATGAAAATGATCAGAGGGTTGGAGCACCTCTGCTACAAGGACAGTCTGAGGGAGCTGGGGGGTGTTCAGCCTGGAGAAGAGGAGGCTCCAAGGATACCAAATAACAGCCTTCCAATACCTGAAGGTGGCCTACAAGAGGGATGGAGAGAGACTGTTTACAAGGGTCTGTGGTGATAGGACAAGGGGCAATTGCTTCAAACTAGAGAAGGGCAGAATTAGATTGGATGTTAGGAACAAATTCTTTACCATGAGGGTAGTGGAACACTGGAACAGGTTGTCCAGGGAGATGGTTGAGGCCCCATCCCTGGAGATATTCAAACTGAAGCTTGACAGGACTCTGGGCAGCCTGATCTAGTTGAGGATGCCCCTGCTTACTGCAGAGGGAGTTGGACTGCATATTTGATGCAGTTTCCTGTGCTGTGTATGGTGTTGCCTGCTCTTTTCACTGTGTGGTGCCTTCGAATGAATGCAATGATCAGCCCCTCTGGAGTTTAAAGAGAAGCACAAATGAAAATGTGAGAAGAAATAATGAAGATCAGGTTCACTAGCCTTGTATTGCATAATAGCTGTCAAAATGAAATAGAAGTTATCAGAATGATCATATTAAGAGAGAAAAGCTCTAACCTAAGTCCTATATATCAGTGTCTGCAATAGCTGCAATGAAAGTGCAAAAGTTAAGCAATGAGAATATCCTAAGAAGGCACTGATCCTTGCAATGTAGTAGTGTAATCCATATAATTTATATGAACTATCATCCCTGGGCTCTCTTGACCTCAGAACTACTATGTATTCAACTATCTCTATTCAGAGTCAATCACAAAACTACTAGAGGGAGTGAAAGAGAAGAGCACTTTGCAGCAAATTTCTGGATGTAACATGTGGTTCAATTTCATAACAGATCAAATTGTGTACAAATCCTGATGGATTCTAAATCTTTAATGGCAAATTATATAATTTGATCACTTATGTATGGGAAGCATTAATTTTACAAGTGAAATCTAGATATATGAGCAGACTTCATGACCACAGGGAAAAAGAACCCACAACAAACTGAATAAGGTCTTCCACACGTAGTGCCACATTTATAATTGCAGTTGTCATTTAAAAATCTACCCTGCATGCTACCTAGATACTTCTTATTAGTTAAAACCAAAATACCTTGCACTTCACATTGCTTGGAACGATTTCTGTGTTTGGGCTCGAGGAGTTGGCTTACAATGTTCCTTATTAAGGAAAAAAATCTATAGAACAATTTCTTTTAATATTAAAAAGTATATGAAAAATTAAAATTCCCATGTACTAATACTGTACTTCTGTGAGAACCTATAAACACCTGAGCCTTGAAATTTCTGAGAAATTTGGGATCCTGATCATCTGTGAATTTGCCACCTCTTTGGCATACCTACATACAATACAATAGAATAAATCCAGGTTGGAAGAGACCTTCAAGATCATCGTGTCCAACCTATCAACCAATCCAACCCACCTAAACAACTAGATCATGGCACCAAGCACCCCATCAAGTCTCCTCCTGAATACCTCCAATGATGGTGACTCCACCACCTCCCTGGGCAGACCATTCCAATGGGCAATCACTCTCTCTGTATAGAACTTCCTCCTAACATCCAGTCTAAACCTGCCCTGGCGCAGCCTGAGACTGTGTCCTCTTGTTCTGGTGTTGCCTGCCTGGGAAAAGAGACCAACCTCTGCCTGTCTACAATCTCCCTTCAGGTAGCTGTAGAGAGCAAGAAGGTCACCCCTGAGTCTCCTCTTCTCCAGGCTAAGCAACCCCAGCTCCCTCAGCCTCTCCTCATAGTGCTTGTGTTCCAAACCCCTCACCAACTTTGTTGCCCTTGAGAGCTCACAAAGCATTTTCCAAGTATGCCTCCTGGTTTTTGCAGTTTCAGTGCATTTTCCAATTGCTTTCTGAAAGCAGCAGTAGTTATAGGTGGTCCCTTGTGAGATACAGAATAGAATCATAGAATCAAAGAATTGTTTTTATTGGAAAAGACCTTCAAGATCACTGAGTCCAACCATCATCTATCTTTATCATGTCTGGTATTGGTTAGGGCACTTACATGCTTAGATGCTCACATGCTTTGCTGCCTTGCAAAGTACAGCTCTATTCACTATTATCATCAATACAGGGTTGTTGATGGCATCACCACTCAGGTTTTACACAAGTGGCTACTACTTCTTAAGTGAGTGAGAGAGGCAGAATTAGTTCTGTCTTCAGCCAGATATATTGCAAACATTTTTTCACAGCATGTTGTAATTGATCCCCTAAATTTCAGGTTATGGGCTCAAGATGAGGTGACAGATTGTCTAGTAAGGTGGATCTGTGTGTTCTCTGTATTATAAACAAAGAGTCAATATGCATTAAATTAGAGAGAATGAGAACAGAAGGATGCATCATAGGTTAACCTCATGGTGGTATGAAGAGAAACAAGGAAAGAGAGTACAGGCAAGGACAGTGGATATTATTTCATAAATATGCATTTGCAGGGTATGATTCATTCGCTCTGTTCTAGATGTACACATTACCATAAGACATATTGCACACCACGAGTGTCATCTCTTCATGAGATGTCTGGAGTTTGGAAGACTTTACATTAAATGAATCTTCTTATGAATTAATCAGCTGATGAGTATGAAGTAAAAAAAAAATATGTATATGAAATTTTTATATTAATTATTTTATAGAGTATGTCTATGGAAAGGTAAAGGGGAATCTGGGAAAACCTTTTAGTGGGGAAAAAAGCAGCAAAGAACAAATAGCCAAGGGAGCTGAGAGATGATGCAAACAAAGATTAACTTTATTCATGGGCTGATGAAGAAATATTACAAGTTAAATTTTAATATTCATTTTGCACAAGCAGTTAGTTGTCCCCAGGGAGAGAGCATCCATACTAATATGGATTTAGCCTTGGATAAAAGACAAAAAAAAAGTTAAGGTGGACTTTTATAGCTTTAAATTGTCGACATTTGGCTACAATCTAGTACTGCATTGCTGGGCAAGAGGAAAAGCAAGGGCAAAAAAGGAAGTAGTTTTATTCAGAATGCCAGTGAGGAGCATTCAACAACAGCAAATGTGTTTGGTCTCTTACTGGTGAATAAGCAAAATATCATAGGCACCATAAGGCAAACAAATTCATTCTACGTGATAAATAGAATTAAATTACATAGAGAGTCCGTCAAAAATATTCTCAGTCCTCAGAGTATGAATATCTAGCAGCACAAAAGGTGTTCTCTTTTTTAGCTGCATCTAGGGAAAATGTTCAAGAACAGAAGTAAGAAAAGGTTCCTCGTTTGCCTTGGCATGGCAGGGGTAGTTAGGGTCAGTCCCTGAAAAGGGGCGAAGATAAGAGTTTGATTGAGCCAGTGCTGGTGGGATAGAGATTTTTCTTAATGTTTAGCATATAAGTTGTTCTTCATGGACCTTTTGCTCTTAATTTCCATTGCTTTCCTTTGAAGCTCTTTCTGCAGACAAGAACTTAATTAAATATTCTAATCTCTATGTTTTAAAAGTGATCAGCTTTAATCTGTCCTTTCATAACTAACCCATGGCTAGTTTAGATACACGTCCCATATTATTTGTGTGGGTTTTGAAGTCTACATATAAATTCTGAATATATAATAAAGAATTGATAAAATGCTTATTTTGTACATTTCTGTAATTACTTCCAGAGTCTGTCATAATGCTCTCAGAAGTTTAGCCCTAAGTGTTTATCACTCCTTTTATCAAACATAGCCACATTATAGCCCCATTATTTTAAACACAAGAAGCAGATAGACAGAAAATTGCTTTTGCACCTATATAAAATACCATTTTATGACAATGACTTCTCATTATTTATAAGCTAAATACCACTTTAAGGCTATGCTTTTAAATAAACTTCCCTTCCATATCCATTGGAATGATTTCTGTATTTGTATTAGAAGAGCGGCATTTCAAAGTACCTTATTGAACAATACCAACTGGGAGTCTGATGTACTCTTCTACATGTGTTATAAACAGATTGTATTTTCATTTTCAAATATGACATTATTACATGAGTTATACTAACAAGCTGCATAACTAACATCCATATTTCATGTTTATTGCTGCCTGCATAAATTTTAATTAGGAAGCTGCATAAATGTTCAAGACACTGCAATATAAGCTGAGTAACAGTTAAATATCTGTTAATGCAATTATAACCCAGTTATCTCTTTTAATTAAATGAGTTTGTCATTATTAGAAAACAAGAGTATCTATGAAACCACAGGAAAGCTTCTCCCAAAAGTTTTTGTAAGGCAGTTCAGTTCATCAGTATCTAAAGGTAAATCAAAGCTATTGCCTTCTCACTTAGTTACACTGCTCGGTGAGTAGTAGAAAGCATGTTTTAGAACTGCAGGAGGTGAACCTCCCATAAAGGTGCTGGTTCATTAGCAAGGATGTCTGATGAGAGATCAGAAGGTAAAGAATTGTCAGCACCTAACAAAACCAGACAACACCACAATACAAAAAAAAGGGAAAGGCATAGTTCACGGAGAGGCCTCAGGAGAGCTCTCTACAAGCAAAGGCAGAAATGCAAATGGAGTTATTTACAAATTCATTAGGGGTAACACATTTCAAACATAAGACAACATTAGAAAACAAGACAAAACAAAACAAAACAAAAAACTTTAAAACAATTCTTGAAATAGTGTCAAAATACCTTAGAATTATCTTCACAAAAGTCTAGAGACATATATTTCATATACAATTCTTAACAGTAGTATATTATCCTTTGTTTCCCATACTAGCAGATGAAAATCACATTTCTGGTTGTATCACTCAGTTTATTTTAATTTTGCAGTGTGCATCTACTATTTGCATCCTTGTATGTTACTTTTCATTAACATTTTATTTTACCTAGTTGGAAAAGATATAAAGTGTTACACATCTGTTGCAATCATTACAATGCTTGTCTCCGAAAAGTTATTTGCATTTATACCTTGCATATTGCTAGCATTCTCCAGGACAGGGGAGAATCATGATCAGGGCAACAGATATTTCTATTTAGACTATCAATCAGTTTTATGATATCTGGAAATTTATTTCCTCTGCCTCAGGTCCCACTCCAACAGACATCATCTTTTGTAGTGTGCATGTAAAGCTAAGTATCTGCTTAAGCAGAATCTCTTCAATAAGAATTTAAATAAGCAGCTTCTATGTTGTAATCTGTTCTAGTGCTAGCAGAAACTTTAAAAAAAAAAAAAGAAGAAAGCTTTTTTTCACAAAATGAAGTCTTAGTTAGAAGATTTCTTCCAAACAAATACAAAACTCTGTCCTTAATGAATATGCATATTTCTTTGTTCCTGTTCTCTGATCTGTTCAAGCTTAAAATATTCATCTCATAAATCATGATTTAAACTGTATAAGCTGCATTGGAAAAACATGAAGCTGTATCAGAAAAACCTGAAGCTTATCTAAGGTTGGCACCAGAAAGAATCCTATTTCTTGCTGCCTTGCGCCTGGTGCCATTAAACTCTGCCCTTATGAGGAAGAATGCTTCATAAAGGCAGTGCCCAGAAAAAAATTTCCAAATTGGACAGGCTTTCAACTAATAGTTACATTACAGCTCACAGTATTTTCATAACTTATTATTTACATTTTGACTAGATAAATGCCTCAATTCTATGTTGATTTCAGCAGGTCTTTTAAAAAAAGGGAAAAAAAAGGTTAGACAGGTAGGTAGACAGATGGACAGACAGATTATAGAATAGAATAGAATAGAATAGAATAGAATAGAATAGAATAGAATAGAATAGAATAGATAGAATTAATCAGGTTGGAAAAGACCTTTGAGATCACCAAGTCCAACCTGTCATCCAACACTATCCTATCACCTAAACCATGGCACCAAGTGCCCCATCCAGTCTCTTCCTACACATGTCCAGTGATGGGGACTCCACCACCTCCCTGGGCAGACCATTCCAATGGCCAATCACTCTTTCTGTGAAGAATTTCTTCCTAACATCCAGCCTAAGCCTCCCCTGGCTCAGCTTGAGACTGTGTCCTCTTATTCTGGTGCTGGCTGCCCAGGAAAAGAGACCAACCCCCATCTGGCTACAACCTTCCTTCAGGTAGTTGTAGAGAGCAATAAGGTCTCCTCTGAGGCTCCTCTTCTCCAAGCTAAGCAACCCCAGCTCCCTCTGCCTCTCCTCATAGGGCTTGTACTCCAAATCCCTCACCAACTTTGTTGCCCTTCTCTGGACACGTTCCAGCAAGTCAACATCCTTCCTAATGAGGGACCCAGAACTGGACACAGTACTCGAGGTGTGGCCTAACCAGTGCTGAGTACAGGGAGAGAATGACCTCCCCGCTCCTGCTGGCCACACTGTTCCTGATACTGTCCAGGATGCCATTGGCCTTCTTGGTACTTGGACACACTGCTGCCTCATGTTCAGCCTACTATCAACCAGTACCCCCCAGTCCCTTTCAAGATTAGTAGATTCAAGATTAGTAGATATAAAGTAAATCTCCTACTCTTCCAAGTCTTTTCCATCCCTTTTTTTTTTCCCCATGTTTTTTCCACAAGGAAGCACCTTGATAAGTTTAAGACATTGAGGTAAATATCATATGCAGATTATGCTACAACAGAGAATGATAAAGTCACCAAAGAATTGTAATCATCTGAGACGTTGTTTGGTTTTGTTCATGCCTTTGTGGTATAAAACAGTTTAGAGTACTAAAAAAACCCTGCAATTTCCAACTAGGTGCCTCCAGGCATAGGTGCTCTTTCAAAAGAGCTTCTTGTTCTTTGAAGGGTTACACAAATCAATTCTCTGCCTCTGTGGTGTAAGCACCAAACACTGCAGTCATGGTATTTGGCCTCAGAGTAATTGGTGTGATTAATAACAAGTGATGGATCAGCAAACTGTTTGCTTTGTAAAGTTGAAGATTTTGGAGATTAGACTCAAACTGTTGTGCTGTTATTAATGTAATCAGTCCAACACTTTAAAAAACAAACAAACAAACAAACAAACAAACAAGGAGGAGATGACAATTTGGCAAGACTTCAAAATAATCATGGCACCTTATTAATCCCTTGAGCTCTGCACAGGATTGTTGAATTACTTACTTAAGTTCATTTCATATTGGCAAGAGTATGACATTAATGCAACGGGAATTTCATTTTGATGTTATCTGAAAATGGGATTAAGCCTACAAAAGGACATTGTAGAAGAGTGTGTTTCAGTGGCTAGATAGGCTGGCATGCCTTATTGTCTTCTCACAGACAGCAGAAAGGTTCTTAATGTTTTCCAAGGGACAAAGACACTTTCAAGGACACTTCTTAGTGAGAAGTAGGGAATAAGGCAAGAATAAGGATGACTTCTAATTTTAGGAATTTAAATTAATTCTCTAGAAAGGTAAAGTTAAACTTCACTAATGCTTTATCTTGATTTTCTTTTCCTCCTTTTACAGTAGTAACATTGTTAAGGCTCTTTGAAGAATTGGTTATTAAATGTGGTAAATTATTGAACATAAAGTATTAATATTCTTATTGGCATGTAAAATCTTTGTCAGGTGAGGCTTTCTTAGGAACACTTGAATCGCTTTTCAATTTCTTTCCTTATTGATGTATGCAGCCAGAAAGACTGTAAAGAGGAGATTTTTAGCAATATATTAATAGCAAAGACATGGGATTCATCCTGCATTCTATCCCCACATGGCAGAATTACTTAGAAGAAGGACCTTCAAGGGAATTCCTCATGTCTCAAGGAAGTCCTAACAACTGCTGGTATTTGATGAGAATAAGTTCAAGTGGTCTTTTTGCAGACTCCCACAGATTCCAGTTTTTACCTGTTTGTGATTGGAAGTGCCCCTTATTCTCAGAATCCTCTTGTAGTGATCCAAATGTAAGGGTTTTACTGACCTGATTTGTACATTATAGCTATTGATTAGTGATGTTTATTGCTATCTTGCATGGAAATATCCATCCTAAAATATATATTTTTCTTCTGAAAGATATAACAGAGTTATGCAGAAGCATAACTAAGACAATCTCATTTTCTAAGCAGTAATTTGTTTATACTTGGTGAGTGATGCAGCACTTCCTAACAAATAGAAAACTACTCTTGGATGATTTTTTTCACTGTATGTAGCCCTTCCTTCCTTCTTCCTTCCTTCCTTCCTTCCTTCCTTCCTTCCTTCCTTCCTTCCTTCCTTCCTTCCTTCCTTCCTTCCTTCCTTCCTTCCTTCCTTCCTCCTCCTCCCTTCCTTCCTCCCTTCCTTCCTCCCTTCCTTCCTCCCTTCCTTCCTCCCTCCCTTCCTCCCCCCCCCTCCCTTCCCTCCTTCCTCCTTCCTTCCTTCCTTCCTTCCTTCCTTCCTCCTTCCTTCCTTCCTTCCTTCCTTCCTTCCTTCCTTCCTTCCTTCCTTCCTTCCTCCCTTCCTTCCTCCCTCCCTCCTTCCCTTCCTTTCCTTCCTTCCTTCCTTCCTTTTCCTTCCTTCCTTCCTTCCTTCCTTCCTTCCTTCCTTCCTTCCTTCCTTCCTTCTTCCTTCCTTCCTTCCTCCCTCCCTCCTCCCTCCCTTCTCCCCTCCCTCCCATCCTCCCTTCTTCCCTCCCTCCCTCCCATCCTCCCTTCTTCCCTCCCTCCCTCCCATCCTCTCTTCTTCCCTCCCATCCTCCCATCCTCCCTTCTTCCCTCCCATCCTCCCTTCTTCCCTCCCATCCTCCCTTCTTCGCTCCCTCCCTCCCATCCTCCCTTCTTCCCTCCCATCCTCCCATCCTCCCTTCTTCCCTCCCATCCTCCCTTCTTCCCTCCCTCCCTCCCATCCTCTCTTCTTCCCTCCCTTCCTCCTTTCCTTCCTTTCCTTCCAATATACTTTTATTCACTACCACAATGCACTATAATTGCTTAATGGTTTAGATATTAAGTATTAGACTTATTTAGACTTTTAATTGCTAGAACAATTACCACTATTTATATAAATCTAAGATTTCAAAAGATGACTATCCTCAACATGCATTAAGCCTACCTTCTCAAAAAGAAATAAATAATTTTAAAAAGAGCCTCAAAATAAATTCTATTTGTATTCAATCATATGAACATGAATATCATCTTGAGGCATATGACAAAAATGTGAGCACAAACAAACTCAAGTCTTAAATATTATAGTTATTTTTGAGTGAAGATATTTTGGTTTCCTTGCTTTTTAAATTATTTTTCTTCCCCCCCCCCTTTTTTTTTTTTTTTAATTATTAATCTTTTTAACTGTGGCTGAAATCATTCTACAATTTTGGTTCAATTCCAGGAACCACTTCCTTCGAAGTGTGTTTTCCAGCTGACCTTCTCAGATTGTTATTGTTTAAGAAAACTACTAATTTCACTTTCAAGCATGTGCTTTCTTGAGATTACTTGCAGTTCCTGTAATATTGTATAGCTATTTTTAATATGGAGTTAAAGTTTCTTTGAAGGGTCTCTTTCACCCCAGGTTCCTTTGAAAGTCCCTGGTTTTGCTGCTTGTTCAGCCTTTAATGCAAGTTACCCATGCTCAGATTATGAACCTGGACCTTTTAGCATACTGTAAATTCTCCCAGGAGATCTTTTCCTTGCTGCCCTCAGGGAAATACAGATGTCAGCCTGTGTCTCTCTGCTCAATAGATCAATGGTATGTCTAGCAGGCAAGCTACTTTCAATAGTGAGGTAATCATGAATAGAGTTGTTCTCCCAGCTGGAGCCCCAGTATATGTTCCAGCAGTTTGACTTTGAAAGGTAAATTCACTAGATGAGAAAGTGGAAGTGAAAGAAAAACTTCCAAAGGCAGTATACATGACAAAATATTGATGCTTAATGACAGCAAAATAGTGAATTTTGAAGCAAAAATACTGAATTCTTTTGGAAACCTGGGGTAAAAAAGTCCTAATTAATCAGCTGCACAATTACATTATCCTCCAAGTCCTGAAGCAGGTGTCAAGGACAGTTCATATCTCTTGGAGATATTATTCAGCCTCTCTTCAGACTCAGGCCAGGATTAGACTACTTTAAAGTTCACAGGAATGAAGTTATCAGTGATGCCAGGAAACCAAGTAACTTATTCTACCTTTGAAGCAGCAACAGTAAATGCTGACGTTGCACATCCCAGAAGCAAGTGTATTCTCAGGTACTTGTGATGACTACCAAATTAGAGAGCAAAACTGCTTCTTCAGCTTTTTTCTTTCTTTGTTTAATTTTCTTTAGGGACAATGGGGTATGGGGGGGATGGGGGAGGTGTTGCTGATTTTATTTGTGGGGTTTGTTTGGTTTCTGTCAGCTTGTTTGGTTTTGTTTCCACTGGGATTTTATTTGTGGGTTTTTTGGATTTTCTTGGAGCTTACTTTCTTGTGGAAGTGGGAACACTAGTACAGAGTTGCAGGCTAGTTACTCCAGGAAGACAGATCATAATGAAGCAGGGAATAAATTGCCAATAATAAATTAATAAATAATTCTACTGCATCCAGAAAGAGATTCTCCTGGCATGTTTACAAGAACCTGTGTTTTTGTGGAACTGAGAGAATGTATGCACACTTGTGTCTCACTTAATCAATCCTTTTCTCCTTCAATTTCTTTTCTTTTACATATTTGTAAAGTATACTAAATTTTACATCTTGTACAAACAGCTACTCTTTGTAACTGGTGCAGGGAAAAGGTAGTCATCCCGTACACAGTTCTTCAACTTTGCCTTTCTTCAAGTTGAAAAGACAGAACAACATCCTTTTGAACCAATATGATAGATCACTTTTTCCTTTTTTTTTTTTTTTCTCTTACATTTTGCCAAATAGTTCCATTAGGAACAGATTTGTTTCAGAGTCCATATGGTCATGTAAGATCATTGTAGGAACTCAAAAACCAGTGAATTAAATTTTGGCTCCAGTGTGCGTGGGACTTCATCCATTTATCCTTAGGAAAAGTTTATGTTTAGAAATCTTAAAGCCCTTGGTGACTGGAGCTGCTGCATGAACTGCAGAAAGCTTTAGCTTGTGTTCTAAAAACTGTAGCAGGATTGTTCTGAGCTATTTTTTCAACTCTGATCTCCCCATAATTAGAGATTATTGAAAAGGTGATCCAGCAAATAACTGTTTCTTTCGTTGCTTTGATAACTCTCTGTGGGGCCATACTATGGAATCTGTAGTTGACTTGGAGATTATTTCAGATCCTCTTACCATGTAATGACACATTTCTGTACTGGTACTATGCTCAAAGAGTAGGTGTCAGGAGTCATCCCAGACATCCCAAACCACTGTCTTATTTTCTAGCCTGTAGAAGAGCTTCCTTGCTGTGTTATTGCTCCCTTTGACAGAACCTCATCTGAATTAATCCATATAGTCAAACACATGTCATATATCTTTTATTCCATTGTCATCTACAAGAGCCATTTGTTACCTTTCTCTAAAGCTGTCAAGAAGGTGACTACCAGGCACTTTTTACTGGGTAGCTCTGCTTGTTCTTCTCTATAGGTCAACTTGATCCTATATCCTGACTGTCTCTCTATGACAGCTTTAGTCCAAGCTTAAATGAACTAAAACTAATAATACTGTTTCAAGTGAAATTCAATAAATTTTGCCACACAATCTGTTTCCCTGTATTTAAGGAATTAATAGTAATTGCTTCTCCAACAGAATTTCAAATGATAACTTTTAGGAGCTATAAAGTCATATATTGATGGAGTAAAATCTAAACACAATAACTTTAAGCTGCAGACAACACTCCTCTAGACAAATCCAACAGACTTCCTTTACCTTGCTTTTATGCTCACAGATGTGTTATGGACTACATGAATAGGTCACTGAATGTGAAAAATATTTCCATTAAAAAAAAAAAGGGGGTTAGACATGAGTGTCTGTCCATTAATGAAAAAGTGCTGACAACAAACAGTGAAAAATGTCATGCCAAGACTTCTTGTGAAATGAAGTTTGCTAGTTATAACTTACTTATATTACATTCCAATTATAATTATATATGGATAGTATATCTATATATAATCTTCTGTGTGTATATATAATTCTGTTCTTGAGTGAAAGGATATACCACAGAATCAGAGAATCACAGAAACATTCAGTTTGGAAAAGACCCTCAGGTACACCAAGTCCAACTGATAACCCTGCTCTGCAAGGTTCACCCCTAAACCGTATCCCCAAGCACCACATCCAAAACACCTTCAATCACATCCAGGCTTGGTGACTCAACCACCTCCCTGGGCAGCACATTCCAATGCCTGACCACTTTTTCCAGGAAAGTTTTTTACCTAATTGTGGTGGGTTAACACCCTTTTCTGAGAACAAAAGAACAAAGCAGGGTGGAGGGCTTGCAGGTACTTTTCACTCCCTGCAGGGCATTTCTCACCTGGGAAGCTGAGTCTGTTCCACTCCCCCCTCCCTGCCCAGCTAGGGTATAAAAAGCAGGACATCGTAGCTGTTGGCCCCTGCTTTTCTGGTTTCTGCCTCTGCTGGATGAGAGCTACTGCAGCTGCCCTCCTGCTCCTCTGCCACGTGGTTGGACCTGCTGCCTCCACGCTTCCTCAGAGAAAGGCTGGTTTTGTATTATTCTCTTGGTTTTGTCCCCCTGCCATCCATCCTTGTTCCTTGCCCTTGTGAACCTTTTTCCTGTTATTGTTATATATATATATATATACTGCTTAAAGACAACTCTTTACCTCTCTACTTCCAAGCCGACTCCAAATTATTGTTTGGTGGATTTGCTCCTTCCTTTTCTCCCCTCTCTGTTGGGAGGGAGCAGGGGGGGAGTGGGGAGAGATTCTCAGCCTTGCCCCCCACCTGAGCTCTTAACTTCCAGTTAAGGCTCAAACCACCACACTAATGTCCAGTCCAAACCTACCCAGTTGTAGCTTGAGGCCATTCCCCGCTTGTTCTATCACTAATTACCTGTGAGAAGAGACCAGCACCAGCCTCTTCACAACATCCTTTCAGGTAGTTGTAGAGAGCCATGAGGTCTCCCATTAGCCTCCTCTTTTCCAAACTAAACAATCCCAGATCCTTCAGTCATTCTTCATAAGATCTATTCTCCAGGGCCTTCCCCAGCTTTGCTGGCCTCCTCTGCATCTCTCTTGTACTGAGGTGTCCAAAACTGGACTCAAGGTGTGGCCTCACCAGGGCCAAGTACAAGGGGACAATCACCTCCCTACTCCTGCTGGACACAGCATTTCTAATACAAGCCAGGATGGCATTGGCTTTCTTGGCCAGCTGGGCACAGTTACTGTTACTGTTTTCACACGTACAGTATATAGCTGTGCAATGTGAGTAAATACAGAAATATTTAATCAGCTTAATATTCAGTTTTTCTTCATCATGTCTGCATATTTTACTCTTTCTGCACTGAAGATTTTGGGCTGGAATTCACTGAGACTGAGTGAAAAGGCTGTAAGAAGTTCCACAGCATCAAAGACTAAAATCTGACATTAACAGCTTTGTAAATCTGACATGAACAATTTATCAATTTAGCCATGACTTCAGAGGAAAACTTTGCTAAAATGCATTCCTCTGGGTGTTATCTAACTAGGAAATAATCCTTCAGGTTTCTGCAAAATGTAACCCACCTTGCTTGTCTTAGATTACATAGCAGATACTGAAATCATCTTTAAACAAGTCAGTTGAGAGGGAATTGTGTGACACTAAATTATTTCTTATCCTTACAAACAGACCGCAGAAACATGAGGAAATGAACTGATGGGTTTCGGTAGGTACAAGTTCACTTCTGTTACTTCTGTTTAGGTTTCTTGAGGCAACCAGTACATTTAGGAGCTTTCTTCTTCTGTCCTTTTCCTGTCTTCTTTTTTTTTTTTATTCTTCTTATTTTTATTTTTCTTCTTCTTATTTTTTCTTTTTCTCCTTTTTTCTTTCCTTTTCTTTTCCTTTTCTGAACAGAACAAATGTCAGTTTCAGACTTCACCTCAGGGTACTCTGACCACATTCTAGTCAAGCTTTTTCTAGGAGCTTAAATATGCATTTCCAAAACAGAATTTAGGAATTAAAGGACCAATTGCTCTCTGGTATGTATGGGTTCTCTGACAACTTTCAAGATATGAGGACTGCTGTATACAAATAGATGGAATGTTATTCTTCCCTGCAACAATAGCAAAAGTGGAATAGAATCATAGAATTATTATGTTTGGAAGGGACGTCAAGCACTATCTAGTTCCAACCTCCCCTGACATGGGCAGGGACATGTCACACTAGATCAGGCTGCTCACAGCCATGTCCAGCCTGGCCTTAAAAACCTCCAGGGATGAGGCTTCTACCATCTACCTGGGCAATCTCCTCCAGGGTCTCACCACCCCTATGGTGAAGAATTTCTTCATAACATCTAATCTGAATCTACCAATTTATATTTTTATTCCATTCCCCCTAGTCCTATAATTACCTGACACCCTAAAAAGTGCCTCCCCAGCTTTCTTATAGGCCCTCTTCAGATACCAGAAGGCCACAATAAGGTCTCCTCAGAGCCTTCTGTTTTCCAGACTGAATAGTCCCAACTCTCTCAGTCTGTCTCCATAGGAGAGGTGCTCCAGCCCTCTGATCACCCTCGTGGCCCTCATCTGGACACATTCCAGCACATCCAGATCTTTCCTGTAATAGGGGCTCCAGAACTGGGTGCAGTACTCCAGGTGGGGTCTCACCAGTGGAGCAGAGGGGGAGAATCACCTCCCTCGACCTGCTGGCTATGCTTCTCTTGAAGACCGGGAAACAGTGTCACCAAGTTGCAGTATCTTTAATGCTACCTGGTTTGCCCCTATATAGAAAGAGATCATGGCATGATATTACATACCCATAGCCAATAGAGACACTTTAGAGCACTTCTGGAAATTTCATCTCCTTTAAAACACAACCTGCTTGATTTTGAGCTAGTGTTGAAAAATTATATTCAGAATGAACAATGTTTAAAAAGTTTAAAATGCAGCATGATCCTCCTTCTTTTCTGTAAGGAAACTTCAGATGAAGCTAAGGATTTTATAGGAAGTTGCTATGTTTACTTTCTAGGATTTTGTTGAGGATCAAGCAAGAAAAATTGATAGAGAAATCTGTATATTTATTAATTATGAGCATGACTGGATAATATTTACAATACATGCACACTGTCCTTGCAGTTTGGAGAAATATTCAAGTTTATTTTCTTTTGGTTTTACTAAAGACTAATGTATCTGATTTGTGCACACAAAATCCAAGAATAGCAACAGCACTGCAGCAGATATTTGTGTTTTAAAAAATAATACACTATATAGATAAAGAAAAGCAGTCATCCATATAGGATATTGAAACTGTATCTTTGCATATGCAGTTTCCTTCATGCTGCACAAGCATTCTCTAAGGAAGAAATATGTAAAATCTAAAGAAAGCAGTAGGATTCCCTCATATATTGGAGTTTTCTAGGAAAGAGACAGATATAAGACCTTATAACAAAGGCAATTTCTAATGCCTAAGCTTTCTGTTCCAATCCAGACAAGTAATGCAGAGTCCCCCTGAGTACTAATTATGTCTACCTAAGTCATTATTAACAGGTCTGCAAAGTAAAGTATAGCAAGCCCCATCTCCTGCTCCATGCTGTGCCCTCTCAACTTCCATATTTTTTACATAGGTGTTTTTCCATCTGTTTAAACCCCCATAACAAAATCTTCCTTCTCTGTCTCTGATCTGGAGCCATTGCAAACAAATTCCATTTCTTAAAGGAATGATTTTACAGGAAGAAGTTTAATAGCAAATTATAATTTTTATGAGGACAAGGCATCAATATGTAGAAACTGACAATAAAACTACATAGATTTAGAGATGTGTGAGAAGAATTATTGTACAAGAAAATATGGGTCTCAGTTCCTGTCTTTTTGTAAATTAATTGGCAAAAAACCTCTGTCTGATTACACTGGTGGGATCAGGCCCTTAAATACATTGCTGTAACTCTTCTTAAGACTTCTAAATCTTATCTTAGGATCTCAAATCTTGTCTGTCTACCACAGGAAGGAGAAGTGTATATTTTCATAGTGGTAAAATGTTTATTTCACTGATTTAAAATGTGTTTGTGAAGCTGTCCTTGTCACTTCCAGACTGAAGTATTTATATGCATTTTCCCTTCCAAATTCTGTTTGGATAGCTGTAAGGGGGAAAAAAATGACAAATCTGCACAGCTACATCATGCTGCCTATTTAGACTTAATTTTACTACTGTCAAAACCTCAAACCGTTTAATGAGAGGGTTATAAAGTAATTATTTAAAGACTGAAAATGTGACATTACATTAAGAAATGATTGAAAGTACCTAGGACAGAAAAGGCAATACCATAAGAAGAAAGAAAACCAAAGCAAACAAAAGCCCCACACTGAAAATATGTTTGGAATCTTCTAGCATATTTCTTGTTTTATACAAGGGAACAATATTCATCTTTTCTCCTTTTCTTTTTCTTCTCTTTTCTCTTCTTTTCTTCTCTTTTCTCTTCTTTTCTCTTCTCTTGTTTTCTTTTCTTTTCCTTTCTTTTCTTTTCTCTTTTCTTTTCTTTTCTTTCTTTTTTTCTTTTCTTTCTTTTCTTTTCTTTTCTTTTCTTTTCTTTTCTTTTCTTTTCTTTTCTTTTCTTTTCTTTTCTTTTCTTTTTTTTTTTTCCTTTCTTTTCCTTTCTTTTCTTTTCCTTTCTTTTCCTCTCTTCTCTTCTCTTCTCTTCTCTTCTCTTCTCTTCTCTTCTCTTCTCTTCTCTTCTCTTCTCTTCTCTTCTCTTCTCTTCTCTTCTCTTCTCTTCTCTTCTCTTCTCTTCTTTTTTCTTTTTTTTTTCCCCACTCACTTCAAGTTCTATTCTAAACCTCCTTATCAAGACCTACTAATATTAATGCCTCTTTGACCAGGCTAAATAAATAAGTAAACACATGCTGTCATTTCTTGTGTTAAATCACTGCTGTCCAATGCAGTGAAGGAAGACAGCACACACAATTTATACTTTATTATGGTATACACAACAAATGGCACTTGAAAAATCTCAAGCAACTACTCAGATTATGTACTTGGTAATATAATATAACAAAATTAATTTATTAACCATTCATCAAAACAGAACATAATGGTTTGGAAGGGACCTTGAAAGATCATCTTGTCCAACCCCCTAGTTCAAATGCTTTAAAAGAAATGTGATGTTTTCTAAAGGTCACCAGTGAATATGAGGTGCTTCTTTACAGATAACCCCGGGAAACTGAGAAAATCCTGCACTTCATTTGGGAGTGCACTTCCAGCAATTCACCTAGCACCTAGTATATGCTAGGCTATATTTCTCTTAATGTAATTTCTTTAATGTCCCTATAAAATTCAGCATGTCAGTTGTGTGACATACTTTGCTTTCTTCACATATGAATCTGAAAACCATAGCTCAAACCAGTAAGAATTTGTGAAAAGGCCAACTTACATGAGCAAACAAATGAGTTTCTGTTCTGGGGGGGGAATTTTCAACCCACCACATTAGCACAAGCTCTTTCTAGGAAAATTAAAATCATCCAAGGGAAAAAAATAGCTAATAACATGTTTTCATAAGGCCCAAGTATTTTTCATATGTCTGCAAATGGAGCACCTACTGCAGCAGAAATAAATATAGCAACCTTAAAGTTGCCATTCACATGCCGTGCCTTTTCCATCTCTGATACACAGTCTCAAGGTTTTCCATTTTTCCCACTTACCCTTTGTTGTGTTGATAGGAGTGGAAAAGTTCTTTAAAAATCATAAGATATAATCAGCAATTATAAAAATATTCCTCTCTCTGCCGTTAAGGTAAAGGACAGAGGACCGTGGCCTCAGCACTTCAGTCCACAGCTCAGAGTTTTCAGGTGCAGTCACTACTGTGAATTTGAGCTTGTGCAAAATACTTCATTATCATGATCCTCTCCAAACCGGTGACTGAAAGTTTTCAAAAGCTTTTGAGTGATTTTGGTCCAGGGAGTAACATACACTGGAATAAGAATACACCTTACCTACCTTAGAGATTCCTCATTAACAAGGATTCCTAAAGGGATAAAATACGACACCTCACTTTCTGCTTCGGCCTCCTCTGAAGTCCATCAAACTAAACTGGAAACTTAAATGTGGTAGTCTGAATTCTATTTCCTCTCTACAGATCTCATTTTGATTTTTTTTTTTTTTTTTTTTTCTTTTTTCTTTGTTTATTTTCTTAATAAGCAGAAGTGAAAGCTATCCAATGCATCTTGAACATAATAGCACAGTTCTTAATCCTTAATCTTTCTTTTGCCACATATGCAGTCAAGTCAGAGGTGAATTTTGCCACTACTAATGAAAGCAAGCTGAAGCCCATATGTTTCTTCTCATCTAATTTTCAACATGTCCAAAGTGGTTTTGCAGTTATTTATTCAACTGTCAATACATTTTTTTTTCTCTAGTTAAACTGTATTTCTTGTGGACGAAAAAAGTTGTTTGTTGGGTTTTTTAAGTGGGATTTTAAACAAACAAGCAAAAACCCACCAGGTTTCATTCTTCTTGCATTATTTTACATTTCGAGAGGTGGATTTAGATTAAGTAATAAATAGATAAGTTATAAAATGAAAAATTACAAAAGCCAAAAAGCAACAGCTGGAAAATATTGTGTCCGTATTTCTGCAGCCAGTAAGTAACTTTTTCTGATGCTGAGAAATGTGAAATACTTTCTTGCAGATGACAAACAAATACACCAACTGAGAGTATCCCTTGTTGCTCTTACAAGTCCTCAATATTACCCCCAGTGGTCTAGGAGGCAATCACAATTTTGAAACATGACTTTAATTCTAATTTCTCTGTTATTATGTTGACAGAACAGCAATAAAAACAACTCTGCTTGGAACCTGCAGTAAACTCATCTGGTAGATTGAAAATATTACAGCTCAAAGTTGCCCTATAGAGAAATAAAATAAAACCAAGGAAATGCGAGAAGCAACAGGCTTATAATTCTTCACATATATACTTTGCTCTGACTTTCTGGGTGGGGAAAGTAATTATTCATGAACTGGACTATTGGTTAGATTGTATTAATTGATAAATCCAGCTCTCCATTATATGTATTATCCTGTAAAACAATATGCTCTGAAATAAAACCCAGTTTATACAGCGGACAAAGAAAATTGCTTCCTCTGGGCTTTTTTTGAGGTTTTGGTTTTGTACCTGGCCCATACTTTCTAAGAACAATACAATACAATACAATACAATACACCAGGTTGGAAGAGAGCTTCAAGATCATCACGTCCAACCCATCAACCAATCCAACCCACCCAAACAACTAGATCATGGCACCAAGCACCCCATCAAGTCTCCTCCTGAACACCTCCAATGATGGTGACTCCACCACCTCCACGGGCAGCCCATTCCAATGGGCAATCACTCTCTCTGTATAGAACTTCTTCCTAACATCCAGTCTAAACCTGTCCTGGTGCAGCCTGATCCTGTGTCCTCTTGTTCTGGTGCTGGCTGCCTGGGAGAAGAGACCAACCTCTGCCTGGCTACAACCTCCCTTCAGGTAGTTGTAGAGAGCAATAAGGTCACCCCTCAGTCTCCTCTTCTCCAGGCTGAGCAACCCCAGCTCCCTCAGCCTTTCCTCACAGGGCTTGTGTTCCAAACCCCTCACCAACTTCGTTGCCCTTCTCTGGACATGCTCCAGCAAGTCAACATCCTTCCTAAACTGAGGGCCCAGAACTGGACACAGTACTCAAGGTGCGGCCTAACCAGTGCAGTGTACAGGGGCCGAATGACCTCCCTGCTCCTGCTGGCCACACTGTTCCTGGTGCATTGTTGCTGATCACCCTGTTTTATAGTGACCCCCATAGATTCTGAATGAATTTTTTGGTGATATAAGACCTAGTATTCAATGCAGCAGTGACAAAAGGAGGAAAAGCATAAATAATATCTTGAATACAGGACCTACTGAATGAAATTCAGAATACTAGGATTCGCAAAGTTATTTTTCCTACTATACCTTCCCAATTGTCTTAAAATTTTTATTTTATATTTACCATTGTAGTCGGTAGCTTTCTACTGGATTTATAATTGCACTTTGATTTGGGGCATTTTCTGTCTATTTCTAGTTCAAAAATGTATGGATTGATTTATATTATCTCATGGTTTACCCTACATCCCAGTTCAAACCCAACAGATTATATATTAGCATTAACATTTTTGTTGGTTTTTTTTTGTTGTTGTCTGTTTGTTTGTTTTTTAAATCATAGAATCACAGAATCACTAAGGTTGGAAAAAACCTCAAAGATCATCAAGTTAACATTGTGCAACAATGATTATTTTGCCCTTTTTTTTTTAATCAAAAAATCTGGGAGTGGGAAACCAGAATCTGGGTAATGACTGAAAACCATTGTGACTTTTCTGCTTAGCAATCCATTAGGCTAACACTTTTAGATCAACCCAGGACAAGAACTTGTCCTTTTGGGTTGCCATTCATAGTGAGGAGTCAGTCAAAACAAGCATTGTGCTCCTGGCCCAAAACAAACCTCTGTGAGCTGTGAAATGAAACTGGTAGGAATCTTACCTCCTCTGCGCCAATGAACATGACAAGGTCACAACCTAGACACTACACTTATACACTTCAACTTTTTTCCTGTAACTGCAAAACAAAAAATATTGAAGAATTGGTCATATATTTATTACCTGTGGCTGAATTGCATTTATATTTGAATTTCATTTTGTTCTTGAAATAGAAACTTCTATAAGAAAAAACCCCCTTCATTTTCTAGTAATTTTTATTCAATGCTACAATGACAAAATGTATTTTAAACATGAATAGGGAAAGAAATAATATTTAAACATCCCAATTTCTCATTCAAACTAACATTAGAACTGCCACAAAGGTATTTTTATTCTTGATGATGAGGTTTTGAACTGTCAGTATTACTTGGTATGAAAATTTTGGAGGCCCTTAAAAAGGCAAAGTTGCAAACTTCAGATAGCAAGAAGTACAACATTGACACAATATTACCATTTTGTCTGCTAAATGATCTTAAAATTATAAAACAGTCTTTACCCTGTAAACCATAACCACACCATGTTTGGTAACGTGTATCTTCAAGGAGCAACTATCCACTTTCACAGGAAATCTATATTTAGTTAATTATCTCTTAAGTTTAGTTCAGCTCTTCTTTAAAACAAAGACAAATATTAATCAAAAGATAAAACTAACCAGACTGTATTTCAACTGTTTGGACTGTGTTTTTTAAAGCTGCTGTTATCTAAAGAAAAAGGAGGGGGAAAAAAGGATAATTTCATTCATTCTCTGTTTTGTCTCAAATTTCAAATATCATGAGATTAACTTTTGAAATAGTTCTTTCTCATTTTCTCATATCTGTATACTGTACAAATGCCAGAGACAGCTTTGCTATTTAAATGTGATCTGTGTTTATTACTCTATACACACACTGAAAGTAATAATTAATCACAATACTAATCATCTTTAGGAGATTCTCAAAGAATCTTAAAACCACAGTGAATAATATTCTCATCGTCTGTACATGGGAATTGGAGGCACATATGGGAATAGAATTTGTCCAAAATCTCACAGTAAATCAGTAACAAAGTGATAACTGGAATATTACTTTTCTGACTCATATCTTTGCTTTAACCAGAAGCTGACCCTGACCATGTGAGCGAGGAGTTTGAAACATAAATTTCATATACATACATTTGCACAGAATGCTTTGAGCAAAATGATAGAGTTCAAAAAAAGAAGCAAAGGAATTGTTTTCTTTCGATGGGTAAACTCACTACCAAAATTAGAAGAAGGTGTAAGGCTAGGGAAAAAGGTATACTTATTTTGGAGATTTTCCATTTGGTAACAAGCCTTCCAGAGGTGTAAAACAAAGGAGGTCGCTTATTTTTGCCCTTTGACTAATACCTGAGTTAGAGTAGATGGCAAGTGCAGTCAGATGGATGATTACTCATATAGCAAAGTAAATTTATTTGGAGCTGCAGTAAGAACTTTTGGAAAAATATATTGGAAAATCTAATTGTACTGTTTCAAAAAATATTATATCCACCCACTTACTCAAGCCTCAACCAGCAACAAATTTATTGTACCCTTCCCTGGAGACTCACTACATAAGAAATAGGGTGTCAGAAACATCTCTATTTTTTTCCTTGGGGATAAATATAATACCAAAAAAACTTTTTGGGATGCAGAATTAAGTGCATGAAATTTTATTGTTGGTTTACTTCCAGAAATTCTCTTGTAGATTTCCTCTGGAGACAATACTGATCCAATCTGAAAGCTCCATAGTTCTATGAGTGAACTTCTTTTTTTTCCTAAAACATTTTCTTCCAGAAATATTTATCATTTGGGGGGGGGGGGGTAGGGGTGGAGAATACAGATATAAATGAAAACTGTTCTCAGGAATGTTGAGTTGCCTGGAGGACTATGGTGTAATAAAGCATGATATTTAGCTCTTTGGAAAATAACTAATTAAACAAATTAATTGTGATATGGTGGAAAAAATTCTACTGAGTTTAGTGGGTTTTTAAAAAGCACATGGCTAAATTATGTTACAATACAATACAATACAATACATCACCAGGTTGGAAGAGACCTTCAAGATCATCGCTTTCAACCCATCAACCAATCCAACCCACCTAAATACAATACAACAATACAATACAATACAATACAACCCACCTAAACAGTTTGGGTGCTCATTTTGCCTTCCCTCCTAGTTTCATTGTGATACTGTGTATTCTTTTGATACATATTTGGTTTTCACATTTATTTCATAAGAGTAAGTGCAATCTTTTCCCTTTTTCTTTATCCATCAAATCTGGATGCTTATCTTCCTTGGCCTTCCCAGAGCTGCAGGAAAAAAACAAAGAAAGAAAATCAAACCAAGCCAAACCAAAACCCAACCAAACAGAAACACACTTTCCCCCCTGCCCCCAATAAAATGTGACCTCATCAATGTTTATAAATCATTAAATTGTGTCTTCATCAATGTTTATAAATATGTAAAGGGTGAGTCCTGAGAGGATGGAGCCAGGCTCTTCTCAGTGGTGCCCAAAGACAGGACAGGGGGCAATAGGTGGAAGTTGAAGCATAAGAAGTTTCACATAAATATGAGGAAAAAATTTTTCACTGTGAGGGTGACAGAGCACTGAAACAGGCTGCCCAGGAGGGTTGTGGAGTCTCCCTTTCTGGAGATATTCAAAACCCACCTGGAAGTGTTCCTGTGTAATCTGGCGTAGGTGATCCAGCTCTGGCATGGGGGTTGGAAGGTTGGACTAGATGGTCTTTCAAGGTCCCTTCCAGTCCCCGAAATTCTGTGATTCTATGACTCTGTGGAAACAAACAAACAGATAAGAACACCAAGCTATTCTGAAATATCTCAGAAATGGAAATAATTATCTTTGCTTTATGATTTTAAATTATGAATTAAATGCTCTGATCAATTATGAGTTTGAGTTTTGCTTCAACTAATGTTATTTTCAGATGCTTTGTATCTCAGTGCTGTTGATTTACCTTGCACTTGGCTTTTGACAGTGCATACAGAGTTATTTCAGTAAATCCAACTGGTAAAAGAGAGAAGTATCTTTCCTGTAAATGTATACCAGCACTGAACTTATAACAAACACCATTTCAAATTTTGCCCATGGCTATAGAGTCATAGAATTGTTAGGCCTGGAAGGGGCCTCAAGTATCATCTAGTTCTAACCCCCCTGCCATGGGCAGGGACACCTCACACTAGGTCAGGTTACTCAGAGCCACATCCACCCTGGCCTTAAAACCCCCCAGGGATGAGGCTTCCACCACCTCCCTGGGCAACCAGTTCCAGCATCTCACCATCCTCATGGGGAAGAACTACTTCCCAACATCCAGTCTGAATCTACACATTTGTATTTTTGTTCCACTCTGTGAGAGACTAAACTTGTCTCTCCTGGTGTGACTCAACAAAGATAAAATCACTTGCTGCTTGCCCAGACAATAGCTGATGTGCGTTGGGCAGAGCCACTGGAAGGACTCTTGGAAGGTGCA
Organism: Colaptes auratus; assembly: GCA_015227895.2. NCBI lineage: Eukaryota > Metazoa > Chordata > Aves > Piciformes > Picidae > Colaptes > Colaptes auratus. The sequence continues at coordinate 48,777,944 of CM037640.1, read as the reverse complement.
AAGATAACATTGCTCACGGGACTGCAGCTGGCCTACAACAATGGTCCAAGGGCCCAGCCATCACGCCTTCAGGACAAGATCATTTCCAGCCATCAGATACCTCAGGAAAGGACAATGGATTCCCTGATGTGTAAAGGGTGTGTGGGTAGGTAGATGGAGCAGGAGGAGGTGGAGGCCTCCTCCCCCTCTATCCAGACGGCTGCCCAAACTCACCTGAGTACACAAAAAGATTTCCTGGGGAATGATACCTGGACACTTACCTAAGGATGACTTCCCAGAACGATACCCTGTCGAACAACACCTGGACACTTGCCTGAGGACTAAAAAACTGTATAAAAGACTGGAGCAACTACTGGCTTGGTTGAAGAAAAATGCAGAAGAAAACTGGAGAAGCAAAATGCAGCACCACACGCTGGAAACATCACGGGGCCAACACAACGGATCTTGGACTCTGTAAACCCTCTCTTCGTGCCCTAAGTTCCGGCTGCTGCAACTCATGGAGCTGAAGAAGCTGCCCAGAGGACCACATCCCTTCTACAGCCAAAGCCTCAGCACCCTTCCTCTACAGACCCGACATCTCCTGCAGCACCATTTCTCTACAGACCCAACATCTCCTGCAGCACCTTTCCTCCACAGACTCAAACTGTCTTGGGGGGTGGTGAGGGGTGTGGTAATATAATTCCTTTCCTCTTCTCTCTTCTCTCTCTATTCTCTCTCTCTCCCCTTCTGATCCATCCACTTTATTTATGTCCATCCACTGTATTTATGTAATAAATAGTCTAGCTGTTGATATTTTGGCCTCGTTTGTGCCTCTCATTTCACAACACGGGAATATTCATTAAAAACCTGAATCTCTTTCCCTCTCAGGATCGAGACATTAGACCTTTACACACTCCTCCTAGTCCTATCACTACCTGATACCCTAAAAAGTCCCTCCCCAGCTTTCTTGTAGGCCTCCTTAAGATCCTGGAAGGCCATTCTAAAACCATAATTAATAGTAAATGAAATTGCTGACATGAGAAAACATAATTACAATATTTTTTACTTTATGCAGGAGACATTTTAGTTTCTGGTCCAAATTTTTCAAAAGTTCCTAAATAAAATAGACAATTATGAGCAGAGCTGGATGTGTTTTTCCACCTGGTGCTGATCTGTTCTAAGAGGTGACCACAGCCTATTTGGCAGCTTCTCATTATCATCTTGCACACGTGCTTTCTGCTGCAGATTGATACCTGGTACATCTGAATGTATAGCTACAGAGACAGCTGCCTTCCAGTTCCAGTTCAGCTTTTACAATCCTTAACAGTAACCTCTGTTGGCTTGTTGCTAAGTTTTGACCAAACCCAAGGAGATGATGAATATTCTAGGATATGTTTGAAGACCTTATCTGAATGAGGACATTGAGCTAGTTTATTTCAATGTCTACATAGCTAAACTACCCCAGAAGATTGTACAGACATGTTTATTTCAATTTATGGCTTTGAAGTGTAGACTGAATAACTTTACATCAAAGCTGTACATAAGGGCACTTACGCCGATGTAAGAGAACCACACAGACCGTCGGATTAATAGATCATACATTTGTTTAAAAACACCAATCCAATATTATGGTAAAATAAAGGGGATTAGGCATCTCTAGAAGGCAACTGATCCTATTCCAATAAATAAAACCATTTTCTGGAATCTCATGTTAGATGACAAATTCATGAATTCTGCCATTGAGGTGCTGAAGCTTAATAAATCACCAGTCTTCCTCTGGCGACTTTCAACAGCATTTAACTTGAATACCCTTCAAAAAACACAGGAAACATTATGCCACAAACCTAGAGTTGAGGTTCATTCAAGGCATTTAAATTGATTAAGCCTTTTTGCCCTTTTTAAAAATTGTTATTATTTGCCTTGGGGTCTTACTTTCTTACCCAATGTGAAAAGTCTGAGCAAACCTGTTTGACAGTAAGAGTCTTGTTTTTAGTGTTATACAAATAATATTGAAGTTAGTCCTCAAATAGCCTCATCTTAAGTGTCATCTCACCTTCCCTGGGTTATTCAGTAGTGGGATTACAAAGAGGCCACAAGCACTTCTTGTCCCCCAGGGAACCACCCACCTTTGTCCATATGCAGAAAATCTTTCTGAAGTATTTGTTTTATACCTAGAGTGACATAAAATTTACATTGTCTTTAAGCACACTCAAATAGAAGAGTTGATAACAAGTAAATACAATTTCTGACTAATCAGGAAGGTGAATTTGTGTAACAAATTATGTAGTGCACAGTTCTCTGCCTGTTAAAATGTCTCAAATCATGTCAGTTTCTAAATATTTTCTCTGGTCACAAGTTTGCAATGTTTTGTCAAGATGCCCAGTTTATCCTGACAGAGTGACAGCTCCCTCACAAAATCCATTATAGGTGCAAATGTGAGACTAAGTAGGACTGAGGTTGCTAAAACGGAGTGCCACCAGGACCTGCAATGTTTTGAAAAGAACTAGAGTCTATATTTGTGACAGAATGGATTACATTTTTGGTACAACTTCTTTAGTATCTGTGGGGTTACACTGATGTTAACATTATATGAAGAAAGCAGTTTGCCTTTCCTTTGCACAAATTGTATAGGCTTCCCTAATTGTATCTGAATCAAAATCAATTAGCTTTCAATGGAATAACCAGGAAGCAGATTTCCATCCAACGTCATGCTGTACTGTAGCCACTTAGACATTTGTGAGGTCTTTGCAACTTGTTAAACTCACTAAATAACAGTATTGCCAATTTTTATTCTCTCCTGCATACTCTTGTACAGGTGAAAGGTACTAATACCTATCCACAGATCCTTTCATTTCTCAAAAATTCTGTTCCTCGTGGCCAAAGGATCTCAAAGACATCCAAAATCAGAAGTGAGTTGCAACTGAAGTATCCTCTAAGGTCACATTTCACAAAGAAAATCCTAGCAGCAAGAAGTATTACATTATTTCCCCAGAACAAGCAATCTTTTTCAGTCTCTAAAAGAAGTGCAGTTGCTTGCTGAGAAGAATGGTAGCCATGCCACAGTTATTTAAAAACTTGTCTTCACTCTGCTGCCCAGTAAATCAAGCAGTGGTAAGCAATCTAAAAGGGAAAACAAACAGTTTGTCCCTGCACACTGAAAGTGCAGTGTAAGCACCAAGCTGGTAAATCCTATTGTCATTAATCTTTTTCTACAGGACTCCCTGTCACCATCTCTGAGTTGGTGACACATAGTCAAGTGTACATTGAGAATGAAGAACCACTTTGCATTGTTTTGAAACCTGTCTAGGGCCGTAGTTGCAAACATTTTCGTTTTTAACCCAGTAAAATTTAACCAACTGGATGATAAACAATCACACATTCAGCTAGTGAAATGTTTTTCACCCCTCCACCTCCCAATGTATCATAGTTCCCTTTCTGAACAGAAAAGAAAAAAATGAAAGCCCTATGGTTTAATAAAATCTTACATTAAATTTTGGCAAGCCTTCAAGCAAGCCTTTCTGAAAACAAAGGTGCATCTGTTTCATTTACATTTACTCTGGTAGATTCCCCTTATGTCCTAAACCTTTCTTTCTACTTTCTACTACCTAAAAGTAATACATAATGAAGTGCTTTGGAAACAACATTCAATGATCCCTTTATTAGTTAAATGGCATGTAGATAGGGTGATTGGACATCAATTACAAAATGCAACTTTTCCCCCAATCATCCACCAGGCTGTTCCATTTTCTGACAGAATGATTTGTTTTGTACTCACCAGTGGAAGGGTAATGTAAATATCTCAGCTAAAATGCCAGCACAGAATGTGTTAAAATCCTGGAATGATACCAGTGGGTGAATTATCTATGTAGAGTATAGATTTCTTTCTTTGTAATGTGCTGTCAGAGCTCACACCATTCAGGAAAATTTAATTGAAGACAATTACTGGAACAGATGAGCCATAGGATAGAAATTATATTATGCTTATTGTCAGATAGGTAACCTGGACACCACTGAGTCTTGGAGAAAAGACTATTATTATTCTCACACACTGAAAAATGTGCACTAAAAGGTTTAAAAGCAAAGTATCCAGAGTTTAGAAAAATGAAAACTAATCACATCCTGGTAAACTAAGCCCATTCAGAAACTGAAAAAGATAGAGGGAGCTTTTCTTTCTCAAGAGATATATGCCAGCTTCACTGTGAAAAAGAACTTATGTATAGTGCCAAGTCTGACAAAAGCATCAAACCAAAGGCATATTGTGTTGGAAAGAGAAATGTGTGTTGGTACTTAGCAAGTCCAGAAATTCAGAGGTTATGGAAAGGCAGCACACCTTTCCTCAGTTTACCAGCAGAAACACGTCCAGAGGACCAATACCATGAATGAGTGAAATTAAGCAAATGAAAGATATCCCATGTGCAAAACTTGAGAATATCAGAGGTTTTATTTGATCCTCCATCTTCTGGAAAGACAGCCAAGCAGGCAAAGAAAGAAGTAAATGTTTAGCAACATTTGACAAGATTGACACATCATTTTTCTGTGAGAAAATGCTTATCTGTCACACAGATTAGTTGAAATTGATACAGAAAATAAATAAGACAACTTAATAATTTATCTTTTTTTTTCAGTATATCCCAGTGAGTGCAGAAACCCAAAATTCCAGAGAGGATTAAAAGGATCAGCAACAAAATTTTTTTCTCCATTTTTTTTTTGTAAATTATTCTTCTTTGTAATTTGAATTTATATCATGACTTATAACAAATTATTAAATTTTGTTTCTTCCTAGCTGTGCAACAAAAAATTCTCAGCCTTTCACCCTTGAAAAGAATAATCAATTTGTACTGATTGTGGAGGCCATAGTTTCTTACTTATCATTAATTAAGGTATCCTTATTTAGTAGAAAAGCAAATAAAAACCAGAATATTATTGGAATAATATGCAAATTTTAATCAAGCAAAAAAGAGAAAGCATTCAATGAATATGAAATTAGCATCTCCATTTGCCTGTTACCAACCTACCTCAATATTTCTCACTAGAATAGATATCATTATACTTTTAAAACTTCTGTTTTGTTTTAAAATTATGAAATAATTATGGAGTAACAATGGAGGTAAACATGTGGAAAGAAATCATTCATAATATCTTCACAGAATTCAAAGTAGATATGTACAAATTTCATCCAGGGTTGTTTGTTTATCTGTGGGTTTTGTTGGATTGGTTTGGATTGGATTGGATTGGATTGGATTGGATTGGATTGGATTGGATTGGATTGGGTTGGGTTGGGTTGGTTGGATTGGATTGGATTGGGTTGGGTTGGATTGGATTGGATTGGATTGGATTGGTTGGGTTGGATTGGTTTGGTTGGATTGGTTGGATTGGATTGGATTGGGTTGGATTGGATTGGGTTGGATTGGGTTGGGTTGGATTGGATTGGGTTGGGTTGGATTGGATTGGGTTGGATTGGATTGGATTGGATTGGATTGGATTGGATGGATTGGATTGGTTTGGAGTAGATTGGATTGGGTTGGATTGGATTGGGTTGGGTTGGATTGTATTGGATTGGGTTGGGTTGGATTGGATTGGGTTGGATTGGATTGGATGGATGGATTGGATTGGATTGGATTGGTTTGGAGTTGATTGGATTGGGTTGGTTTGGATTGGATTGGATTGGGTTGGGTGGGTTGATTGGATTGGATTGGATTGGATTGGATTGGATTGGTTTGTTTTCTTCTTGGCTGGCTGGTTGGTTTTTAAGGGTTTTGGTTGTTACCATTTTTTTGTTTTTCCATTCTGTAACATTATAAATATTACCTTGATGAAAATAATTCAAGTAAACCTATCCTAGCAAAATTCTTCTTATATTTATATTGAAATATCACACACCTTCAGAGCAATGCAAACCAGGAAGCAAGTATGCATTAAAAATGCCAATAATTCATGGTAATAAAGAGAGACTAAAATAAACTGAGTAGACAACATACCATAAAATATACTGTTAGGGAATTAGGACATATATCTAAGGTGAGATGCAAAATACTACTTCAAAATGTTATGCTTTAACAATGAAATGTTGAAATAGCTGCATCTTGAAAAAAAATACTTCAATGACTGCAAGTTATATTGTTTCATTGTGCTTTATGACATATTTTGTGGAGCATAATTTGAAAGAAAAAAGATTAATTTTTTTCTTTAGTATTACATACCTTTTTCCCCCCTCAAATGAGGTCTTATGATGTAGGGGAAATTTAAATCAATGGCTTGGATTGTAGGCTATATCACACCATTAAAGTTTGGTACTAAATCCACAGTACATGACTGAAAACAATATTAGAATAGAATAGAATAGAATAGAATAGAATAGAATAGAATAGAATAGAATAGAATAGAATAGAATAGAATAGAATTAACCAGGTTGGAAAAGACCTTCGAGATCATCGAGTCCAACCTATCATCCAACACTATCTAATCAACTAAACCATGGCACCAAGCACCCCATCCAGTCTCTTCCTAAACACCTCCAGTGATGGTGACTCCACCACCTCCCCGGGCAGACCATTCCAATGGGCAATCACTCTTTCTATGAAAAACTTCTTCCTAACATCCAGCCTAAACCTCCCCTGGTGCAGCTTGAGACTGTGTCCTCTTGTTCTGGTTGCCGGAGAGAAGAGACCAACCCCCACCTGGCTACAATATTCCTTCAGGTAGTTGTAGACAGCAATAAGGTCTCCTCTGAGGCTCCCCTTCTCCAAGCTAAGCAACCCCAGCTCCCTCAGCCTCTCCTACAGGGCTTGTGCTCCAAACCCCTCACCAACTTTGTTGCTCTCCTCTGGACACGTTCCAGCAAGTTAAAATCTTTATTAAACTGAGGAGCCCAGAACTGGACACAATACTCAAGGTGTGGCCTAACCAGTGCTGAGCACAGGGCATAATGACTTCCCTGCTCCTGCTGGCTACACTGCTCCTGATACAGGCCAAGATGCCATTGGCCTTTTCGGACACCTAGGCACACTGCTGGCTCATGTTCAGCTTACTATCAAGCAGTACCCCCAGGTCCCTTTCTGCTTGGCTGCTCTCCAGCCACTCTGACCCAATGATAGGTGTTTTTTGATTTGATAAGTCTACTCACATGTTCATGTATGCTTTGGTCCCATTCTAGTGCATGCCAGATTTGCTTACTTGTTGGAGAGGTGTGGAGGAAAGCATGATTCATTGATGAATCCTTTTACAAGTTTAACATGTTCACAACTACATCACTTACTCAGAAATGTCTGTTCCCTTGCAACCTCAAAAAGGTGACACATTTATTGTCCTGACACCTTTGTCCATCATACATGCATCCACAGACTATTTTTGTTTCATTTTGTGTTCAAACTCTACGTAATTCTGCAAAATTATTGCATTCTATGGGTAGTTCAGTTCCATGGTTTGAGCTCATAGCTGCATTAATGATAGATTTTGTATCTAAATTAACAAGTATTATAGCCTTACATATAATGGTGAAAGGGTTTTTGCTGAAGACCTAGTGTGTAACTGTATGTTTTTTTTTAAAGGTTTTACTTTGGATTAGGTCTAGAGAGGCTGAGGGAGCTGGGATTGTTCAGCCTGGAGAAGAGGAGGCTCAAGGGAGACCTTATTGCTGCCTACAACTACCTGAAGGGTAGTTGTAGCCAGGTGGGGGGTGGGGGGGCAGTCTCTTCTCCCTGGCAACCTGTGACAGAACAAGAAGACACAGTCTCAAGCTGCACCAGGGGAGGTTTTGGCTGGATGTTAGGAAGAAATTCTTCATATAAAGAGTGATTTGCCATTGGAATGGTCTGCCCAGGGAGGTGGAGGAGTCACCATCACTGGAAATGTTTAAAATAAGACTGGACAAGGCAATTAATGCCATGGTTTAGTTGATTAGATGGTATTGGGTGATAAGTTGGACTTGATGATCTTGAAGGTCTTTTTCAATCTGGTTAATTCTGTATTCTGTGTTCTTATAGACTAGCTTATGTCCTTTAATTTAGCTCACTTCAAAAGGAGCCCAGTTTATGTACTCCATAAAGTGAATCAAAGTATAGTTAGCAGAAAATTGCTTTGAAGTGCCCTTCTGATCTGAGATGCTGCCTTAAAAGCTGATATTTCAACATGTTTTATCTCAAATTGAAATAAAAAAGGCAAAAACCCATAATTTAAAATCAAATGAATAAGTCTGGTCAAAAGAGGTATTTCAGTGCAGCCTGGCAATAATGTATGGCAGGTAACAAAACTGATTCCACTTTACTGTGTCCTGTATACACAGTCTATGGGATGTGTATATATGTACCTACACTGCATATGGACTCTATTCTCTGAGTTGTCTATATGTTTCAAGATACGGACACTACACTGATTACATTAGCTCATTCATCTGCATCTTCTGCGGTTGATAAGGCAGTTGATAGTAAATCAAGTTCAACAGTTTGTGTCATGCTGTCAGATCAAACCAGAATTTCAAATTCCACTCATTCAATACAAAAATGTTACTTCCTGGCCCTATTTATTTTCTGACAGTTCTGTCTTTTTGATAAAATGCACTGAAAAGAATGTGCGTAATAGAAAACTTATGTTTACATTTTTAATCAGGCTTGATTTATTTCTTATTGATAATCAACATGGTTTTGTCAGTTTAGGTGATAAACAGCAGTGAAAACTGCTTGCATCTTATTCCTTGAATAGGTCATGTGTTCAGTCAATAAGAACTGAGTCTTTTTTAACAACAGTAAAAAGAAGCAAGTGATTTTGCTTCAACATGTTACAGAAACCTTGGTGTTAGCTGTACTTCTGCTTTTAAAGGACTCACTGTCTAGGATCATATTCAGTTTTCTTCAGAAAAATAATTGAAGCCTAATGATTGTCAAATAAAGTTTTCAAGACACTGGAAAACAGAGCAAACAAAGCAAACACAGCAAGAAACCAAAACCGAAACCAAAACCATCCAACCAACCAAAAAAACCCAACAAACAAACAAACCCCAGAAAACACCACAAACCACATGTAGGTTAATGAGATGATCTTCTTTAAGTGGGTGTCTGTTTCACTTCTGGATCCCTCTTACCAGTTATCCACTTTGACATACTTTCACACCACATTCCGCTTCATGCATCCCCCACACTTTGGACTGCAACTTAAGCTGGGTGCAAAACATCTTTCCTACTCTTCTGTTATACCTAACTCATCACACCCCGCCAGGGGAATCCCAGGAGGGTGTTGGCCACAGTGGGCTGGGAGCAACACTTGTAAAGACAAGATAGCTTTACAGAGCTATCCATACAGATTTCAAGTACCTATGAAGAATACAATGTTCAATCCAATTATTGGCTGCACCTGCAGATGCGGAGCTGTGGCAGGCTCACCTTTCTTGGTTTTCCACATTGGGCAACTCTTAATATTTAATTTTTTTTACTCTAAACAGCTTAAAGTAGAATTCTATGACTAATTAATTGCCACACTGTTTTAATGGGATGCTTATAATTTTATGGCCTAACTTGGGGACTGCATAGTATCTAAAAAAACAAAAAGAGAGAGAAATGTTCTTTTTCCTGATTAAAAAAAAAAACAACAGAAGGGTTAATACATTTTTAAGACTCTAAAACGTGCTACAAATTGTTGCTAGCTATGATCAGCCTAAATACCCCTTAAAGAAATGAAACTTCAAGGTACATCTCTAGGAGCAATGAATTCTGTAAGGTCAATCTTCTGGTGTGAATAACAGTATGTTTTGGAAAGAGATAAGTTTAAAATGGTGTTAGGGATACTGGAAGATGAAAAGCTCAGGGCAAATCTCTCAGTGTAATGTGGCAGTGAAAATAGTAAATGCCATTCCAAGGCTGCATTACACGAAAGAGCTAACTCTAAATCAGCCAGAAAGCAGATTAGAAAGTGGATCTCCCATATCTCGGATGAGTTTGCTAACTACATATTATTCTAAAACAAGCCTCCTTGAATCTCTGTTATTGGAATTAAATTATTTCTGAGACAGAGTACTGATGATCAAAGCCTCCAAGGCTGTCAGACACTGAACAGACTACTGCATTTCCACACTACTGCAATGAATGTTTAAATATTCATGGCTGTAGAATAGTGTTAAGGGAGAAAACATAGAGCATCCTTTACATGTGCAGACTGTGTACCTTCTGATAAGTGGGAGTTGTGGTTTCCTGTATCCTCAGGCAGAAGTGACACTGTGGCTAGCTGAGAATTTTTTGTTCCTAACACATAGTTAAAAATAGGATGCCACATCCTGTACTGTCAGTCTAAGCCCCAATAGGGATGATTTTTATTCCCTTTAAATTTTTTCATGTTCAAATTGCATAGGTAGATTATTCTGAGACAGCCAAACTTTTCTTTTTTTTTTTAACCCAGGGAGTTCAAAATATTTTGGATTACCTCTACTCTTAATGCAGTGTCATTGCTTGGCATAAATGAGACCACCACAGGAAAACTTTCTCTCTAGAGGTACATAGAAACATTACATAGCAGCTCCAAGGGTGATCATTGTTCAGAATACAGAATTAACCAGGTTGGAAAAGACCTTCAAGATCATCAAGTCCAACCTATCACCCAACACCATCTAATCAACCAAACCATGGCACCAAGTGCCTTACCCCTGGAAGACACACTTTGTAAGAAACTAAGAGAAGCTGCTTCTACTTACATCAGCAGAGATTATGCCCACATTGGTGATTTTTTGCATGTTACATTGTGTGGAGATAAAGTGCAATTGAATTAAAAAATATGTTAAGAGAATTTAGTGGCTGAAAGAAAAGATGGGCAAATAAAAATGAGCAGAAATAATGTTAAAAATTGACATATTTTTGCTGTTCAGGATTGCTATATCTTTCAAAGGAATATGGCATGTATCACCTGGGCATTTGGTTCACATTTGTTCTATTTCCATGACTTTACTGAACTTGATATCATCATTGCCTTATCAAATTCTGTGCTTGGTACTGTGCAGGAAGTAAGTCTCCTGGCCTTAAAACATGAAATCTAAACTCACTTCAAATTCAGAAGACAGTAACGTTCTTATAGGCCAGGAGGATTTGATTCATATTTAGTTGAAAGGTCTTCAGTGCTACAATTTTTATTCTGCTATGGTTGATTGGGGTAATGTATCCTCCTTACTGTGTATGGAATGATCACTAATAGTATTTGGGACCCACACTAGAAACCGTTATGCAGGATATGATGTGAAAAATAATGACAGATACCTCCTTTGTCCCAGAAAACTGAATGTCTGTGGGGTTCAGTTTTTTTGAATGAGCTACAATTCATTCAACACACAGTCAATACAATAAATGAAATTTATTGAAGTGCTTATGTATCCACGTGGGAAAAACAACAGTGTTTGCATGCCTTTAATCCTTTGTCCCTCAGAGACACCTTTTTGTTACATGTTTTGTGATAATCCAAGTAGTTACAAAGTGAAGGCTCTTTAAATACCATTCATATGGTTCGTACTGATAAATGTCCTTTGTGGACACTGAAGTTGATTTATTACCTGCTTAACACTGAAGAATGTATTGTTTGCCAAGTGAAAAAAGAAAAGTCTTCATTTAAGGATTAATATGAGCTATACCCCATCTATTTTACTGAGATAGGTCTCTGCAAAGCATGCAACATGTTTTGTTAGCAGAAAGATTTTTAACCCACAAGGTAACAGCATCTGAAAAATATTAAGTTTATGAGTGAAAAACAAGGAAAAAAAAATCACTTTTACATTATTTCATTTACAGCTGAGAAGACAAAAGATCTGCTTGTCTGGCTGCAATCTTCACATATGACTATGTGAGGCACACAACCCTTTTGTTTTAAAACATCAAAATACAAGGGATTTTGGTTTATTTTAGTCAAAATTGGATATACTCAGGAAGCCATAAATTTCTTTTAAATTCCTTTTCTTTCCCTACTAAGATACCTATCCTCAAGGACCAAATTCAGTTCTTTGGGTTTTGGGTTTGGGTTTCTTTTTCCCATCAAAGTCCCTGAATATTTTTTGATAGCAGTGAATGTTGACTCACAGCCGATGGACTCTCCAGCTCTGCTAAATTGTATCCAATGCCATTTATTTACTAATCTTTCTCTTTTAATTATTAATGTATCCACAACTGCAATAACCAAAACAATTTACAAAGTGATGGAAGCTACAAAATTAGGAGTATGACAAATAGTTGGGCCAGTGATAGAAAGCATCTCAACAGGGCAATGCAATGGCAAATGAGCATTAATTCTTGTTAATCAAAATCAGGCTGAGTTGTGGATCTGCTGATAACCATCACCAATGTACCAGGGTAGAAGAAAAGAAGCAAATACTGAAGAAACCAGAAAACTGTTTCACTTAGTATGAACATATTTAATGGACTATGAGAGCATTTTTTAAATTACATCCTGGTTTTGACCTTATGAGACCACACTTCTCAATGCTTCAGTTTCAATGCAGTTAATTAATTAACTTTAGTGAGTTGGTTGCATAGTAAATGAATACAAATTAGACATTTAAAAGGTATTCCTTAAGAATTCATTGTACAATGTAAAGTACATCTGGAGCTAGTGGAATGTCCTCCAGAACTGAGTAGAGATAAAACGAAGAAGTTTTTACATACATAAATGATTCCTACAGCCTACAAAATTTATGATGATGTTCTTTTGTGTGAGAGTTTTTAAACCTCTCTTCAGACTTTCAATTGTAACTTTTTAAAATCAGAATTATAAGTAGGATATTTGTGCCAATAAAAATGTATAGGGCTCTTTCTTAATGTTTTTTAGTATTATGTACGATAGTTAATTGATGTTACATAAAGATCTATAAATTCATAACAGCATTATGACTTTCTACTATATGGTGTGGACAACATTTAAATGTAATTTAGTCATAGTGCTAGACAGACTTATCTACTGCAGAAGATTAGACACATGGGAATCTTTGAATGCAGCAAATCAGAGAGCCTAATTTCCACAGAGATTAGTGGCTGATTGACTTCTTAACTGAATCAAGCTTCAGTGTGAATTCGTATTTATTGCAGCCTCTTCTCACTACAACTCCTCCACCTTGTAAAATCATAATTATAGAATCATAAACTGGTTTGGGTTGGAAAGGACATTAAAGATCATCCGGTTCCAGCTTCTCTGCAATGGTGTCCTTATTTTGCTGGGACAAAGTCTTAGTCCAGCCATGGTCTGCTGGCTGTTAGCAGTTTCAAGTCATCCTGGACAGCTGGCTTGGGTTGTCTCACAGGTGTCTCCCATACCGTAAAGGTCATAGTTTAAAGGAGAAAGTTTGCTTGGGATAGAGCCTACTTTTGCTTGGGGTTTCCTACTTGAGGTTCTGGTCTGTCTTGGGCCCTACTGACCCTCCTCTTTTTCCTTCTGTTCTTGAAATCTTCCTTTCTCTTTATTGTGACTATCCTACACTCAGTGGGCTCAGTGTAGCTTTGTATGCTTTATTGGTATTCATTTGGCTGAACGACCCAAAGCTTTAGACTGTCCCTTTTCAAAATGAGGGTTATATTTCGTCTTTTCCTCCTATGTCTCTGTGCACCTTGAGATTCCTTACATGCTCTTACAATACCTCCTGCAACACCTTTTGGTAATTTTCCCAGTGTTCCTAGCTTTCATTTATGTAAGCTATTTTTACAGCAGAACAGCAACATTATTTATTTCTGTTTCTGAGTGGCTTTACTGGACATTATACCCTCATTGCTGATGAGCTGAACGGGCTCGTGGATTCTGAGATCCTGCAGCTCCAAGTATGTTAGCCTGCATTTATGTCACAGACATTGGAACAAAAAGTTAATGAGATAAATTGACAGAAACAGACTGCATGACTGTATAAGCTTCATTTTCTTGGGTGAAAAGAAAAAAAAAAGAAAGAAAAGTAAAGGGTTCTGGTACTTCCAAAGATAGGTAGCAACTAACCAATACAAACTGAGAACTGCATTTTTACTCAAAGCTATCTAAATTTCACATGAGGCCTCACAAAGTCTTTGTTTTGGGTCAGGGGCTCAGATGTTTCTAGGAATGTTCTCTAAGGCTTTAATGGATGTTATGATATTTCTCACTGTTGTTAGCACTGCTTCATTTTCACTTGTATCAGTGACTGTAGAAATGCTGGAGTGCAAAAAACTTCCAGCTCTCCCTGCCCTTGACTTCTGTAAGGACAGATTTTGCATTACTTAAAGGCCTGCTTCTCCCTGGTGCTCGGTTTCCAGAGTTGTCTACTTTATTAGTGAAGATGTGGCAGCAATAGTCTGTATAATATTGGGTAAAATGTGTATTATTGAGATTTGTGCATGGGGCTATTGAAACTTTATAGGAATGAGATTAATAACTAGGATGAGGCAGGTAGAAATCCTTTTTTGCAGTGAGTCACTAATAAAACCTTTTAATCCAAAGGAAGATTTCTACAACATGCATTTGAAGGAGACAAATATGCATCATGCTGTCATTCAGATGATAACAAAAGTATGTTAGGAGTGCAATAATAATCACTGGTTTGTTAAATTTAGTACAGAAGAATCTGGAGTACTTCTTTCATCCACAGCAATCACAGGTAAATCACAGACAGAAGTTATTTCCTGTATTGAATGAAAAACAGTCTGGTGAGATCAACCTTCCAGGATTTCACTGTTAGCAAAGTAGGATAGGATAGGATAGGATAGGATAGGATAGGATAGGATAGGATAGGATAGGATAGGATAGGATAGGGTAGGGTAGGGTAGGGCAGGGTAGGGCAGGGTAGAGTGGAATGGAATGGAACGGAACGGAATGGAATGGAATGGAATGGAATGGAATGGAATGGAATGGAATGGAATAGAATGGAATGGAATGGAATGGAATGGACCAGGTTGGAAAAGACCTTTGAGATCATCGAGTCCAACCTATCATCCAACACTATCTAATCAAATAAACCATGGCACCAAGAGCCCCATCCAGACTCTTCCTGAACACCTCCAGTGCTGGTGACTCCACCACCTCCCTGGGCAGCCCATCTGGATCAATGAAGGATGCATGGTAATGCCATAGCATTTTCTATTTCTTTATGTCAGCCACAGTTCTCCAAAGGAGCAATGCTTACTCAGAATGCTGATTTCATTCTCTCTCCACTCAAGAGTTTCATCCATGATAGAGGTTATTGTACCTATAAGGAATCCAAATTACGTGCTTGAATGTTTCCACCGTGAAGACAACCTAAAAACCTGTGATGGGATACAGATAAATAGAAGTACATGGATTTAGCAAATGTAACCTTTCCCAAATAATCTCCAGTGTTGTGCCCCGTATTTTAGGAAAATTTTTTTCCTGATTTGACATCAAACAGCTGGATGGTCATCTGGTACAATTAATGGAGACTAACACTAACAGCAGATCCAAGCTGATATCTTGTTTACCAGAGTCTTGGAACACCCCAGAAATTGAGATTCTCTAATCTACCTAGACAACATTCTCCAGTGCTGCAGCTTCCCCCACCAACACCCTTGAAAGCTTCTTGTTCCGCTTGAACCTCCCAAGCTGTTAGTTGTGTCTGTTGCTTCTTGCTATATTGTTTGCCTCTCCTGAAAACAGCTTTCTTCCATTGTCTTTTTGTTTTCGTTTTGGCTAAGTTTAGTCTCTTTTTCATAAAGCCAAACATTATGTGAGTTTTCTGTGTTTCAGAATTATTTGTCCTCATATTTTGATTCTATCACAGATTCACAGTATTGCCAAGGTTGGAAGAGACCTCAAAGATCATCGAGTCCAACCTGTCACCACACACCTCATGACTAGACCATGGCACCAAGCACCATGTCCAATCCCTTCTTGAACACCTCCAGGGACGGTGCCCAGTGAAAATTAATATTTCTTTACCACAAAACATAAATAAAATTATCAGTGCACAAGAGTTGACTAATCTGTACTAACATACTGAGATATTCCCTAGCATTGGAACCAATAGCAAAATCTGGCTACCTCTTTAATACTAAACTCTCATAGTGTATAATGTGTGCTGGCCTCAAGTAGATGGTATGCTTTGAAAGATTACTGGGCTGGGCTGTGCCTAAACAAAACTTGAAAACTGTTTGAGAATGTTACTTAACATCTCTAAAATAGCCAATGTTCTAGGAGACAGAAAAAAAATTAAAATGGTCTGCCCTAAAGTTTATTTGATACTTTTGCTTAACAGTACCTAGTGTATTCACACAAATACAGTCAAAGAATCTTTTTTTCCTGTAGCTTCTGAAAATTGTTTACTTATGACAGCCAGAAAAAAAGAATGGAAGATAAGTATTTAACATGTGAATTAATGCTATTAACAATGGCCATAAAGGTCTACTTGTGAAATTTAGCACTTCAGGGAATAAGATTTTCAGTTTAGGAATCAGAAATTCTTTGTCCATTTCTCAAATTTGTGATTGGCTTTGAAGATTGCACTTCAGGACTTCATACTTCAGTTTCCCCACCTGTGAAACACAGTTATTGCTTCTAGTCTTCGATTTCAGGTTCTTCGCAACTCTCACAGCACTGAGTGACAAAACGCTCAAAGCGACCAACAGGGATAGGAAACCAAGATGCCAAAAGCCAGCCTCAGAAATCCTTTATCTCTGTAACATAAATAAAAAATGATAATATTGTTTGCAATGACCACGGGTGATTTTTCAACAGAATTTTTTATTATGATAGCTTCTCACTCTATAAAGAAGAGGGAAAGCCCTGCTTTAGAATAATGTGCGTGAAACATCAGAAGAAAATGAAACCTTTCTCAAGAGAGGTAACAGCAGAAAACTTGCCAGCATGTAAGCAAAAGAGACAAAATATTCCTTTCAAATAAATAGGAGTTGAGAGAGTGCGAAAAAAATATTATCTTGTCACACTGACAAGGATTGTGCCAAAGAATTTAGAGAAGCTACAGCTTGAAAATCATTCTCAGTGGGTGTCCTTCCACCTCTGGTTACTGCTGTGTATCACCAAAGGAATATCAAACTCAGGGTCCAGGTGCATTCCTTACTAACTGCATGAAGTGTTCTTGCAGAGGAGATTTCTTATTTTGGTGGGTTTTGTGGAATATGACTGGCTTCCAAATTGTGTGCTTAGATCTAAAGAACAAAAAGTCTCATCCTGAACCACAATTTTACACCAGATTTTGAAGCTTATGCTTTGTGTGCTGTTCATTTTTCTGGAAACTGAGTGTAATTCCTTCCTTCCTCAAGCCTATGGTAAATCCAAGTAATATTGCTCAGGAGTAGTTGAGCCGAAGAAATCCATGTTAGCACACGCGCAGCATTATAAGAAATTGGTCATTTCTCAAGGTCAGAAGAGACATAAAAAGAATGTACATGTTAAGGTAATTAAACCCAGGTAATTTAAAATAAGTATCTGTGTTGATAAATGAATTGAAAATGTGAATGTTAAGATATGAAGAAAACAGTCCCATAAATTAAAACATACAGGAAAACACACTGAAGGCAATCAAAGTACAGGCAATACTAATATATGGAGAAAGATAGTCTAATATAATAGAATTAGCTGATAAATAATCCATAAATCCTTCAAAAATAGAAAAAAATGTAAAATTGACAGCTAATAAAAACATCTAAAAGCTTATTTTAAAGGCAAGGAATGCTGTATGCTTTGCCACAAATGACACTGTCAAGACTACTTGTTGCATTTAATGAGGAACAAGAAGTACAAAATACAGATACAGATCAAAGTACAGATACTGAAGGGGGCCTACAAGCAGGCTGGGGAGGGACTTCTCAGGATATCAGGTAGTGATAGGACTAGGGGCAATGGAATGAAGCTGGAGGTGGGGAGATTCAGACTGGACATGAGGAGGAAGTTCTTCACCATGAGAGTGGTGAAGCCCTGGAATGGATTGTCCAGGGAGGTGGTTGAGGCCCCATCCCTGGAGGGGTTTAAGAGCAGGCTGGATGAGGCTCTGGCCAGCCTGATCTGGTGTGGGGTGTCCCTGCCCATGGCAGTGGGGTTGGAACTAGACAATCCTTGTGGTCCCTTCCAACCCTGGCTGATACTATGATACTATGTCCAGTCCCCTGTTGAACACCTCCAGGGATGGTGATTCCACCACCTCCCTGGGCAGCCCATTCCAATGGCTAACAACTCTCATTGTAAAGAACTTGCTCCTCACCTCAAGCCTAAACTTCCCCTGGTGCAGCTTGAGACTGTGTCCTCTTGTTCTGGTGCTGATTTCCTGGGAGAAGAGACCAACTTCCTCCTGGCTACAACCAGTGGTAATATTAAATTAGACAGAATTATTGCAAATGCTACCGTATAACTGGCAAGAGTGAAGAGCTGTCATTTGTTCCTGTGCTGAGCATGAGAGGAGAGAAGCAGTCAAGAGTTATCAGAAGAATAATAGACAAACCAAATAAACACATGATTTTGCCTATAAAGCAGAGGATGAGTGTGAAAGCAAACGCATCTTCTACACTGTCAACATGGACAATTGAAATCATATAAGATTAATAGTCTCAGGGTTTCCAGAGCCAACTGAGAAAGAAAATCCATAAAGTCATTAAGGAACCTGTGTTAGCTCTTGGAAGTCTATAAATTCATTGTGTAGGTTACAAACGTAATATGTGAATAGAAAAGATAGAAGATGCATGAGGCTGATGATGTGTTCATTCTTCAGGAAGAGTGGAAGGATGTTCAGTACCACATCTACTTCACCCCTTCATAAATTGAATGCACTATGTATGTAACTCCAATGCAGGCCAGCTTGATGTTGGCTTATAATGTGAGTTTTAGACTCTGATAGGTATTAAAGCACTAATAGTCTAATAAACTTAGTCTAAAGAAAAAAAAATAAATATTAAGATAGTGTAAATAGGTGCCTGAGTCAGAACCTAACAGGGGATATAAATGCAAGCAACTGTAGAAATTGTGGAGTTGTGAGAACCCATGCAAGCATTTCAGAATACTCCAGTTATAACTGTCTTCTCTGAGATTAGAATTGGAGGAGGACTTAACTCTACCAGGTAGTTAAGTTTGACCTTTCTTGGGGGCCTAAAATATTTTACCTCCTCTAATTAATAGAGCAGAAACCAGGTCATGTACTGATTTTCTGGATCTGATATTGACAGGTAAGTCATTCTGGTGGGTGGAACAATCCCTCTTCTGAGTCTGGGAATATTTCTTTTTAATGATTCCTCCTAGAAATTTAGTGCTGGGTGTCATACAAATAGGCACTATAACAGTTGTTCAGAGATTTATTATTTCATGTTCACAGAAGAAGAAAACAACTTCTTCTCTTGACCAGTCATTAATTCATGTCATAGCATCATTTATAGGTGTATTTGACAGAAGAGGCCAAACATCCCACCTTGAATATTTATTTGCCACAAGAAAAAAAAACAATAGACAGCATAAACAACATAAACCATTCAAGTGAGTACTCCGCTTTTAGAATACAAATATAGTACCACAGGCATGTTAATTGTGCTAATAATTAGGTTATGATACTTGTATCAGTAATATTAGTGACAATCTGATTTCTTGCTTATATGTGATTTGTGATTTGATTTCCCAAACATCCTGCTTGAAGAAAATATCCTATTTTGGATCCTAATCCTTTACTCATTTACAACAAATTAGCAAATAATGAAGTGTGACAGCAGCTAATATGCAACATGAATACCTCATAACATAGCTTTTGTTACCTGGCAGTCATCCAAACAAATAGATATGTCATGTGAATATATACAGAGTTTACTCAGATTGAGGCTCCACTTGACATAGAGGTAGAGGGCTTCATCTGTAGCTAAAGGGTTGTTACAATAAACCTTTACACGGCACAGCCTGTACCATAGCTCTGTTGGATGGGTAGGGTAGGTCAGTATTGGGTGGACATCCTACATATGTGAATATCTCAGATATGCTAATATTTCCACAATTATTGCAAAAAACATAGATATAAATAGGTGTATAAGTGTTACAATTCACACTTCTCTCATTACTAGAGGATTTAATTCTTATCATGTAATAGAAAGCTACGTCGAGCTTTGGTTTTGTCTGAACAACAAAACAAAACAAAACAGCAAAAACCTAAGACACTGCTCTTAAAGGGGGGAAAAAATGCCATCCTGACATTGTGTAGCATAATATCTACTCACTCTTTTACTTTAGGTTGTTTTTCTGTAATAGTGACAGGAATGTTTTGCGATATATCTGCTTTTATATTTAAATTAGTTGGCGGCAGCAAGGCAGGCGGTGCTTAAGACACAAATTCTACTTTCTGACTACATCAATTCATGGTGTCACTTTTGTTTTTTAATTCTCCTATATGCTAAGAAATCGAGGCAACAACAAAAAGGAGAAAGAAAATCTTTCCATGTAGTCAAATGTTGCCAAAGCACAGGTGTTAGGATAAACTGTGCTATACTGGGGACCATCCAGTGTTAGTGATACCAGTACTTAAGGATGAAAAATCAATTAGTTTGAGTGGTCTCAGATTTCAGGCTTTATAAAGAGCTCTGTGCTTCCATGCCTAGTAATTTAAAGACATTGCCAATGGCACTCTGAAAGGGAATGCTTACTCAATCACAATCTCAATGAGGAAAACAGAAAAAACCACTGCAGATCAGCTCTAAAAGAAAAGGAAAAAAAAAAGTATTAGAGAGAGAAAGAAAAATACAACTAAAAGTATTATCAGCCAGGAACTTTCTTATTACAGATTAGTTACATAAATTCTCGGAGGAAATACCAACTCTGAATATTTTTACAATGTCTTTGCAGATTATTGTGTAAAGCATTTTTTCTTCTGTTTATTTTTCCTTTTTGTGGTAAAGAACGTTATTTAGTCACCTTACTGGAAGGGCTTCTCATAAGCTAGAGGTTTGAAAAACTGGAGTAAGAGAAACAGGGAACTATCATATTCTTAATTTTTTAATTGTTATATTGCTATAAAAAGAAAAAAAAAGAAAATAAAAAGAAGGAAATTATGGACCTCTCATTTCTTATTTTTCAACACCTTTTCCATCAAATGGTATGGCTCTGTGGATCCAGATTTTATGTGTTTGTTTTTATTTTTTACCCTCATGCAAAATTTTACTTCCATCTCTTTTTATTTAAATTCTCTATTTCAGCCTTAGTTTTTGTTAGTAAATGAAGCTTAGGTGCTGCCTTCATTATACTTCTGTCTTACATGACTAGTGATGAGAAAATATTGTCCCAAGACTATCCTGTGATTCGTGTTGAGGCTCTGGGCATTTCTTGTCAAGAATTGCTGGCAGAGCTGGCAAGTGTCTAGAGTAGTGATAATTTTCCCTTTAGTCCGTGAGTCCAAAACTGTGGTCAAGCCTGAAGTCCCAGTCTGACCTTGCAGTGGATCCAGGTTTGGCTACATTTTTCAGTCCCCATTTACAGAGGAAGAGCCACTCAGAAAGAAAAAGAGTGCAAACCAAGAGTTTGAACCTGGAATTCCCAAATCCAGTGGCCATATATTAATACTTTTTGCCAGCCCCAAGAATTATATGACAGTGGAATATCTCCAGCAGACATGGCCAGAAAAGCAAGTAAATATCTTGGTAATTACTTTCCTGGACACTATGTTCCCTTAAAATGCTTTACTTTTCAAAATTCCAGATCTGCTAATGAAAATCTTTTGTTATGTTTGGCCAGGTCTGATATTGTGTCACACTATAGCTACTGCTGTTGAAATGGTTGTGTTGCAGAATCCATGAGCATAGAGTATGTTAGACACTGAAGTACCATCAAGGCTTGCACGAGGGTGATCTGGCATGCTGAAGCAATGAGGCATAAGTGGAAAGAGAAACTTCAATTGCCTATATCACATCCCTGGCGTGCTATGAGGCAAAGCATAGCTAAGCCATGCCTCCGACACCTCAGATCTCAGAAGTGTGTTATCCAATTATCTGATGAAAACCACTCCTCCAGGGCTCTCTCTCTGCTATTAGGAAACACTTTGATGGTGGGTGGAAAAATATATTTTTAGAAGTAGAGGAAGAAGTTGTTTAGAAGAGAGAATTACTGTAATAATTGCATTGTGTTGCTGTATTGGAAAAGAGAAACAAAACTTTGCTCCAACTTTGCTGCTTTCTATAGCTGCTAAGAAAAAAGGCTTATCCCTAGAAATTTCTCCAATATTACAGAAAAACTGAGGTTAAATTTGTTTGTAGAAGGCTAAAAATTATCAGATGTCATAACAAAATGAACAAGCTGCTGTACAGTAAGTTCACGAAGTGAGCTCTGCACCTGGTTTGGAGCTTGCCACTCTTTCCTACTCACTCACCTTGCTATAACTGTGATGCAACTTCCTTCTCTCTCCGCAGCAGAGTAGGTACCATACCATGCAGCATTTACTGCTATAAGGTGATATTTCTTCCCTCCACTGTATGCAGCAGAGTTGCTAGAAAAGAATTTATGTCTTCACTTCATTTACACTTACAGTTCAGAGGTTTCAGCACAAATCCAAGCATCCTGACCTACAGACACTTCTGTTGGCAGTTTGATAAGATGTTGACTTTGATTGAGGTAAGCTGAAGAGGGTCTTCTTATTTGCACCCTGTGATAGGAAAGGGGTAATGGATATAAATTACAGCACAGGAGGTTCCACCTCAATATGAGGAGGAACTTCTTTACTGTGAGAGTCACAGAGCACTAGAACAGGCTCCCCAGAGAGGCTGCGGAGTCTCCTTCTCTGGAGACTTTCAAGACCCATCTGGATGCATTCCTGTGTGACCTGCAATAGAGTCTATGGTCCTCCTCTGAAAAGGGGGTTGGACTCAATGATTGTTGGAGGTCCCTTCCAACACCTAACACCCTGTGATCCTGTGACACTGTGTCTTTCAGGACAATTTACTTTAAGGAGTGAGAAAGGTGGAGATGATAGTAACTGTAAATTACCTTTAAAGATTTGCCATAGCTCATCAGCTATTGCTCTCAGTTTCAGCACTGGGATAACTATAAAAGATTATAAGAATATTACAAATTTTTACATTATCCTTTTTTTTTTTCCCCTCTTAGTTTTTTGGTGATTCAACCTGTCCCTAGGAAGCCCAAATTTAAATATAAATGTAGTTCTGTGTTTTCATATTTTATTAATTTCCTTCTTTGTTGATATTTGGCACAGTGACTTTTTAATGAAAAGTAGATTACTGCTTTTCAGGATGAACTCTTGTGATTCTCTTCCTATTTCTACATTCAAGATTGTCTGGCTATCCCATTGCTGGCCTCTTATTAAGGCAAGCAATAATCTCAGAGATACTGAGCTTTAGAAAAGTTTCTGTCAGCAGAGATTCAAACAGGCCATTTCCTCATCCGCTTGAGCATTCCTCTCTTCCTTTAAAGCCAGCTGAATCTTTGGGATCCAGTGATTATCTATAAATTACATGTTGATACAGCATCCTTAGATACAACCCAGGAGAGTTTCTGAATCTGAGAAGAAATAAAAACTTTTTCCCTCCCCATAGCTACAGATTACACAGCTTGAATTCCTGCTGAGATTCAAATCCTTGTCAGAGCATGGGACAGTCGTGAAAAAGAATGCAGGAGGCCCCTTGTTATCGTGGAACTAACTATGATATACACTACATAGAAGCTCTTGACATTCCTTTTTGTCACTTCCATGCCCAATAATAATGCATGACAAGATTTAGACTGGCACAAGTATATTGACTGTCAAAGGCGCTTTAAGATTTTATTTGGCTGTTAGTCAGATCACATTACTCCAGGCTGTTTGATACACAGAGCACAAAGCAGCTTAATGCTGTTGCTATTAACGTTCAAACTGCACTGAAAACACTTCATTAAACAGCCTACTGCAGTGTAATTGTTTAATAATATTTGATTAGCTTGTTTAGTAGACAATCCTTGCTGTAAAACATTCCTTTCTGTCAAGTGACTCTTTTGGAAAAGGCAGTATCAAAATGTTCAGGATAATTATTGTGGTTTTTTTTTTTCAATAAAGTCAAAAAAGGCTAAATAAGTATTTTATATAAATATATAACATATTTATATTTAAATAGATAGATAGATAGATAGATAGATAGATAGATAAATACATGAAATATATATTTGGTTACCTTTTTTTGTTGTTTGTTTTTTTTTTTCTCCACAGCATTTATGAAACCTATTACTCTTTAGTTACTGTTATGGAAGATCTATTCCAAGTCATTATGAAAGAAATGCAAACTCAGGCTTTGTCAAACACAGACAACAAATCATCCAACTGACCTATGCAGGACTCTTTATCCAAATTTATTGTCCTTCTGACAACAATGTGTAGAGCATTTGTCAATATCTTCAGGCCTGGCAGATTCTTATAGGAGTTACTACCTGCTTCATGCTCTTAAAAGAGAGCAGGGTTCCGATTTTCTCCTTGAATAGATGTACGGATAGATATTGACATGACAATAACAAAAATCTTCCAATGGAAGTAAGGATGATATTGGAGCAATAAGGAACAATTTGACCAGATACTAGAAAAATTGCCTCTTACTGTGAATATATTTAATACCTAAAAATTGTTGCCAGGTAAAGCTGCAGAAGGACTGTTCCTGGATGACTTTTTAAGGAATAGCTTGTTCAAATATTGTTAGAAATTCCTTTTTTTTTTTGAGATGGGAAAAAATATCTCTTTGTGTTCCTTCCTGCTGAATATTATATATGATTCTTCATTATATATGATTCTTCTCCTTTAGTTCTTCTCTTCTTACCATGAGTGGTTTCTTCTCAGCTTAACTTGAAAGCAGGACAGTTTTAAAAGATGACAAATATGTAAATGTGCATAATAATATACACTACCCTGGATAAAAATGTAGATTAATTTTGGTCAGAACTACTATTTGTGTGGCAGTAATATCCTATAACATCGCATTCCTTCATCATTGTCTCACTCTGTGTGTTGTTAGCCCAAGACGTTTTGTTTTGACAAGTGCAGCAAAGCGGCTTAATGTGCTTAGCTCAGTCTGGAGTATCGCACAGCCTTCTCACACTGTGTACATTAAATAATTATAATAAGAAGGGACAGTAAGGAGACATATAAATGAGTGATGTCTATTATAGAAATTCAAGTTCTGCTTTTGAGGGGAGTGTTTTTTTGTTTGATTTGGTTTTGTTTTTTTTCCCCTCGTTATCCTTTTTAGTGTCAATTCCTGTTGAAATTAAAAGCATTTTAAATAATAGCACAGGGTCTTGTTCACAACTGAGTATGTTAATATTTTACATTGCATGTTTATGACAGTGCTCATAAAATGGACAGAAATACAATTTGACTTATAAATAAGTGCATTGAGTTAAAAAAAGTTGCTGCCTTATTGTCATATTAGCCTTGTAAGTGGACACCCTTTTAGACACCAATATAGCTGTATAGGTGTTACATTTTTGCCACTGAGCTTGCTCATAGTAGCCTCAGATTGCTCCACTCAGTTTTAGAGCTATTTCTGAGAAAGATTAAAGACAATATTATTGATGATTTATCCAGCACAGGTTTTTGGGACATATAGTAGAAATAGCCTTGGCTGTTATTCACCTGCTAAAACAGCTTATCCCATTCATTCAGATATCTCAGCTGGAATACAAGACATCTAATATTTTCTAGCTAATTTAGAGAAAGTATTTGATGCTAATTATTCCTTCTATCATTCTATCACTATTCTTTAAGGTATTCTGCAGGGCTGTGGGATTTTGTGGAATTGTCTGACTTAGGTCTTTTATCAGTTTATTCTGAAAACTAGATTATTTTGTCGTTTCAATTTGCATAAAATACTAAGACATTTACTGGAATTGCCCTGACATGTTTCCTACCTGCAATTGAAATAGAAAACATAAAAATTCTGAGAAATGCTTTTGTGTTCACTTGCATTCTAGGCATACTAAAATACTCTTCCAGCTAAGACCATTTATCTATTTCCACTTCATGTCTATGTCCTTGGAATAACTAGGGAGGTGTCTGGCTTGCATTTGGACAAACTGAGATTCTCAGCATGCTATGTAAGCATTGACCATGAAGGTTTTTTTAGATACCAAGATTTCACATATTATAAATGTTAGCAGTGAATTTTATGACAGGAATGTTGCTGCTGTTATAGACAACGTAGTTTGCATTCCCATATAAAGTGACATTGAGTGCAGTGTCAGTGCATAAATAAGAATGTATGTTTGTTTGAATAGCTGTCCATCCCCTGAGACCAAGTAAATGCTGTGTATTATGAATGATCTTAAAAAATAAGTGAGGAAAAAGATGAGTAGTCACCAAAGAATTATTAGAGGGTGAGATTTAATCCTACCCAGTCACACATTTATAAGCATGAACGTCCAAGATGATTTTTCAGACTGTAACCTCAAAAATTACAGCCCTGCTCTCTCTGAAATCTAAGAAAAAAATTGCCACTAAATTTTGATTTGTGATTTTAATGTGCTGCTTACAAAGTATGAAATTCTTTCTGAAAAATAATTAACAAAACAATCAAGGAGGAGTGCAGCAATATTTTTGTCTTTTGGGCAAGCTAATCCTTAAATCAAAACCTTCAAAAATGTGTAACTAACAAAGCACTACTTCTGCTAGGAATCAATTCTAGCAAGTTATTCCCATCAGCAGTCCCAAAAGGCTAATAGTGCAGTCTGGCCACAGATCAGAGGTGAAGGCCAAAATTTCAGTTTTGATCACTCTATGGGGAAGGGTGAGATCCTTAAAAGCTGTGAACCATAAAGAAAAAAACCCATAGCTAAAAGCTATAAAAAGCCAATAAAATAGTGACAGGAGAAAAGAGACAGTGAAGAATGAGTAGCCTAAAGAGTAATCTTTTTTCAAAAGATTATACAAAAAGGAAAATTCATAAATACTTTCTAGTACCTTAAAAAAATTAAACCATTTCCCCACCATAAGGTCTTTTATTTTCTTCATTTAAAAATTTCACATCATTCAGCTGCCAGTCCTTTTGCCCATATGGTTCATATGTCTGCTGTAAGGCTGATTGAAGACCACAGGCAGCTAATGTTAATGTAGATGACTTGAATAGGTTTGCTATTGTATAGATGTGCACTTGCAGCCCAGAAAGCCAATCACATCCTGGGCTGCATCAAGAGAAGCATAGCCAGCAGGTCGAGGGAGGTGATTCTCCCCCTCTGCTCCACTCTGGTGAGACCCCATCTGGAGTACTGCACCCAGTTCTGGAGCCCCTATTACAGGAAAGATCTGGATGTGCTGGAATGTGTCCAGAGAAGGGCCACGAGGATGAGCAGAGGGCTGGAGCACCTTTCCTATGAGGACAGACTGAGGGATTGGGGGCTATTCAGTCTGGAGAAGAGGAGGCTCTGAGGAGACCTTATTGTGGCCTTCCAGTATCTGAAGGGGGCCTACAAGAAAGCTGGGGAGGCACTTTTTAGGGTGTCAGGTAATGAAAGGACTAGGGAGAATGGAACAAAACTAGAAATAGGTGGATTCAGATTGGATGTTAGGGAGAAGTTCTTCACCATGAGGGTGGTAAGACCCGGGAACCGGTTGCCCAGGGAGGTGGTAAAAGCCCCAACCCTGGAGGTTTTTAAGGCCAGGCTGGATGTGGCTCTGAGCAACCTGATCTAGTGTGAGGTGTCCCTGCCCATGGCAGGGGGGTTGGAGCTAGATGATGCCTGAGGTCCCTTCCTACCCTAACAATTCTATGATTCTATGATTCTATTTCCTTCTCATTTTAATTTTCATCTACCTTTTATAGGCCTGGTGAATCCTGCATATTCTTTATGGTCTGTTTTACAGCCTTTGGGGATTTGTTGGGGTTTTTTTGTTTGTTTTTCTTCTTTATTTTATATTGGCTTATCTGAATGTTACATTTCCTATAATGTGAAAATATTACATCGAATTTTGTACTATCTAGCTCTTCTACCAGCATTCATTTGTCCTTTTCTATGCCTCAATCATTGTTAACAATCTATTTTATTATGAGCACAGGAATATTCATCTCAGAACAGCAAAAGAGCACTCAAAAGAGGCTGACAATACACATAGAAAAGTTACAGAATAATATGGATATCATATTTTGATCCATTGATCTACAGCAGAGGTCACCTGGTTCTTAAAAGATGCAGTCTCCTCTCACAGGAGCTGATCTACTTACAGAATTAAATCTATCTTTACTTTTGTTCACTTGTAGTTTTTGCATTCTTCTCACAAAGAAATGGTGAGGGTG
Source organism: Colaptes auratus (assembly GCA_015227895.2). Lineage (NCBI taxonomy): Eukaryota > Metazoa > Chordata > Aves > Piciformes > Picidae > Colaptes > Colaptes auratus. The sequence goes on along the minus strand of CM037640.1, from coordinate 48,749,808 downwards.
TGTATACAGTGTACTTTCTCATCTTGTCCTGTAATTGTCTTTGCCACTGCATTTCCTTGATTTTTTTTTGATAGAATAGAATAGAATAGAATAGAATAGAATGGAATGGAATGGAATGGAATGGAATGGAATGGAATGGAATGGAATGGAATGGAATGGAATGGAATGGAATGGAATAGAATAGAATGGAATTTTCAGCAGTGGATCATAGGATTATAGAATCTTAGAATCACTTCAGTTGGAAAACACTTTTAAGATCATCAAGTCCAACCATCATCTAACTCTACCAAACATGTTGCTAAACCAATGTCCCTTAGCACGACACTTATGTGTCTTTTAGACACCTCCAGGGTTGAGGATTCAGCCACCTCTGTGGGGAGCCTATTCCACTGTTTGATACCCCTTTCAGCAAAGAAGTTTCTTCTAACATCCAATCTAAACCTCACCTGCAGCCATTTCCTCTCATAACTCTCTCTCTTTAGTATTTCAGATACATTTGCAGACAGACATTCTGAAGTTTTTAGCCACTTGAGGAAAATTCTGACAATAGTGATGGTAAAGTTGGACAAGGAGCACATTATGAAAATATCTCCTTGAAGCTTTAATTTCCTTATCTTGGAGCATGATAGAAATAACATATAAATTTTGGCATCTATATTCTATTAGCTCCCTTTTCTCAATGCCTTCAAATCTGCTCTTTTGAAGCATTGCTCAGCTTGCAACTTATCTCCCTTGCACTCATGACCGAGTTCTGCTGTCAGATTTAACAATGTCTATCGGGATCATCTCATAATCCATATTCCTCTTCTTAGATCAGAAATGTGATTTTGAAGAGATTTATCAGTCACACTCACTTACTGTGAGAACTCTCCAGGAGGGAAACCAGAGCAAAGAGCATAAACAGGTGTCCTTTTAAGAAATTATGTGTCTCTAATGTCACCAATAGGGAATTGGTGAAATAAAAAAGAAAAGAAGAAGACAAACCAAACCAACCAACCAAACAAAACCACCAAAAACCACTCCAACAACCAACAAGCAACCCCAAATCCAGGGATGTGTCTAATGTGGATACAAAAACTTAGCACAAACCCTTTTTTTAGCGATTCTTTACCCATTTTTCTGTAATTTATCAATTAAGCATAGTCTTATCTTCAATGTATCTTCAATGCTCATTGATTTTCCTGTGCTGTCAGGTGAAGCCAAAGTTATGGTGCTGCAAGATTTTGTTTTATGAAGCTATTTTCTTAGCTTAAAAGGGAGGAATTCTGGGAATGTCAAGCAGTCAAATCATAGAATACAAAGATGGCACATTTCATAGTGATTTTTCTGGATGGATTTTGATCATATTAGTCTTGTCTTGCTCTAAAAGATGGCACAGGTTAAGGAAAGGCAAGCCTAAATGTAACCTATTGGCTTTTCAGATCTACTTTTCTTTAAAATTATTTTGTTTTAACTTCTATTGCTCTTAATGAAGTTCAAGAGAAAATTCATTTTATCCCTAATGAAACTGCAGGGGAAAGTACAGGTATTACATGGAGAATAAATATTGTGTGGTCTTGGACAAAAGCAGACAGGCTGGCTTGAAACCCAAAACATAAAATAGAGATCCTGAAAAGAGTATGCTGAAAGAGTAACAATCAGACCAGAAAATGTGACAAAGCAAGATCTGTCATTCCTTTAAGCAGTCTTTAAAGATCAAAAGTACTGAGGAAACTGCCTCATTTTTTCACCAAGGCAGGGGATTAAATACTGAAAAGTGAGACATACTTATTTGCAGTCAGCCCATATTGTATCTTGCTCACGGCTAGTAACAACATCAGGATATATTCTGCACTGATGGAGGACACAGGCATTTAGATTCTCATATTCATGTTCCAATTGTTATCTTTCATGACTGAAGTTTATATAGTATGACTCAGAAAATTTTGCACTCAGTCTTGCCTTCATCACCTTCAGTATTAAGTATTACAAATCCAGTGTTAATATTTCAGAGCTTTTCAAGCTGACATGTTGAGCATCATCAAATCTATTGGATCCTCTGCTTTATGTTCTTACATTTAAGTTCTGTGATTTGCCCTGCCATTTTTCAACAGAGTGCCAAGAATCTATAGGCAGAATTGTCAAGGAATCCACCACACATTGGGACTGATCCCATATTATCATACAGTTGAACAAAATACGGAATTATAATTCAAACACTGAAAGATGTCTTATTTATCTTATATCAGACAAATGATTAACGTCCCTTTCTTTTTATTTTCATGATGATTTTGATATAATTACCTTAGTGATGAATGAGCGTTACTAGATGCCAAACCTGTCGATTACTAAATCAGTAAATGTTGGGGTTTTTTTATGATGCCTTGACAGTTTAGCAGTAATGGAGGTAAGGACTGTAGAATACAGTCTGACTAAAATAGGTGGGCAAAGAATAACACATGAAAGATTTTCAAAAGAAGCCTAAGAGAGACAATAAATCAATTGGATATGGATTTCAATTTCTCTTGTATTTGGGTCCTTAATTCCCTTAAATTACTTCTGAAAAGCCTAGCCTTAGACATTTCCAAGATCAGACCTTCAGAAAAAGTTTCTGTTGTGTTGCTTTGTCTACATGATAATTTAGATAACAAAGAGACAACCTGAAGAGGAGACAGTTCCCGGAATAGTTCACAGGGATTTGCTACACATATAAGGGATTTCAAACATTATTAGCTGCAGGAGCCAAGCAGGTATTTCACCTAACCTATCAATATGGGATTAATCCAACCCTCAACAAAATAAGTAGAAAGGATCCCACATGCTTTTTGTATGTGTTATGAGGGTCAAATCATATTAAACTGATAAACTGATTACAAAAGTAGGAATATACAATTGAAAAAGAAAATCCCACAACACAGTGATATATATATATAAAGTAATATAGATACTTAATTTATGTCTTTGTGTTTCTTATCCAGTTCTTACCTGTGGATGCCCCTGGAAGGCACTAGAGTCTGGTCTATGCTCCTGAAACTGAGCTTCAGAGAGCAGGACCTTCAGTAGGAGTCTTAAGAAAGCATTGATAACTTCCTAAATAAAAGAGTTATGGTATAGAATCTCACACTTACCCTACACTAAGCAACATTCACTTATTTATACTCAGAAGGAATACATTAGTTGCATTAAATTTCCATAGTTTAACTGCTTTTCATGATGATCACAACTCTTTGTCTAAAGCATATTTATTTCCCATGAATCTTTTTGTTTAAGAATTTCCCTTTTTCTTACCTTTTTTTTCTTCAGGACTTAATAGCCTTTTCAAAGACCAAATTAAAAGCCTAATTAAAGACCAAATAATCTTCACATATGTTAATGACCTAAAGGAATATAACAATGTCAGAACTCCTACATGGAATTGCTGCGTCTTTCTTTTGCTCATACCTATATGTTTAATATGAAAGTGTAGTGTAATTAGATCCTGATGCCAAATCTATGGAGTGCCAAAGAAAGAGATATTAAAAAAAAAAAAAACAAACATTTATATCTATCATGTACTTCAGTAGAGCAAATAAAACTACAGAAATATTCCAATCTAAAAGACATTGCTGCTATGACTTTGTCTCAGTCCGGAGAGGGAAAGAGACTCAGTTCTTTTGAATATCCCCATGTTATGAAATTAGAGGCACAAATGAGGCCAAAATATCAACAGCGAGGCTATTTATTAACAGAATAAAGTGGATGGATCAGAAGGGGAGAGAGAGAGAATAGAGAGTGAGAGAGATAAGAGGGAGAGAGAAGAGGGAAGGAATTATATTACCACACCCCTCACCCCCCAAGACAGTTTGAGTCTGTGGAGAAAAGGTGCTGCAGCTTTGGGTGTAGAGGAGATCTTGGGTCTGTAGAGGAAGGGTGCTGCAGCTTTGGCTGTAGAAGAAGGGTGCTGCAGCTTTGGCTGTGTCATCCTCTGAGCAGCCTCTTCAGCTCCATGAGTTGCAGCAGGTGGAACTTAGGGCACAGAGAGAGGGTTCCTCTTGGTCTGCTTCCTCCAGGCTACACGGTGATGTCTCTGTCCTGGTATTCTTTCTTTTTCCTTCTCAGTGGCATTGTCCAAGTCTTTTCCTTCTGTGTTTTCCTTCTCCCATGTTTTTCTTCTACTGAATCAGTAGTTGCTCAGATCTTTTATGCAGTGTTTAGGTATGTATATTCCAGAGAGTATCAATAGCAGTGGCCTTTGTCCATTATTATTTCCAGGGCTGCTGCAGTCTGGTGAGCAATCATTACCTATGCACCTTCCCGAGAGTCGTTCCAGTGGCTCTGCCCAATACACATGAGCTATTGTCTGGGCAAGCAGCAAAGGTGATTTTATCTTTGTTGAGTCACATCAGGAGAGACAAGATTTTGTCTCTCACAGACTTCTTCATTTCAAAATAGCAGAACATACTTCCAGAAGGTCTATCATGCAATGCATTTGATAATAGGAGACATATCATAGATAGATTTGTAAATAAAGTCCACAATAGGCTGTTACTGATTCTGTAAGAACAGAATTGTCATGCTAATCACAGCCAAGCAATCCCTGACTTTAAAAACACAATCACAAATCTTGTTGCATCAATCAGCATGACAAGTCTATTACGCTCCGATGAATAACTGATTATGCCAGTCACTGCATTAAGCACACTGGGCTGAACATTTGTTGGTTGATAGCCCTGAATCATTACAGAATCTGCTTTCACAGGAGGTTATAATTCACAAAAAAAAAAAAAAAGGAGCAAAAGAAAATTAATGAAAATAAAAGAAAGCATTAGAAAAAAAAACACAGAGGGCAAAATTTTGATTAATAATTATCATCTGAATGTGCAACCTGAGATTTCAGGGTTATGATGGATATTGACAGTGGAAATATCCAACCATTGTGAATCAACCAGTAGGATGGAAATGGAGAGTATGTCTACAGGAAGGGGAGCATGTAGAATTCCTCAAGTCCTGAATTAGTGACTGAACAATATTTGACCAATAAGACAACCAAAAATATCTATGAGACCAGCATTTAGACTAGACTAGACTAGACTAGACTAGACTAGAATAGACCAGGTTGGAAGAGAACTTCAAGATCATCATGTCCAACCCATCATCCAACACCATCTAATCAATCAAACCACGGCACCAAGCACCCCATCAAGTCTCCTCCTAAACACCTCCAGTGATGGTGACTCCACCACCTCCCTGGGCAGCCCATTCCAATGGGCAATCACTCTCTATGAAGAATTTCTTCCTAATATCCAGCCTAAACCTCCCCTGGGGCAGCTTCAACACCTGAGTGACAACTTCCCTCTACATTGTGTGGACAAAACTCCTTCCTGCAGTCATCCAATGGCAGCCTAGAAGGTTCTAAAACATTCACTGATTTTCCATGTCCTTAACTGCTCTCCAAAATATGCCACATATACATTGGTTTTAAGAAAATATGAGTCCTGTGGACTGCGATACAATTCTTACATTGCTATAAATCATATCTAAAAACCCTCACACACACAAATCAATATTCACATTGTAGGGTTTAGGCCATTTCTTCTTCTCCTATTACCTGATACTAGGAAGAAGAGACTGACACCTACCTCACTACAACTTCCTTTTAGGTAGTTGTAGGGAGGAATGAGTCCTCCCCTAAGCCTCCTCTTCTCCACTCAGCTAGTTCTCAATCCATCTCACTGTCTAGTCATCTAACCCACACTTCCTAAGCTTCCCTATGCAGATGCTATATGAGAGTGTCAAAAGATAGACAAAAGCCAGTGCTCTCCCCTCATCTATCCGGCCATTCACATCATCATAGAATGCTATCAGACTGGTCAAGCATCATTTCCCCTTCATGAATCCATGCTGACTATTGATAATCTTCTTTTCCTCTACATGCTTAGAGATGACCTCCAGAATGAGTTGTTCCATCATCTTTCCAGGGATAGAGGTGAGGCTGACTGGCCTGGATTTTCCTATGTTCCCCTTCTTGCCTTTTTGTAAGACTGGATTGACATCAGCTTTCCTTCAATTCTCAGGCACCTCTCCTGTTCTCCATAGCCTTTAAAGAAAGATGGAGAGAAGCTTAGTAATAATCTTGGCCAGCTCCTTTGGCACTTGTAGATGTATCCCATCAAGGTCCATGGATTTGTGAGTGTCCAGCTTGTCTAGGTGATCACCCAAAAAAATGATACAAAATGCAAATTATATTTCATATGAAGAATCCTTTCTACTGGAGACTCACTGTGCCTCAAACTATTCTGGAAATATTAGAAGCAGATACTATTATAAACATTAACCCAAATGATATGGTGATATCTCAAGAGTTTCTTCTACAGTAATTTAGGGGATGGAGAAAATGGAAATTATTTTTATAGTGTCATTTTCACTTCACTTTTTTCTTTAAGGGTCCTCACATGAGACTCAATTCAACCTACATAGGCTCGAGGAGTTCAGTCAGTAACAGACCTTCAATAATAATTAGAGGTTAAGTTCAATGCATAAGAGATCATGTTTGAAAACCAAGCAAAAGGTAAGGCAGGCAGAAAAACCTACCAGTTTTTCAAGTTTAGGAATGAACTATTTGAAAGCTAGTATTCCTTCCTATGTTTTTGGCTGTTTTCAGTTATAACCAGCTATCAGAAAAATCTGAGTCACTGACAGACTGTCATATACTCATCTCATTTTCTGTTCTGATTGCTCTTTGCAGGACAAGTCAGAAAACAGACTTTAAGGGCATGCACAGCTAGATTCTTGGAACTAAATCTTTGCTACAGAAGTGAAGATCCTGGAAAAAGTGTGAAGGTAAAGAAATACTTTACTACAGCCCTGTTAGTCAAGTACATAGTAAGGTTTATGTTGGCGTATCAAATCTGTCTGGTCATTCAGTCTATATATCACTTATGTACGCTATGTGTGAGTCACAAGTGATGTATGGCATTGTACCTGAAAGGCACATCTGTGAAATGAAAAGGTAGCTGTGGTCAGGTTTTGCCAGAACCCCACTAACCCTAATTTCTCTGTGAGGTAATTCTATGCATGTTCTAGCCTGCAGCTAAATAAAGGCCAAGCTAAGAATCAAGAAAAAGGACATAAGACAGGACCTTCATTTCAGAGTCTGAATTCTAATTTCAAAAATGTCAAAGCAAATGGAAAGTGATTTTTAATTAAATAGAACCATGGCCTTGGCTGAAGATTTCATGAAGCAAAGGTAGGAACAGAATGCTAAATAGCCAGGCAAACAGGACTATATGAAAAAGAAAGAGGGGAAAAAAAATAAAAGGAAAAGGAAAAAAAAAGCCAATAGTTCACATTGCCAGCAGTCATTGCAATTTGCTGCATGCTTTTTTCAGCATTAGTCTATGCTTTTGTCAAGAGCATTTAATGATCTTTTCAGGAGGCAATCTGTAGCTTCAGCAAAAGAAACCATCCTGGAAATCTTTTAACTTACCACTGAGGCAGGTCAAATTAAATGACCAAAGTGATTCCTTCTGACACTAAGATCTATGTCTAATAACCCTACGGTGTTGCTATTAGACACTCTCAAAGACTGAGCCCATGGTATGAAACATTGTGCTCTAGAGTATTATAAGAGCAAGAAAAATCAGACAACAAAGGTAATCTGGAATGGCTTACCTCCTACGGAGAGCTTCAGGGGGGCAGATGTATATAGAGCCTAGGTATTTTGTCCTCTGTCACCAGCCCTGGTGCTACTCATTCACAGCAAGATATGTCATGAGCACCTTCACCATGCTGTAAAATGCCATACTTCTCAAATTAACAGGGGACTACAGTCAGAGAATGCACATCTTCGCTCAGGGTTTGAACTTTCATCTCATAGCAAGGATTTTCACCTGAGACTCAAAAGATGTGATGTAAAATAATGGCTGAAGAGAAATTAGAAAAAAAATAGGAGCCATATTGATCGTTATGGTAGTCTTCAAGGGATGCCAAAACTGAAACCGAAAAGTTGCACTTTCAGCACTCTTACTATTTCACTCAGGATCTTTCTGAACGGAACCTTTGACAGTCCTGAAAGGCAAAAGGCAACAGATGTATGTATGTGTATATATATATATATATATATATATATATACATATATATATATTTGTGTGTGTATGTATAAAGAATACCTTGGTGCTGTTGCACTGGTAATTAAATAAGTGTTTAGAAAAGAAAAATCCAAATGACTGAAGGAAGACAAAATGAAATTTTAGTATGCAATTCACTTAAAAACTTCCAGGAGGTTAAAAATTCTTTATTATTTGATCTGCACAAATATCAGATGCTTTACAGATTCTTGAGCAGAATGATAGTGTTTGTTGTTGCAAATGGTGAGATATATTTATTGAAATTAACATCTTCTGAACAATGAGATCCTTTAACTGCTGTACTCATTTTCCCCAGGCGTATGGAGAATTCCCATTGCTTAATACATTTAACTTTAAAATTAATATAAGTAGTTGTGACAGAAGGACAAATGAAAAGAACTAATAGGCTTTTTTCCACTTCTGCTATCTAGGCTCATAAATTACTCCCATTGTTCTACAATTTAATTAGAGGTCACCAAAATTGTACAGGTGCAAGCAAAATAATGAATCCTACATTATCCACTGCAATGCACACAAACTAACTTTGGTTCCTATCCTCCTGTCCAGAAAAAGCAAGATGAGGAATTGAGGAAGATTGAATTGAGGAAGATTGAATTGAGAAATGTATTGAGAAATTCTGAGAATGCCTCACTACTGGATTATCATAGTATCACAGTATCATAGTATCAGTCAGGGTTGGAAGGGACCACAAGGATCAGCTAGTTCCAAGCCCCCTGCCATGGGCAGGGACACCCCACACTAGATCAGGCTGGCCAGAGCCTCATCCAGCCTGGGCTTAAACACTTCCAGGGACGGGGCCTCAACTACCTCCCCTGGACAACCCATTCCAGGGCTTCACAACTCTCATGGTGAAGAACTTCCTCCTCATGTCCAGCCTGAATCTCCCCACCTCCAGCTTCATTCTATTTCCCCCTCGTCCTATCACTACCTGATAGCCTGAGAAGTCCCTCCCCAGCCTTCTTGGAGGCCCCCTTCAGATACTGGAAGGCCATAATAAGGTCACCTTGGAGCCTTCTCTTCTCCAGACTGAACAGCCCCAACTCCTTCAGTCTGTCCTCACAGGAGAGGTGCTCCAGCCCTCTGATCATCCTCGTGGCCCTTCTCTGGACACATTCCAGCACCTCCAGATCCCTCTGGTAATAGGGGCTCCAGAACTGGATGCAGTACTCCAGGTAGGGTCTCACCAGAGCTGAGTAGAGGGGGAGAATCACCTCCCTTGACCTGCTGGCCACACTTCTCCTGATGCAGCCCAGGATCTGATTGGCTTTCTGGGCTGCAAGTGCAAGTGATTGGAACCAAGATGTAATATGTCAGTCAGATATACAGCCTCCAGGCCATTCAGCTGGAAGGCAACTGCTCACTGATGTCAGTGAGCAAAGGTAAAAAAGAAAAAAAAAGAAAAGTGCACAGATAAATCACATTCATTTTCTAATAAGTGATTTACAGTTGTATATAAAAGTTGACAGAGAATGTAATACTCATAAAAATTAAGGGTCATGGATCAATTGAATCGATCATAAGTGGTTAAATTTTCAGATTCATAACTACCAAATGTGGTTAACCACAGTGAAGAGCGCTGGGTTTAGAGTGAACTTTAATATCATATCTTAACTGAGATAAGTTCTTGTGACTGAAATATAAGTAGAGCTCCGGAAATTGCTTTTATCAAAAGTTTGGATTTCTGAAAAAGGTCAGCTATGCAAGTATTGTTGAAAAATATTTTGTTTTTTAAATGAAAAGCAATTTTGGAAAGAAAGATTTCAAAATAATATTGCAGTTCGAAATTTTAACCTGCTTCTGATTTTTTGGGGTAAAATAAAATATTTCTTTGTCATTTTTGTTTTTAATTATTTTATAATATTCTATTGAGGCATTCAGGATAAGCATCCTAATTTTTTTTCTTGTTATAATCTTGTTATACCAAATACTTCGAACTTCATCCAAAAAAAATCCCCTAAACTGCAGAAGCCTCTCACTTAGTTGTCTTCAGTTCCAATAATGCATCGTTTGTCCTCCTAGATATTACTATTGCTTAGCCTAGAGGAGACTCAGCGGTGACCTTATTGCTCTCTACAACTCCCCGAAGGGAGGTTATGGACAGGTGGAGGTTGGTCTCTTCTCCCAGGCACCCAGCACCAGAACAGGAGGACACAGTCTCAAGTTGCACTAGGGGAGGTTTAAACTGGATGTTAGGAAGAAGTTCTATAGAGAGAGAGTGATTGCCCATTGGAATGGGCTACCTGTGGAGGTGGTGGAGTCACCATCATTGGAGGTGTTCAGGAGGAGACTTGATGGGGTGCTTGGCTGCATGGTTTAGTTGTTTAGGTGGGTTGGATTGGTTGATGAGTTGAACTTGATGATCTTTGAGGTCTCTTCCAACCTAGGTGATTCTGTGATTCTGTCTCTTCCAACCTGGTTTATTGTATTGTATTATTTTTCAAAAGAAAAATAATGTCACAGCAAGTTGCCAATGATTAAACTTTGTGCTAGAGGAAGGATTATAGCCCTCTAGGGTAAGAAGTGCCAAATATATCTTTTGGTACAATGGCAAGCACATTTGAATAAAATGTTCAGGTGCTACAATAAAAATGTTACTTCCTTGGCCCAAGCTTTTATTATCACAGATCACTCGTCTTCAGCTCAGTACTAGAAAGACTATTGACAAAATGAAAATGGTGTTCCAGCAATTATTTTCAAAAGTTATTCTATCTTTGATTTTATCTTTATTAAACGATGCAAGGGTGACTTAATTGGTTGTTACAGAGAAAGTCAGACACGCCTTAGTTAGTTTGTCTTCACTGACAGAACTAAGTAGTTAAATAATCACTGGAAAATAATGAGAACACTGTTGCATTTTGGTGATTTTTTTTTTGTTATGGCTTTTGTTTTTTAATTAAATGGAAAATATGAGGAGAACAATGCAGCAAATGATGAAAACCCTTTCAGCCTTGATTACAAATCAAGTAAGTGTTGTGGATGTAGACAGTGCTGGCCTTTTGGCTTTATTCTACTTCAAGTTGTCTAAAAACTTCTAGCATCAATACTTTAATGGTAGTACAAGAGTGTGCAAGAAATTCAGAATTAAGATCACTGAGCAATAAGAATACAGAATACAGAACTAACCAAGTTGGAAAAGACCTTTGAGATCATCAAGTCCAACCCTGGGGCAGCCATCAGCTGTTCTGAGTCAGCCAGGACAGCTGACTGGAGTTGGCTCACAAGAGTATCCAATACCTTCAGCATCTCAGTATAACAGAGGAAGTTTGCAGAGAGGAGTTTCCTCCCTGGGCTCCTCCTCACCCCCTTTCCTCCTCTTGAGGCCTGCCTTCTTGCATATTGTGATTGCTTTGTTCTGTTGGGCTGAGTGTAACGTTATACAGTTGGTATTGACATTGTTATTAATTTGGATATTTAATGAAACCTCTCTTCATTTCAACCTATGGGACTTACCTGTTTTTCCTGATTTCCCCTTGTCTGCTGGGAAGGCATCATCAGGTGATAGAATAACTGCTCTAGTTTGGCCACAGACGCAGGCTTAATATAGACAAAGGGAAACATTTTAGTCTGAGCAAGTGTCCCAGTTTACACAACATAACATATGGATCTAAAGAGGATCTAAAGGGGAGCTCCCAATTGCTGAAGAAAGAGTGATGTTTCTTCTGCTTCATGATGTTTGCATCCACTTTGCTGCTTCTATCCCAGTGTGCTGGCAGTTAGTTTAGGGATAAGATTTAACTTGTTACTTCTGTATTAAAAGACAAATATGACAGCAGTAATAGATCCGGACTGATTTACAACTACAGGACAAACCTTTCTGTTTCTCACTCCCACTGTAAGCACAAAATGAAGACAAAATTAATGGAAAATGCAAACCCAATCCTTAGTGGTTTGTTATTTTTCTAGCACATTAGAAATTGCCTTTTGTAAGAATATGTACAAACAAGTTGCATTTTTTGTTTTGTGGTGTGAAAGACAAAACGGAGTAGTCTGATTAAATTAACATTCAGAAACTTGTTGAGCTGTGCTTTACTTCACAAATGTGGATCAGCTTGAGAAACACAAGGGACTAAGTAAACACCTGCAGAAATGAATCAGTGTGCTGTGAGTGTGGTTGTAGATACTTATTTGACATGTTACCTCACTGAGATGTAAATAAGATAGATAACCTAATTAGATTTTTGGTTTATACATAATAATAAAAGATGATATTTGGTTTTTTGCACCTGGCTTTCAATTGTTCCTATTGCACTCAAATCATGTTTTCATGTTTTGCCTCAATCATGACAGCTGGAATCTTATTTTCACATAGAATTTTTGATTAATATCTGTTGACTCCAAGATCTAGATTTTTTTTAACAAACAAACAAACAACCAACCACCAGAAAAGAAGAGGAGAAACAGAAGACACATGTAAGACTTATGTAAGGAATAAAACAAAGTGCAATGTCCTTACTCTATTAGAACACATGAGAGATTTTTATGATTGGAAATCCACTAGGAGCAGAGAGGATGCAGACAGGTAGCGCAGCCTCACTAAGATGTCCACTGTTTGGTCTTAGCAAATTATTGTTAAATTCTGTTACCAGTGCTTCCTATCTTAATAGCTTAATGCTTTAAATCGTGGTAGCTATGAAGAAAATGACCAAACTACACTCTACAGTATAATTCAAAATGGCGTGTAGAAACAAAAGCTCTCTCTAGGCTAATTAATCCTTTAGCATCAAGGTGGGATGATTTAGACAATTGGTATCATCATACAGAATTGAGTGGTTCTCAAGGTTTGTACATGGAAGACCATGTAATGCAGGGGTGTTTAGTGGAACAGTTAAACATTAATCTCAGTGTATTTGTGGGCGTGCCTGCATATATACTTTAATCTGAATCAAAACTGGTCTGAAGTAAATCTCACAATTGTTTCCAATTACCATTCTTTAGTTCAAATTGGTTTTGAAAATGTAAATAATTGCAGCCTTTCTTTATTTCTTAATACCATTTTCTCCATCTCTTCATATTTTTCTTCACAATTCTACTGCATTTTACCACATCATAGCATAGGAATGCTTCACAATCAGTGTGATGGATTAAACTTATATATTATTTTATCTTTTTTTTTCATTCTACTGTTGCCAGTAGTTCAATTCAAGAACTCTTTTTTTCCTAGCTCGGTACCACTGTTCATGGTAGATAGTTCATCCTTTGCATGCTGTAACCCATTGGGCAGTTCCTGCTGATATTCTGGTGGGTCAGCATCCCTTTCGGTGGGGAGATACTTGAGGCATGCCCTAAATATTCTTCACTGCAAACTCTTCCATTTGGTCAGTCGGGCCCTCGATAAAAGCTGTGGTTACAATACATTAAAAGTAGCAGTGAAGTGTTTAGAAAACATTTTAAAATGTAGTCTGTCATTTTCAGAACCCTTTACATTCTACTTTCTCAAAGTGGAGATCTCAGTCAGATGTTCAGAAGGAGGAATAAAACCTTTCTTCTCTATTCAGGAGTCCAGTGATCACTGTAATTATCCAGTTGTCATTGTGTGCACATTTGAGTTTATCTCCATGTTTCCCTGATGTACTGAACTCTACATGCAGGAGAACCTACCTATTAACCACCTTATATGGTGATCTAAACCAGATTGCTCTCAATCTCTTCTTGCTACTTCTTTATGACAAGTCAGAAAAAAAAATATTTTGGATTTAGCAACATTCAATGTTGAACATTTAACTGTGAGACTTTTAGTTTGCTTTGCTGAGATGAGGGGGCAACAAAGACGAACAAAAACCCTAGAAATCCAACACTGATGAAGGACTTGTCTTATTTGTTGCTATTACTGTTGTTTTATTAATCTAAGATAAAACAAAGATGGTTTTTATATTTTTTTTTAATTAATTTATTCCTTACCTCTCTTCTTTGAGCTTTACTGCTCTTTGCTTCAGTCTTATCATTCACAGTGACCTACTGGTGAAGTACAACACAAACAGCCTCTGACATTTGCATCATTGTTCTGTGACACATCAGTATTTATAATATCCATAACAGACTATTTTGTGGCATACTGCGAGTCTGGGGGTTATTTTGTGCTGGCAGTTGCTCTTTACTCCTTAACTCCTTGATATGAAGGAGATCACCAGAAACTGATGCTCTTCTAAAACTATGTCAGTGTTAAAGCACTTACAATAAACTGAACAGCAAAATGCTATACTAGCTCCAAGTATGCACACTAGGGTTCCTTGAGCAATCAAACTTGCTGAAATTAAAGGTCGAGAGATCAGGACTGTAACTTTAAGCAACCCTGGGGAAGGCAACAATCTTCCACCTTTGTTGTATTATGCAAGTGCTCAAGATCACAGAACCTGAAAAACAGCTATCAGATCACAGGATCTTTTCAGAGCTAGAAGCACCTGCAGTTAGGAACAAAAGAATTCACAATGCCTTCCTTTCATAAGGGAAGCTACTTGGTAGTTCAGTATGCTGCTCTTTGGTAGATGTGTGCACAGTAATTTTTAGTAGAAGACAATATTGTGAATACTAACATTTTGTATTGAATTATTATCCTGCATTTAGGTTCTAAGAAAATTTGTTTAAAAACAAACAAAAAAGCAAGAACATTGAAAGAACTTTTCACTTTAAAATCAGCATTTATTAAAGAATAGGCAAGAGGCTAAAAGGAATGACAGAGTGAAATAAAGTGAAAAATGGTTGTATTAGCTATCATGGCTGAATCAAGGATGTAAAGGTGAAAATATACCAAAAATGTGTGTTGTGAATTTCTAGTCCTGTCTGATTATCAAGTGCATACTGGATGTTACTGGGGGACAGTGAGAACTGGATGTGCATAGCCTGCTCAACAGTATTCCAAGTACCCAATGCCCATTGTTGAGACCCTTAGGTTAAATCTGTGCTGTATGTGATACAGTAGATTCTAAAACCAACATATATTCTTGCTCAGTGTTGTATTATTGTCAGCATTAGCATTTTCATTTTAATCAGGACTGCAGTTTTCACTCAGTTTTCCTGATAATCCCCTTTCCTGCTTCTTATTGCACATATAAATTAGCATAGGCTCAAAGATCACAGCCTATTTCCTAGCAGATGAAATTAAATCGGTGTATGTGTTCCATGAGT
Source organism: Colaptes auratus (assembly GCA_015227895.2). NCBI lineage: Eukaryota > Metazoa > Chordata > Aves > Piciformes > Picidae > Colaptes > Colaptes auratus. The sequence goes on along the minus strand of CM037640.1, from coordinate 48,734,580 downwards.
GCACCTAAAAGCTTAGTCTGCTAATCGACAGCAGTTGCTGGACACAGACTAGAGTAAAATGAAATTAAATTCACCCGAGTGTGTATGGTATGTATATCAAACCTCCAGCATTAACTGCTTTGTTCAACACTTGCTCCTTTTGCATCACTAACATAGATGCAGTGTTTGCATTCTCTTCTTTTCCATGCAGTCTGCAGTGTCCTTGCAAACTAAAGGCAGGCAAAGCTGAGACTACTTGCAGGTCTCATCAGCTTTGTTGCATAATGAAATCAGGGAGCATTTATTCATCTACTTGATATTGGGCATATCAGCACTCAGTATAAATGGACAGGTGGTGCACCAGAATGAACATTACAAATAGCGCAGCCAAAAAGCTTCATAGACCCAGGATTTCTCCCCTCACCTTCTCCAAAGACCACCGACTTTTTATTAAGTATAGGCTTGTCTGCACTCTTTGAAACACAGAGAGCTTCTAGTATGTGGTATTCAAATTACATATGTATTCTATTAAATATGGTACACAGACTCCACACATTATTATGTGTTTATTTTGTTTTTCAAAGAGAATTTGTGACCAAACTGAGCATCCAATACCATTAAAAAAAAAGTCTGTTAGTGATTCAGCTTCGGAGGAGGTGACTCAGTCATGAAATACAGAGAAGTAACTGATATAGAAGTACTGTAGCATGTGGTATAGGATAAACTGCATTAAGAAGGTTCTTTGGAGCTAGATGTGGCACGCAGTAACTGAGGAATTATGTAATATACCATTAAGGTCAAAGGTGTGAACTGCAGGTTGATTTCACAAAGTAGGCTTTCCCAGCACTGAAACAATGCAAGCCTTGTTTATATGTTCTACAAACATATATAGAGGCTGTATTTGTCAAGGGACACCTAAGCAGTTCCAGTGTCAAGTGAAACTGCACAAAGGTGTTCAGTGGCAAATTATTCCCATGTGTCCACTGGCCCAGGAGATCTGGCTTTCATTCTTGTAACTATCTATCCCACTGTTGCCCTGTCCAAGACCATAGGCTAAGTTGGTGTGTAGTCATCAAAAAATGTTGGTGAACGGAGATTACTAATGTATGAAATAGAAGTTGTTCTGGCCTTCAGTGACTGGACTGAAAGAAACCCTGGTATTTTCACACTCTTTATTTACCACTGCAGAATTGCTATGTACAACTTGATTTAATACTCTTATTTCTCCTCCCAGCTCTAATCTCCCAGAAAAGGCAAAGATATCATTTCACACCACATGGGAGTCACTACTAATTTTCTTTTAATTTCTTAAAGTTCATTTTGCAAACAGTAGTGTGTTTTTAAAGACTTTTCCAGGATGTTATTTGAGGCATTAAACTTCTTCATATGGGCTCGCAGTGTGGGACTGGATGCTGAACCTGGGAGAACAAAGAAGGGAAGAGATTACCTCATTGACCTCTACAACTACCTGAAAGGTGGTTGTAGACAGGAGGGGGTTGGTCTCTTCTCCCAGGCAACCAGCACCAGAACACGGGGACACAGTCTCAAGCTGTGCCAGGGGAGGTTTAGACTCGAGGTGAGGAGGAAGTTCTTCACTGAGCGAGTCATTCGTCATTGGAATGGGCTCCCCAGAGAGGTGGTGGAGTCGCCGACCCTGGAGGTGTTCAAGGGGAGTTTGGACATGGCACTTGGTGCCATGGTCTAGTTGTGAGGTCTGTTGGGACAGGTTGGACTTGATGATCCTTGGGGTCTCTTCCAACCTTGGTTATACTGTGATACTGTGATACCTCATTCTCCTGTAAATGCACACTCCATTTGAAGAGAAACCAGGTTCAATATCTTCTCCTAGGAACAGGCATCAGGACTCTTCTTAGCTTTCTCTCCCACTCCTAGTCTCTTACAGCAGCCCTGTTAATATTCTCAGCAACTCACTGACACTTTTCTGCAGAAGTAGAGAAATGGGCATGGTAAAATGATGAGAACGGGGATGATAACATGATCAAAATCCAATACAGGAAAACAAAATAAAATGGAAGCCAATAAGGCAAACAGCCTTTTTTAGTAATATACCTAGCATATCTATACCCTGTCAGAGCCATACAGAGAGCATTACACATGAAAGAACTGACAGATGGTTTTTCCTTTCTCAAAAAAAGATGATTTAAGCCATTTAAAATTCAAATTTGCTCATGATGCTGTACTACTTTATAAGGTATAGATTTTTCATATACACCAGACAGAAGGTGCTGTTAATTTATATGGGGAACAGAACAATATACCTACATTTGTATTTTAGTTTGGGTAAGAGATGCATCATTGCAGGAAACCTGATTGTCACCACTTGCCATGGTTCAGTTGTCATTACAGAGCAGTCTTATAGTACAAGAACCAAATTTCATAACAGAGAAATTGAATCAGAAGATACAATCAAAAAGCTTATGCAATGCATTAGTGTGAGTTCAGTTTGCAGGATCCGATTCACTAGTCTAGCATAGAACCCACTGAAATGTTTTTTGTTTGGACAATACTTCAAGGTTATACTCCTATAGCACCTCATTTTTTGTTAATGTTTAACATCAGCAACAAAACTTCCATACTACAGCTCAGAAAAATGGCCTAAGAGATTGGCAGCTTTAACTGCATTGAAACCAGCTAAGAGCTCCTTTTCTTATCTTCGAAACAAAAAGATATCTGACAGCAAATACCAAAAATGGCAATCAGGTTAAGAAGAGGATATTTTGTTAAGAAGTCGATATTTGAATGTAGAGATTTGTAATGGAAACTACTTTTCCATCTTGGTTTCATTTGTCATTTAATTCTGTGTCATTTCATTCTGTGTCCAGGTCTGGGCCCCTCAGTTTAAGAAGGACATTGAGACACTTGAACGTGTCCAGAGAAGGGCAACAAGGCTGATGAGAGACCTTGAGCACAAGCCCTATGAGGAGAGACTGAGGGAGCTGGGATTGTTTAGCCTGGAGAGGAGGAGGCTCAGGGGAGACCTCATTGCTCTCTACAATGACCTGAAAGGTGGTTGTAGCCAGTAAAGAGTTGGTCTCTTCTCTCTAGCAACCAGCACCAGAACAAGAGGACACAGTCTCAAGCTGCACCAGGGGAAGTTTAGGCTTGAGTTGAGGAGGAAGTTCTTCATGGAGAGAGTCATTCGTTATTGGAATGGGCTGCCCAGGGAGGTGGTGGAGTCACCATCCCTGAAGGTGTTCAAGAGGGGATTGGATGTGGCACTTGGTGCCACGGTCTAGTCATGAGGTCTGTGGTGACAGGTTGGACTCAATGATCTTTGAGGTCTTTTCCAACCTTGTGATACTGTGATAGTGTGATACTGTGATACCCTTCTGCCACAATCTAGTTGACAATGAATGGTGTGCAGTTTTTGCAAAGTGTTTGATCATTCAGGAAAAAAAAAAAAAGAAGAAAATAAGGAATTTATAAAATGTCTAGAAATACAAGATAGCTGTGAAGGCATATGAATTAATTAATAAAATGTAAGTTATTTCCTGGCATGTGGAAAGACTTTATTGTGGAAGCCAATCTAAGAAAAACTTATGGTTTACACTTACAATATAATACATCCAAGCATGAGAGTATTAAAACCAACTACAAAACTTTATATATCTACACAGAACCCAGATTTTTGCTGAGAATCTGCAGGGAGAAAAATGGCTTAATTTCACCCTAAGAATAAACTATAAGATTCTTTTTTTTTTTGCAAGCTATGCACAATATGAAGGCCAATTCATAATAAACATCAAAGTCTTAATCTCACAAATTCTTTAATTAATTATATGGGGGGGGTGGGAGGTGTTACCCTCCAGTGTATAATATGTCATAAATCTAGTACACACAGTCTCATATAGATATTAATTCTAGTCAGTCAAGCAATGTAGAGAGTTAATGTAATTATCAACTTTAAATTTCCTGCTTAGAAAAATGCAGGATAAACTTGAAACCCCAAGGAAAAGTTAGTTCTGATTTCACTAATAGAAAAACTAACATCTAGATTGTCACTAAAGGCTGAGAATCTGGAACATCTGAACCAAAAGGACCTATGCTGACTGTACTACTTGATCCATATCTTAAGGCCACAATTAACAACATATTTGTTTTCTGTGGCCAAGGAAATGGTCTTATAAAAGATTCAATATGTGTGTCAATATAATTAGTTTTGAGATGAAGGAGATAATAGATCTCTATGTCACAAAGTTAAAAAAAACCAAAAAACTGAAACAAAATGATCAAAAAAAAAAAAAAATCACAAAACAACAGCAAATAAGCAAATAGAATAGAATTAGAATAGAATTAACCAGGTTGGAAGAGACCTTTGAGATCATCGAGTCCAACCTATCATCCAACACCATCTACCAACTAAACCATGGCACTGAGCACCCCATTCAACCTCTTCCTAAACACCTCCAGTGATGGTGACTCCACCACCTCCCTGGGCAGCCCATTTCAATGGCCAATCACTCTTTCTATGAAGAACTTCTTCCTAACATCCAGCCTAAACCTCCCCTGGGGCAGCTTGAGAAAGAACACTCACAAAAAATACTTCTGCATATAAATGTACAGAGTTGCAGGCTATGCCTTTGTAGATCTATATTTTTCCATTGGTACCTCTTGATACAGGCAAAAAAGACCCTTTCACATGTCAATACTGATGATATTGAGTGGCTCACTAAAAAATAATTGGAAACAAAAAGTATAACAGGACAACTAAGGGCCCAACTTTAGCTGATATTCTCAAGACTGGAAGAAAATAACTGCTCACTATGCAGCAAACATGTATGTGTAATATCTTTGTTCAGATAATAGTGACATATATATGTCAATAGAACATTACAGGAAGATTGTTAAAAACTAGTGAAGTTATATTTTTGTGATAATAAGTGGGACCGTGAATCAAGAGACCTAGTTTCCATATTTACCTTTCACATGCACTTCTGCCATAACCTTGGGCAAAATGTATTCCAGCTACACTTGTCTCAGCTTTGCTAGCTATAAACTAGAAATTACACTTCCTCACCTCATTGAAATGAGGTCATGGTCATTTTGGTACTGTTTGTTGCACATATTTCAGGAGACAAGCAGCTATATAACTCAAGTATTATTTCATAAGAGGGGACATAATACAATTGCCCTGTGTACATCTAACTCTGAGGATGAGAAAAATCACTGTATGTCTTCTTGTATGAAGACCCTGTTTGTTAATTGTGCTAACAGACAAAAAGTTTAGGATACATTCATCTTAAATAGTATGTTTTCCATGCAATAAAAAGTATAGTTTCAAGAATAGCTTTCTACAGTTTTAACTTTGTAGTTTTTTGTTTGTTTGGGTTTTGTTAGAATAGAATAGAATAGAATAGAATAGAATAGAATAGAATAGAATAGAATAGAATAGAATAGAATAGAATAGACCAGGTTGGAAGAGACCTTCAAGATCATTGTGTCCAACCTATCATCCAACACCACCTAATCAACTAAACTATGCAACCAAGCACCCCATCAAGTCTCCTCCTGAACACCTCCAGTGACGGCGACTCCACCACCTCCTCAGGCAGCCCATTCCAATGGGCAATCACTCTCTCTGTGTAAAACTTCCACCTAACCTCCAAGCCTGAAGCCTCCTCTGTGTTTGTTTGCTGGTGCCTGGGAGAAGAGACCAACCTCTGCCTATTTACAACTTCCCTTCAGGTAGTTGTAGAGAGCAATAAGGTCTCCCCTGAGCCTCCTCTTCTCCAGGCTAAGCAAATCCAGCTCCCTCAACCTCTCCTCATAGTGTTTGTGTTCCAAACCCCTCACCAACTTTGTTGCCCTTCTCTGGACATGCTCCAGCAAGTCATCATCCTTCCTAAACTGAGGGGCCAGAACTGGACACAGTACTCGAGGTGTGGCCTAACCAGTGCTGAGTAGAGGGGCAGAATGACCTCCCTGTTCGGGGTTGCTTAGCCTACAGTTATTAATAAATTTATAGAATCTTCCTCAACTTGTTACACAATTTCCAGTTCTGTAAGGGCTGACATCAGATATTCCCTGAGGCTGCTGAATATCAGTTCACAGTCTTCATTATCAACTCTTCTCAAACTTAGATCAATGTCAGTCAAAGGCATTATTACTGTCAAACAATGTTACATAAGCAGAGCTATTTGTTAGGGCATTTTGAAGCTTAATGCAAGTATCCAAAGGTCTGTTTCAGTTTCATCTACTCACATATTACTCTGCTATTATGCAGTGGGAAGAAGAGAGGAAGAAAACCGTGACAAGCTCTAAACATTCCATTGTTCTTGAGGTCTGCTTCTGAAGAGTTTGAATTTTCTTATGTATATTGTGGGGAACCTGGACTTCAATTTTTATAACAGGAGTCATGTAGGTAGCTGGAACAGATGCATGTTGGACAATTTAATATTTAATATTGCAGTATAAAAACATCGTGAACATTACAAAAAGCCTGGCCTTTACCTCACCAATTGTGAAAAATATTAAAATGGTAACAGCATTTAAGAAGCAATTATAGCAAATTTTAGAAGAAGAAAATAAGTATTTTATGTAAATGCTAAAAAAGTGTTTATGATGTTATGAGTCTTTTAAGGACTGCTAAAGTGCTGTGAAAGTAACACTACTAAGAGTTGTGGTGCAAGCTGATAGAACTGGACATAACACAAGTTGATATGATGTCTGGAAAATTTCCCCTTTCAAAGATAGGAAGCCCAGTGATAACCTCTTCAAACTCTGTACTCCTTGTTATCCTCCTGTGTAAAACAGGGATCAGACACAACACCTCAGGCTTTATATATTTACACTGAAATCTCAACCTGCAGCTAAAGAATGCTGCATCTGGATAGCATGTATTACCCTGCAAGAGAAAATAAAGACAAGGATACACCAAGTCTTCCCATACAACGCTAAGGTACGTACTTTTGTATACTTAGCTTGTGTTCATGTGATAAAGGTGAGCTGTAGTAGCCACTGACATCATCAAGTACAACAGGTACACAGTTCAGCCTTCTTTCTGTTTTAGTCCCATTGTGAGTGTGCCTTTTTGTTGGCTTGTCACAGAAATTCCACCATCCTCCACAATGCCCAAAGAGGGACTCTTTTTAGAAAAGGCCTGAGGCTGACAGGTCCTCTCATAGTATGAAAATATTGTCAAACAATGTCAGTAACAACAAAACCGGTCATATCAATTTCTGCTTCCTTTTGCTTGACATCTGCATCCTCGTATGTGAAACAGTGTTAAGCTGTGAGTATAAAATACAGCTACCTACTCAAAATGTAATTGTGTGGCCTAAATATCAGCATGCTCCAGAGTTACAGTTGTAATTTTATTATTTTTTTCCCCTCCTATTTTAGGGCAATAGGCCAATGGAGCTGGCTTTTAAACATACCTCATGTGTCAATATTGTTGTCACAAATGGCTGAATAACAAGGAAGGAAAGAACACAATAGAATTTTGGAATATGTAGCTGCCTCAGGCAAAATGATTGAGTATGCTATAGCAATCCAAGAGTGAAAACATTATGTGGAGATTATGCTTTGTGATTTGAGCCAAGTTAGTATAAAAATCATTATTGTAACAGTCTATTATGTAATAGACAAAGTTTTATGGCAAGTGGAGACTTCTACTCCAATGTTAATGGTCATTGAATTGTACTTCTTTTTGCATTATTGCACAGACAATTACTCTAGTACCCATCAAATGTCATTTGAATAGACATTGCAATAGGATGAAATTCACCTACTCCTTTACAATAGAGCAAAGTAATAAGATATTGTGCTGTGAACAGAGATGAAGATGAAGGTTTATGACCAGCAATTTCAGTTGAACAGGAGATGTTGTGACTCAGGGGCATAATGGATGAAATGTCTCCATAGTGTAAAGAAGGGTGGTTGTAGCCAAGAGGGGGTTGGTCTCTTCTCCCAGGCAATCAGCACCAGAACTAGAAGACACAGTCTCAAGCTGTGCCAGGGGAGGTTTAGGCTTGAGGTGAGGAGAAAGTTCTTCACAGAGAGAGTCGTTAGCCACTGGAATGGGCTGCCCAGGGAGGTGGTGGAGTCACTGTCCCTGGAGGTGTCAAGAGGGATTGGATGTGACACTTGGTGCCAAGGTTTAGTAGTCATGAGGTCTGTGGTGACAGGTTGGACTTGATGATCCTTGAGGTGTTTTCCAACCTTATTGATTCTATCATTCTATTCTATGATTCTAAGTGCTTTAAGTCTTCTACCTAGTTTTAGCTCCAAATTTATACAATCTAGGAACCCTGTAGTACCACATTTAGGACCTCAGTGTCATTCCTATGTGAAACAGATGTGTTGTGTTTTGGTTTTGTTTTAAAAAAAGGCAACATCTTGAAAAGGAGGTAATTTATGTAATAGTCATTAGCCTGCTATTCTGGGTTGATGAGATATATATAACCTCTGAAATCATGTAACTGGAATATTTTGTTTTGGGCAAGGGTTGAGTTTTTCTTCTGATCTAAGCCTAGGCTTAGATTTTGTGAAGAATATTCACTCCTGTCCTAATTATTTCAAAGTAAGTATGGATACAAGAAAAAAATACATGAGTTAGTGAGTTATAAGGCATGCTTCTAGAGTAGTTTAATTTATAGCTGTCAAACACTATGATTTGTCATTATTTAAAAAAAAAACTATAATGTGGGAATCTGCAAGCTCAAATAGTGTGGAGTAAGCTTTGCAGAAGTGTTTATGCTAAGAGAGCTAGATAACATATTAGGTGACAGAGATGGAAGTCAAGAAGGAATATACTGATTCATAGACATATTAAGTACAAATATTTTCCAGCATTCAGGTATTTAATAATATTTTGGGTATTATTAAATATCATTGGAAAGGAGTGGGGGGCAGGATTTCTGAAGGTACATAGTATTTATATATATATATATATATATATATATATATATATATATATATATATATTTGGTTGTAGGAACTTGGAAGTTATGCACAATAAAATATCTGCTAACAAGTTCATTAGATACCTGTTATCTCAGTAAAAAGTACCTTCTGCTACTCCAATTTTATAGCAAGAAAATAACAGGTATGTAAATGGTGAAAGAAAAATGTGATGCATATAAACTACAGCTTCCTTTCATTTCACAGTCTCTTTTCAATCTTCTAGTACCAGGATTGTTTATTTGTTTTGCCACTCAGATTTGGCAAACAACATCTGTGATCTTTGCTGAACTAAAGGTGAAAAGTAACTGAAAGAAAAGAGGTGAGGACAGAATTGTTTGTGGACCATTTGACACAGCTGTTGGAAATATTAGACACTTGAATTATGCCATGCCCTTTTACATAAAAGAAAATTGTATCTGCCACCATTTGGAGCTGTTTGTTATTCATAAACAAAGCATTTTAATCTTTTTTGGCTTTATTCATCTGGGGGTTTGTGTTTCTTTCTTGTCAACTGTTCCTTAAGGACTTTGATTTTTCAGTTAAAATATTGTCCAAAAGATTTATAGGGCTTTATCTGGCTGCAAAAAGAAATGTGTTTTCTAAGTGTAATCTAAAACACAAATGCTGAATTGCTTCTGTATCCTCACATTCTAATTGCCAGACTGATCTTAAGTTGTCAGATTTCACTCTGTGAGACAATATATGGAGTATATTTGTTTGATCTTTTCTTTTTTGTTGTCAATATTGTTTGAAGGCAAAATTGTGTCATCCTTACTCAGAACAGGTCAGCTTTGTCATTAAATATAAATGTCATTAAATATAAACATTTATTAATTCATATAATATAATTTAAACATGGCATAATCTGTTGGAAACTACCTCAATGCCTCATGTCTAAAAAGCTAATGTTACCCCTAGGTATACTTCCTTAGGGTAAAGGAAGTAGACTGTGTAAGAATAGTAGATTATATTAATCACATTTTGGCAGTAAAGGAATCACTACATGAATGCCATGTTCATTCTGGATTCAAGTTTGAGAGGAGATATTGAAGAGCCTCTGGGAAACAGAATTTTGATAAAACACAGTTCTTCAGTGTAGTAAATAAGACTGCAACTGGAACACAATCTGAATGATATTAAAAGTATAGAAAACTTACGACCTATTAAAATAATTTATGAAGGAACTTTACTGGATTCTACAGGACCAAAAATTCTCAAATCAAAGTTGTTTTGGTTGATTGCTTTTACTAGTGACAAACCCTAATTTTTATAGTTCAGCCAAATTCAATCCAAATGTCTGTCCAGATGATTTTAACTGTCCCTTCTAATACTGTAATGCATGAATTGTAATTTTTTTCTTGTTTTTGTCAGATATGTTTTCCTGAGTAGCAATTTGGATTTATGCTTGTTCCATATCACAGACTCTTCAAAGTATATATTTTTCACATACACAAGGAGACCATTCAAGGCATTCTGTCTAAAATTTGATAAAGCTTTGGTGCTTGGATGGTGAATCTAATCTGCACATGCATAACTTTAGCATGTTTTAACTGCATGTGCAAAACACCTCTATCTTGTGAATGCACTGCTTCTAAGATTTCCAGGACATGCCAGACTCATTCTTGTCCCCACCAGCTCAAATTCCTGGATGCTAAAAAGCCCAAAATACAAGGAATTCAGAAACAAAGTGTTAGAAACAGTAGTCCACTACACAAAGAAACGCTGTCTTCAGGTATAATTCAGATGCGAGTTGGCTTGTGCTTCTTCACAGTATCACAGTATCACTAAGGTTGGAAGAGACCTCAAAGATCGTTGAGTCCAACCTGTCACCACAGACCCTTCTGTAATCACTGGAAGCATGAACAGACAGAACTCATCAATCCTGTTTCCCTGAATTTTTTACTTCATTTGAGTAGCTAAAATAATATTGAACATATGTGAGCTTTACTCTCAAAATAAGTGTGTTGGTTTAAATGAGAGCTGGAATAAAGCAAGAAGCTGTGTTTCCTTCAATCTGTCCATCTTTCCTAAGTGGGAATATCACTAAGCCTGCTTCAGTCTAAACTTGTATCTAATTCAAAAATCTGTATTTCATTTCAAATAGGGTCCAGTTTCACCAGTATTTTCAAAAAATCAATATAGAAAAGTGAATGAATGGTGAAATATGTTAACATAACATTCATTATGAGGTTTTGCCATCTCTGAGAACAGATCAGAGGAATGCAAGCTACCTTGTTTCTTTTCTCTCTCTCTCAGTCTGGCAAGCAGCATGGTCACAGACATCTCCCCACCAGGAAAAAATAATTTATCCTAAGAGCTGCTCCTGCTATCTGTTATTTATTCTTCAGTCAGTAGGAAACAATTTTATCTCTCAGCACAATCTCTGCCTGGCAGAAGAGTGGCTGGTGGATGATGATGTAGATGACAAAGTTGATTAACAGTTAGGTACAAACTAGAAAGAGACCATCTGAGCTAATAACATTGTTCTATGATAATATTAAGTCACGTGTGAATAAGAACATATGGACTACGAGGGACATATTTTGTCTTGCAGCTGCATGAGAAGTAAATTCACTAGTATGAGGATTAGACAGAATTTTGTGAGTTGCATTCCAGTGCTTTCAACTTTGTTCCCCCCACCCCATGCTTCTACTTCTGATATGATCATTTTTATTTACCGTGGTGTTTATTTTGGTCACAAATGTATGATGTAAAACTGAATGGTGCTTTCAACTTCTTTCTGGCAGCATTGCCAAAAGCAACAGTTTTAGTTTATTTTGTATATGCCAAAAATTTCCAAAGAAAAAACATTCAGAGGTATACACTGTGGACTTTAGTAGTATTACTCATATTATTAATGGTGCTTATATATTTTTCTATTCTACACATTGTGTCAAAAATCATATCAGATGCTGTTATGAGACTTCCAAAGGCATTTTATTAGAAGAGTTTATTTTTAGGATTTTTTTGTATATGTTCCTAGAATAATCTTTATCTTATTCCTGGAACCTCAGTTCTGTAAATACTCTTTGCATACAGGTCAGCAGTAACAAATTTTGTGTTTGGGCAATAAAAGCTAATTCCGTAATGGCTTGAAAATTAATCTGAGGAAATTTGTAGGAAGTTTATTTAGTTTCCAACTTTGCTTTCTTCACCTATTTATTTTTTTTCTTCATCTCAGTCTTATGACAAAATCTCAAAGCATGTGTACCAGTCCAGAAGAAACATCATTTAATCTCTAACATTTTGGGAACCATCTTTAAATAATACATGGCATGTAACACAATATTTGTGTAAATGTTTAGCTTAAATGTAATGCATAGTGGTAGAACATGAAACTGCTAATGAATTTACAAGCTACCTGTCATATTTCCACTGACATTTGAAGTCAAATCCCTTGAGGGTAGTTAATTCTACAAACAGCAGCCAAAGTATGCATTTCTGTAATCAAAAAGTGTTTGGGAATGGTGAAACAGCAATTTCTACTGTCACTTAGCATAGATATTTCTTTTGAGGAATACACCATATCTGTCTTTAACCATGCCAATGATATTGCCTGAGATGATGTGTAACTAAAGTGACAAAAAATGGAAGTGCAAAAGCAGAGTTCTGGTTCTTCGAAGTCAAACTACTGAAGTAGGTTCTTCATCTGTAGCCAATGTTCACAGAGTGTTTCCTGCTTACAGATTTTTTTTTTTTTTTTCACCAAATTTTCCATCAAAACTTTTGTAACAATTATTTCAACATCTACTAGAAGACTTAGAGTGTTGCCATAGTTTATAGAGCAGGCGGAAATAATACTTTACCCCTTGAAGGAAAGCAAAATAAAGACGCTCTCACACAGGATTGGAAAGAGGTGGAAGTAAAATGGAAGTGCTTTTCACAAATATACACAGAAATTACAAAATACCCAAATTCACATTCAGCCTCAGCCCAATCCCTTGACCTGGGTTTATAACAACCTCTTTAAGCCAAAAAAAATTTCAAAACCTCCACCACTTAGGCCAAATCTCCAGGCCTCAAATGCCCTTCCCTTCCCCATCTCCCCCCACACCTTCCACCCCCATTACCATGCCTCTCTGCATCCCCCGTACCAAACCAATGTGATGCAGCTAAAATTAGGCTTGGCAGCTCCAGGTCCCAACTGACAGCATTGCCAAAGCAGGCCTCACTCTCCTGCAAGGAGATAACAGTCTGCATGTCCACCCAGGAGCAGAGAGGGAGTGAAAAAAGGCAGAACAAGAAGAAATGCTTGGTTTTATACAGGTGCAGGGCTTATGAGAATGAAATTTAAAAGATCATAATTTCCTGTCCACTGCTCTGGACCTTCTGGTGGATGTCCTCTCTGTGGTTTCTTAAAGGCACCTTGCCCCAAAACAATAACAACATGATCTTAATATAGATTGATATCCCAATATATGACAGATATCAGGAATTTAATTCAATACAAAATACTCACAAGGGAGAAAAACCAAACTCATTACAAAGCCATTAAATAGAATATTATATATTTTTTTTTAAAGTATATGTCATTAAGAATTTAGTGAAAGTTTAAATTTGAAAGAGTAAGTACTCTTGTAAGCAGGAGAATTACCTTCTAGGTGAAAAATACAGAACTGAGAAATTATCTCAAGGCCCTTCAAAAGGGATAAGAAACACAAATTAAAACTGTGGAACAAACCGAAAATATTAGTGACAGAAGTCCAGCAATCTAGTAGTTCCATTTTGCTAAGATTATCCTGGCATGAAACAATGACTAATGAAGTAATTTTTCTTGCCAGCCTGTGAAAAGTTTTGTGCCTAGTAACAATAGCAAAAAACAATGCCCAGAGATGTCATTGTGTTTCAGTTCATAAAAAAGTGCTCAGTGTGCCATGCAGAAACCATGTCCATTATGCTGTGACATTATGCTGTCATTAAAGAATGTATTTATGGAATTACATATGTGCAAAAGCTGTCAGACTAGCAAATAGCAACTTTACAGGAGGTTGTGAAACCATCCAGAGCTGCCTCTCCAAACACTGCAATTCTATCGAAGTTGGCAGCTATCCATCTGTTCATGTCTGAGGATCTGAATCATTTCTTCTTGCCTTTTTGTTTCCCCTTTATTTCCTGATTTGCCTTATGTGCTGGAGATAAATATGATTTTGATTTATATGGTGTTATAATTTATTTTTATAGCGTTTAATATGTATTTCTTTTCAGATAGCTCCTGCTTTTCATTATATTTCTTGCTTCTTCTGGCTCCTTAACTACAAGTTCTAAAGAACAATCCATATACACAGTTTAAATTTAAAATCTGTTTTCTGGATAAATTGGCATGCAGAATGTTTTGTATATGCACAGACTCACTGCTACCTATACAGAGAGGTTTATGTTGCTCATACACGTTACTTAACGTTTATATGCATTGAATTTTATTTGGCATTTCATTGCCTAGATTACTTGCATGGATTTCCTCTCACAAATGTCAAAAAGTTTCAGGCCTAAAATCCCTGTAAACATTATAAAAAAGTGATGAATCTCCCTGCAAGATGAAATGGATGAACTTAAGTCCTAGAGTACATACCTCTTTCCATACACTGTACTAGAATGTTAAAAGCCAAGTTTAGTCTGTATATCAACAAATACATTTACATTTAGATTTAGATTAATTCCATCCTTAGTATCATAATGTCTTTCAGTGGTTCATTCCAGGTACATTTACCTTATTATAAAAATCATATAATATTTTATATAAATCTTTTATAAAAATCATATAATAATTGTTTAGTCAGAAACTGCTGTGACATCAGTACTCATTGTCTTTACTAGACTGCTTTCAAGTATACTGTGCAGTACCAGTTGCTTATGGGATCCTACTAGTAGCCCATTGCTACAGTGAAAAATGAAAATTACTTCAATTTCACTTTTCCTAGATCTTAGCAATTATTAACTAGAAGATTTTCCCTTCTATCCCATCACAGTTTCAGAATTTTTAGTGAACTTTTCCAATTAATACCTTTTATTTATTTTTTTTTAATTCTAAAGACATATCACTTAGGTGAGGCCACTTAGTGTTGTCTCTGGTTGTCTTGGTTTTAATAAATTTATGATGAGTTATTTCCTTCTGACAGAAGTATTGTTTCTTCTGTGTTTCTTGCTGATCTATGTATCTTCTAATTAGAATAGAATAGAATAGAATAGAATAGAATAGAATAGAATAGAATAGAATAGAATAGAATTGAATTGAATTGAATTGAATTGACCAGGTTGGAAAAGACCTTTGAGATCATCAAGTCCAACCTATCATCCAACACCATCTAATCAACTAAACCATGGCACCAAGCACCCCATCAAATCTCTTCCTAAACACCTCAAGTGATGGTGACCCCACCACCTCCCTGGGCAGCACATTTCAATGGCCAATCACTCTTTCTATGAAGAACTTCTTCCTAACATCCAGCCTTAGCCTCCCCTGGTGCAGCTTGAGACTGTGTCCTCTTGTTCTGGTGCTGGCCGCCTGGGAGAAGAGACCTACCCTCACCTGGCTACAACCTCCCTTCAGATAGTTGTAGCGAGCAATTATTATTATTATTATTATTATTACTAATAATAATAACAATAAATAATATTATTTTTATCACTTTGTCCAATTCAGGATATCCTCTTTCAAATTACAGCTTTTTCAACTTCCATTCCTCCTGTTTTGAAGGCTAGCTTAAACTGAAATGCTTCATTTTCACTCCTTTAGAACTCATGGGTGAATACTGCCTGTTCCTGGCAAATTGGTTTTGTCCAATTTCATTGGTTTCAGTCCAGTCCACATTCACCTCACTGTTTGTATGGCTTTAATATCATTGGATGCTTCTTGTACACCTTGACACTTCTGGGCTTTGCCATCTCTAACTGTTGTCTGACTTGCAGTGCACATATAGGAAGAATTTCATTACAGTAATTTTAAAATTATCCAAAGTTTAGCTATTAAAGTTAATGCATTTTTCTGTTTCACTCAAGTGGAGATTTCCTCTGAAAGAAGAAAGCTTTTCTATCACTTGCCACTTCCATTGCTCCTCTGGTTAGCCATGCTCAGCAGACAAATGTCCTTGAGTCCCTTCATTTTTTCATTATCTTTTAAAAATGTATTTATTTATTAGTATTATTTTTGGGGGGGTAGGGGGGTGGTGTGGTTGTTTCTTCTTGGGTTGTGGTTAGGGTTTTGTGGCTTTTGATTGTTTGTTTGCTTGTTTAATTTTTTTTCTTATTTTGTGTTGGTTTTGGTTTGGTTTAGTTTTCATCCAAAGGCCTTCTTCCTGTCTCCGGAAAACACTTTGTCCTTTCAATGATTTTTTTAGGTCATCTTTTCACTGCTTTTCTCAATTGCATGGCATATCTCTTTTAAATTAAAAAAAAACCCACATTATTCTGTTGAAATATGAAATTTATTTTTGCTTCTCTAAGGTAGGAAATCCACCACAGTCACTGTTTAAATTATTCTAGAATCAAGTATTATGCATCTCTTGAGAATAAATTGAAAGACTTCATTTCTGTGATTTGTAAGAGGCAAATTGCTCCAAAAAGCATTTAAGTAAATTCTATGCTTTACAGCACAAAGTTCACCCAGTCTATGTGTGAGCATTTGAAATCTCCCATTACGATTGTGATTATGGTTTTCTTACTATTTTTAAACTATTTTTAACATGTTTTCTGGCTGGCTGATGAAATATAGTCCTAATTTAAAAAATCTTCAGGTGTTTCAGACTACTGAGATGTTGTGCTCTGTTTGGTGTGGCTAAAATCTACATACATTTGGTCAGGTTGCCTATTTGTAAGAGGCATGCTGACCACAGGCATTTGTTTTCTTATTTCTTATTCTCATTGTTTCCTGCCTCAATCCTAATCCAAATAACTTTACCATATCTTATTACTAGATTTAAAATCTTCTTTCTTACATAAAGTTCTCAGATACTTGGGGAAACTCTGTCTCTGTGTGGCCTTGCACATGGAGCATACCAGACAATCCTCAGTCCTCACTTCTGACTACAGTTTACTCCAGGACTGATCCATGTGTAATTAACAATTATGTGCTCTGCAAATATGTGCTCTGCAGATCTGGATCTGTCCCAGGTCATTCTAGAAAAGGAAAGGAATGGGATGGAGAGAGGAGACTCGAGGAGAGGAGAGGAGACTCGAGGAGAGGAGACTCGAGGAGAGGAGAGGAGAGGAGACTCGAGGAGAGGAGACTCGAGGAGAGGAGAGGAGAGGAGAGGAGAGGAGAGGAGAGGAGAGGAGAGGAGAGGAGAGGAGAGGAGAGGAGAGGAGAGAGAGGAGAGGAGAGAGAGAGGAGAGGAGAGGGAGGAGAGGAGAGAGAGGAGAGGAGAGGAGAGGAGAGGAGAGGAGAGGAGAGGAGACTCGAGGAGAGGAGACTCGAGGAGAGGAGATCGAGGAGAGGAGACTCGAGGAGAGGAGAGGAGAGGAGATCGAGAGAGGAGAGGAGACTCGAGGAGACTCGAGGGAGAGGAGACTCGAGGAGAGGAGACTCGAGGAGAGGAGAGGAGACTCGAGGAGACTCGAGGAGAGGAGAGGAGAGAGGAGAGGAGAGAGAGAGAGGAGAGGAGAGAGGAGAGGAGAGGAGGAGAGAGGAGAGGAGAGGAGAGGAGAGGAGAGGAGGAGAGGAGAGGAGAGGAGAGGAGAGAGAGGAGAGGAGGAGGAGAGGAGAGGGAGGAGAGGAGAGGAGAGGAGAGGGAGAGGAGAGGGGAGAGGAGAGGAGAGAGGAGAGGAGAGGAGAGGAAGAGGAGAGGAGAGAGGGAGAGGAGAGGAGAGGAGAGGAGAGGAGAGGAGAGGAGGAGGAGAGGAGAGGAGAGGAGAGGAGAAGAGGAGAGGAGAGGAGAGGACTCGAGGAGAGGAGAGGAGAGGAGAGGAGAGGAGAGGAGAGGAGAGGAGGAGAGGAGAGGAGAGGAGAGGAGAGGAGAGGAGAGGAGACTCGAGGAGAGGAGAGGACTCGAGGAGAGGAGAGGAGAGGAGAGGAGAGGAGAGGAGAGGAGAGGAGGAGAGGAGAGGAGAGGAGAGGAGAGGAGAGGAGAGGAGAGGAGAGGAGAGGAGAGGAGAGGAGAGGAGAGGATCAATAATATTTCATTTAGAAGGACATCACAACTATCATCTCGTCCAACTACCTGACCACTTCAGGGCTGACCAACGGTGAAAGCATGCTGTTAAGGAGCACTCTCCAAATGTCTCTTAAACACTGACAGAGTTGGGTCATGGATCACCTCACTAGGAAGCCTTTTCCAGTGTTTGGCCACCCTCTCAGTACAGAGTGTCCAGTCTAAATCTCCCCCCACGCAGCCTTGAACAATTTGCACACATTGTATCACTGGATAATAGGGAAGAGAAATTAGCACTTTCTACTTCCTGTCTTCAGGACGAGAGCAATGAGATCACCCCTCATCATCCTTTTCTCCAAATTACACAAGCCCAAAGTCCCTAGCTTCATAGGCTATTCCTCATAGGACATTCATCCCAGCCCTTTTACATGTGCCCTCTGGACACATTCAAAGACCTTCACAACCTTCTGAAATATTGGGGCCCAGAGTTGCACATGATGACACTCCATTATGTGTCCTACAGCTGCACATAATACACAGCACACTAATTCTGAATACAGCAGGATAATCACCTCTTTAAACTATCTGCTTATACTGTGGTGCACCTCCAGATGCAGTGGGGCACACTGCTCATTTGTATTGAGCCTACAGCCAACCAGCATCCACAGTTCTCTTTCTGCAGGGCTGCTCTCCAGCCACTCCTATGCCAGTTTAGACTTCTTCCTGATGTTAATTCATCCTAAGTGCAGAATCTATCATGTCAAGCTGTTAAATTTTATCCCATTAATCATAGCCACTCCAATCTCTTTAGATCACTCTGAAAGGCATTCTGTCCCTCAAGAGAGTCAACAACTCACAGTTTGATATCCTCAGCAAACTTGCTAATGGTGCATTCAGCTCCTGCATCCAGATCATTGTTAAGTACACTGAGTATAACTGGCCTTCAAGATGAAGCCTGAGGAACACTGCCAGCTGGAGGTAGCCCCACTCACTACAATCCTTTGATCCCTAGTCTTCAGCAATTTCTTCAGCCAGAGCACCATGAACTCACTTATCTGACAGTAGGACAACCTGTTCAAAAGGATGTTATAGAGGACAGTATAAAAAACCCCCACCTTACTAGAATCTAGAGGAAACCACCATCCTCCCTTCATTCACTAGCAGGTGATCTTACCATAGAAGGATATCAAATTAGTTCCTTTGTGACCCCATGTTGACTGTGTCTGATTAAGTATTATTAAGTCCCTTTCAGTTGTGCCTAATATAATTTTCTCTGTAATTTTTCTGGGAACTGAAATTAGACTAATAAGCCTACAGCTACTTGGGTCTTACCCTCATACCCTTTTTGTAGTCTGGAATAACACTGGCTAGCTTTCAATCAGTGAGGGCCTCCTCAGAATCCCAAGACTTTTGGCAGATGATCAAGATTGGTCCTGCTATAACATCCGCTAGCTCCTTCAGTACTGTGGGATAAATCCCATCAGTCTCCATGGGACCTGTGGACGCTTAGGTGATACAGCAGAGCACTTTGGGGCTGTTCAGTCTGGAGAAGAGAAGGCTCTGAGGTGACCTCATTGTGGCCTTCCAGTATCTGAAGGGGGCCTACAAGAAGGCTGGAGAGGGACTTTTCAGGCTGTCAGGGAGTGATAGGACTAGGGGGAATGGATTGAAGCTGGAGGTGGGGAGATTCAGGCTAGATGTGAGGAGGAAGTTCTTCACTGTGAGGGTGGTGAGGCCCTGGAATGGGTTGTCGAGGGAGGTGGTTGAGGCCCAGTCCCTTGAGGTGTTTAAGACCAGGCTGGATGAGGCTCTGGCCAGCCTGATCTAGTGTGGGGTGTCCCTGCCCATGGCAGGGGGGTTGGAACTAGATGATCCTTGTGGTCCCTTCCAACCCTAACTGAAACTATGAAACTATGAAACTTACTATTTCAGAGTCCACAAATTGAAAGTCACTGTTTCCACAGCCTTGGTTCTCCAACAAAAAGAATAAGGCAGCCCAAGGGCTAAAGACTGAGGGGAAAAAAAAAGAAAAAAAAGAAGTGTTGAATGCCTCTGCTACATCCCTGCAAGTCAGATGACCATCTTCAAGGAGCATAGCTTCAATGTTTTCTTGACATGTATATTAAAGATGCAGCTTGATAAATTTGATAGACTACAGTTACAGATTATTTGATGACAGGAAGATTATTTTGGACATGTCCTCCTAAAGGATCCTCCTAAAGGATACTACAATCAAGAGCTTGGAATCTGAAAAATCTACATTCAGATAAACTAGGCTTTTTTGTTTTACTGCATAGACTTGTAATTTTTCTGAAGTTTTAAAGGATCAGTAATATACAATTATACTGGTAAATGTTATGTCATTAATGATAACCCTTACTTCTCATTTTTTTGACTGCTGCTTCCTCAGGAGAAAGGTTTGACATTATCAGTCAGTTAGGAGCATGTTCTTTCACAATAGGAAAGAGACAAACCAATTTTGCTGTGCATATATTTAGAGAAGTCACAGTGAATTGACTAAGTAAACAATGATGATAGCTATTTTTATAAAAATTATGAAAGAGGACACCTATGAGAAACCAATCTGATGTTGATTTGTAAAGAAGACAGGGAGCTAAGATCTGTTAAATACAATTTCTATTCCATTAAGTAATCAAACACATAAAAAAGAAATTATAATTATCTTGTGAAAAGCAGGATAGGATAGGATAGGATAGGATAGGATAGGATAGAATAGAATAGAATAGAATAGAATAGAATAGAATAGAATAGAATAGAATAGAATAGAATAGAATAGAATAAACCAGGTTGGAAAAGACCTTCAAGATCATCACGTCCAACCCATCATCCAACACCACCTAATCAACTAAACCATGGCACCAAGCACCCCATCAAGTCTCCTCCTAAACACCTCCAATGATGGCAACTCCACCGCCTCCTCAGGCAGCACATTCCAATGGGCAATCACTCTCTCTGTGTAGAATTTCTTCCTAACATCCAGCCTAAACCTCCCCTGGTGTAGCTTGAGACTGTGTCCTCTTGTTCTGGTGCTGGTTGCCTGGGAGAAGAGACCAACCCCCACCTAGCTACAACCTCCCTTCAGGTATCTGTAGAGAGCAATAAGGTCTCACCTGAGCTTCCTCTTCTCCAGGATAAGCAACCCCATCTCCCTCAGCCTCTCCTCATAGTGCTTGTGCTCCAAACCCCTCACCAACTTTGTTGCCCTTAAATTTGGAATTTATAAAGAATATAAGTCAATTTATAAAGAATATAGGTCAAAGCTTGCATTCTTGGGGAGGCTGTCTTTTGCCCCTGGGTTTTAATATTTTACTTTTAAAGTAAATAAATACTCAGTAATATTATAAAATTCATGTGACACAATGTGCTAATCTTGACAACAGTCCTGAGGAGGATTTCAGAACAAGTGAGAACTTTTTGTGTTATTTTAAACTAGCCAGTGCATTCACTATAGGGAAATAACCTTAAATTAGTATGAGAATAGATTAAATTACTCAATTGGAGATGCTCTTCTATGAAATAAAGTGTTGTGTACTAAGGGCTTAGCTGAACTCCCATTGCAATCAATGGACAAACTCCAGATGAAGCAGACTCACATAATCACCCCACAGTCTTCTGATAATAACATTCTTTAAGCAATATGTACTCCAGCTTAAAATAAACTGTAAAGTTCAAGAATTCTGATTTAGTCCTCAATTTAAACAAATAATAGCTGCAATTCTGTGCATTGGTGCATATTTTGCTTTGTGTACATGTAACACCTTAGAACTCCTAAGAAACAAGTAGACAAACTTCTACATATGGTTTCTCAAGCTTTTGATGCCGTGGTGTTTCTGGGTCTATTTTGCCATAGGGCCTACCTGAGGACAGCTTCTGTTTCTAACAAGATGTGCAAGAAAAAGGAAAGTTGTCAAGAGAAACAAAAAGAACAACCCTCAGTATAACAGTAAGGAGCTAAGCTGAATTTTACTTGTGAAACAGAGGTTCCAAATACATAATTAAATAAATAACAAATGTGGGTGAATCTAAGCATTATTTTTTCCCCAAAAAAAACCATTTCTTATGAGTGTTTGAGTTCTGTGCTTGTTTTTAAATTTTTAGAGGATACTTTGATTTTTGAGCCTCAGGACAATCATATCTAACATGCCTGATAGTTTCCTTGGTTACAGAATTTTTTGTGTGGCCAGAAAATTCTGATATGAGGAACTGTTTTCATATTAAGCCAATGGCTGAAAGACAAAAGGAGAAGGTCACCAAAAATACAAGATGCATTTGTGTGTTAAAGTATACAAGACTACTTTCAATTAGCATTTGTGCTTTACAAGTCAAATTGAGTCAAGTTTGTTATCCAAATGTAGCTTTTTATGTAAAGAAACTTGACTTGAAAACATCCCTACTGGTTTTGAACTGCTGCGACATGTAGCAGCTAGATGAGAGAGAAACAGGCCTGTTCACTTTTGAAACCCACAGTCTTCCATGGTTCATACACAGTTTGAGTGAAATATGAACACTGTGAAATCCTCTTCCATTTAGCTCAGTGCTTGTTAGGGCCAGCTGGTGTACCTTTAAGTTGTACCTTCTCTTCAGAACGTAAACTAGAAGTATTCAAACTTCACAAGACAAGCTGACCCTGAAGAACTCTGCTGTGAGGAAGAAGGGAGGGGAGAGACATTATGTATTCAGTGCTGACATTTGTGCTAAAGTTTGCAGTAGGTCTTGAACGACTCTTTAAAGTAGCTTGTATTAAAAAATAGACTTTTATGGGCTCCCAGCTTTTCTTCAATAAGGGAAAAATAGAATAGCCTTATTGCTTAAAATAATCATTTCCCTAGAAACAATTTAACTTTTTACATTTTTTTAATTTTTAATTTGCAAAGCCACGAATAGAATAGAATAGAATAGAATAGAATAGAATAGAATAGAATAGAATAGAATAGACCTTTGAGATCATCGTGTCCAACCCATCACCCAACACCATCTATTCAACTAAAGCATGGCACCAAGCAACCCATCCAGTCTCTTCTTAAACACCTCCAGTGATGGTGACTCCACCACCTCCCTGGGCAGCCCATTCCAATGGCCAATCACTCTTTCTATGAAGAACTTCTTCCTAACACCCAGCCTAAATCTCCCCTGGCGCAGCTTGAGACTGTGTACTCTTGTAGTGTCACAGGTTGCCTGGGTTCTAACCATGATGACATGTAAATATGTAATCTACATTTCTATAATTCAGCCTTAGCAGTCTGATGGCACACAAACACATTAACAACACACAAAAAAATTAATTATGGCAGCATAAATCACATTCTGAAAGGTACTGCAGATTTATTATCCCTCTCCCAGTTGTGCTTATCATCAGTTCTATGCAAGGGAGTACTATGGAATATATAAAACATACAGAAGCAACACTGCAAGTGCATGAAGAAGCATCAAAAAAGACCACAAACTCAACCAGAACTATCTTGCACTTCCTGTACAGTGAATATTAAAAAAGCATAATCACCTAGGTGTTGAGGGCAAAGTGCAAACTATTTTTCAGGAAAATATACAATTAAGAGACTTTCCATTCTCATTAAAAGGTTAGTACTAATGGCTTTTGCCCTTAGGAAACACTTTTAGATGGAAAATGTATTATGATTAACATGTCATTTTCAAAAATGTATCCATACTTATTTCTTTATGAATTATAAGAAACTGCAGTGTAAAAAAACTCATCCTCAAGAAATAGATAATCTTATTTTAGTATGTAATTTTTAAAAGTAGGAATAGACACACACACAAAAAAAAACCCACAACCCACAATATTTAGATGAGAACTGTAGCACCAGAAAATTAAATAAAATCATAGAACAGAATCATAGAATCAATAAGGTTGGAAAAGACCTCAAAGATCATCAAGTCCAACCTGTCACCCAAGACCTCATGACTACTAGACCATGGCACCAAGTGCCACCTCCAATCCCCTCTTGACAATGATACAATTCTCAGTTGTACACTGAAAATCTGTAAATTTCAAATCCATTCAAATAAGCAAACCAGAAAGTGGAAACAACTTGAACCTGAAGCTTCTGAGTTTAGAGTGCTGGAAGCAGTGTTTGTGCTGACTTATTAGAAGTGGCTTTTTTCTTTTTTAATTATTATTTTATGGGTTGATAGATTTCCACAAGCATAAATGGACTATGACAAGATTCCAATACAAAGCTTTTATTCAGTGACAGCAAATATGCAGGGAAAAAGACATGTGAGGTATTTCATTTAAAAAGTAGCATTTAGAAAGAATAAAGGGTTTATTTGTTTTGCTTTGTCGATAAGCAAACAATTGAGAAGGTAGTTAAGAAACTACAGTTATATTGTGCAGGTAAGGAAATGTTTATGTGTGATAAAAATATGCTTAGTTATTCATAAGATGTGAACTCCTTTATACTAACTAAAAAGATCAATGAGAGGGTAAAGATACAATGTGTATTTTGCAGGTGATAATTGCACTCCTGTAGGCTGAGCTATTTGATATAGTATCCAAATACTAGAAATGAGATTTCAAGGACAGCATTAAGAGAAACTTCCAAAATTGCCTTAAAGTGATGTGCTCATATGCAAATAAGAACCAATTAAACAGGATTTTCTTTTTCTCCAATTCATAGCCACAATACACTGTTTCCCTGAGTAACTGGTTAGTTAATCCTGCCTTCATCAGGAAAATAAAAATCAATATTCTTCCAGAGCTGAATAATGGAGCAGACCACATGCACATTCATATGTCAGTGAAGCTATTAAACCACTTTCCATTCATTTCACTGGATTCCATAGCAAACCTAAAAAAAAAGTTAAACCTGTGCCTTCACTAAAAGTAATAGAAGAGCTTTCTTTATAAATGCACATAGCCAGGATTAAACACTTCACTTTAATTTTTACCATCATACATGTAAGAGAGTTTAAGTGGTGTCATAGAATCGTAGAATCAACAAGGTTAGAAAAGACCTCAAACATCATCAAGTCCAACCTGTCACCACAGACCTCATGACTACTAAGCCATGGCATTAAGTGCCACATCCAATCCCCTCTTGAACACCTCCAGGGATGCTGATTCCACCACCTCCCTGGGCAGCATATTCTAATGGCTAACACTCTCTGTGAAGAACTTTTTCCTCACCTCGAGCCTAAACTTCCCCTGGTGACGCTTTAGATTGTGTCCTCTTGTTCTAGTGCTGGTTGCCTGGGAAAAGAGACCAACCCCCTCCTGGCTACGACCACCTTCAGGTAGTTGTAGACAGCAACAAGGTCTCCCCTGAGCCTCCTCTTCTCCAGGCTAAACAACCCCAGCTCCTTCAGCCTCTCATCATAAGGCTTGTGCTCGAGGCCTCTCCCCAGCCTCATTGCCCTTCTCTGGACGCATTCAAAAGTCTCAATGTTCTTCCTAAATTGAAGGGCCCAGAACTGGACACAGTACTCAAGGTGTGGCCTAACCAGTGCTGAGTACAGGGGAAGAATTACTTCCCTGCTCCTGCTGGCCACACTGTTCTTCATGCAGGCCAGGAGTCTTGCAGTTGGACACACAAACATACTTTCAGTGTTGAGATTTCTCTGCAAATTCCTGTCGATTTTACCTTCTTGCAGAGCTGAGTATTATGCATCCCTAAAAGTGTATGTCTGATGTATTTGTAATCTTTATAGTATATTGTAATATTAACATACCCTGATATACTGATTAACTCATAGAGTCACAGAATCATAGTATTGTTAGGGTTGGAAGGGATCTCAAGGATCATCTAGTTCCAACACCCCCTGCCATGGGAAAGAACATCTCACACTAGGTCAGGTTGCTCAGAGCCACATCTAGCCTGGCCTTAAAAATCTCCAGGGATGAGGCTTCCACCACCCCATGGGCAACATATTCCAGTGTCTCACCACTCTCATAGTGAAGAACTTCTTCCTAACATCCAATCTGAATCTACCCATTTCAATTTTTGTTCTATTCCCCCTAGTCCTATCACTCCCTGACACCCTAAAATGTCCCTCACCAGCTTTCTTGTAGGCCCCCTTCAGATACTGGAAGACCACAATAAGGTTTCCTTGGAACCTTCCCTTCTCCAGACTGAATAGCCCAAACTCCCTTAGTCTGTCCTCATAGGAGATAAGCTCCAGCCCTCTGATCATCCTCGTGGCCCTTCTCTGAACACCTTCCAGCACATCCAGATCTTTCCTGTACTAGTGGCTCCAGAACTGGATGCAGTACTCCAGGTGGGATCTCACCAGAGTGGAGTAGAGGGGGAGAACCATGCTCAGGATTTCAACAAAGTAATCTCTACACTCACACTACTTCCTGAAAAACTAGTGTACTTGCTCTAGTCAAGGGAATCAGTTAATTGTAAGGTAACAGTTGTAAATAGTTAATTGTGAGGTAACTGGAAGCAGAAATTATCTTATTCGTATCTGTCTACACATCTCATTCCTGAATGGGATTTCTAGGCCTTTAGCACATCATAAATAATAAATAGGCAACAATAGTAATGAATTCACTTTGCCAGACTGTGAATTCATTCTATAGCCAAGATATTTTGTGTGAAACTAACTGCCCTGAATTGCTATTTTTTCCTCTGTTGCAGCACAATGTTAAAGATGAGTTACCTCATAAATAAATTCAACTATCTTCAACATACTTTTGGAACTGCTCCTCCATGAAATCACCCTGAGAATCAGATCTTGTAGCATAAGTCCAAAAAATAAAGTTTCATTATTAGCATCTCACTCCAAAAAATACCTAATCTGTGCAATGATGGACACAAGCATTAAAGAATTGTCTGTTGGTGCTGACCATCATATGTTTTTCATCAATGTTTGCCACTCATGTGAAGAAATATAGGAGCCATAGGAGTCTTTTGCAGTTTTTGTTGTCAGGGTTGTTATTGTCTCACACTGTTTACTCTAGGGAGCAATTTAGAAAAAGAAGTATGCATTTCTAGTATTCCAATATTGTAAAACAAAAAAATCAAGATCTGCACAAAGTAAGATTCAATATATTTTCAACTGTATCTCATAGATGAATTAACAAAGGACTAACATATCTGCAATCTTTAACAAAGAAGCTTCAACTCTTTTTTTCTATACAAGAGGCAGAAGAGTTTACTCCCTTTTCTGTTTTAAAATGTGTCTCCTAATGATAAATGAATATGGCAGTGGCAAATAGGGATTTCTGATTATGCAATTTGTCTTCAGTGCCACTAGATATAACTTCCTGTTTCTATCTTCTCCACCTCTTTTCTGTTATATCAAAAATGCTATAATTTTAAATTGTTTTTTTTCTCTACAGTATCTTGAAGGTGTAAGCAAAATTAAATGCAGTGAGTATTTCAAATCTGATAAATCATCGTAATTTCAGTTTTCTAACATGTTTAATATTCAGCTTTGCACATACCAGGCTCAGACTGGAAGGCTGCAACTGAACTGGGTACAAAGCATTGATAGTTACACATACTACACAGAATTACAGACAAATCATCACCAAAAAGGAGAAGCATGAAGAGACCTGAAACACCTCCATACTATTCATGCCTGAGAATAAGTTTTAGCTAGCTAATGGTCATTGAAAAAATATGTATCATAAGCTTACAGTCCAAGCAATTTAAATGGCAGCCATTTAAAGTAAACATACTGAACACTAACAAGTGTAGAGCTCCTTCTTTGGAGATATTTAAAACCTGCCTGGATGCAT
Source organism: Colaptes auratus (assembly GCA_015227895.2). Lineage (NCBI taxonomy): Eukaryota > Metazoa > Chordata > Aves > Piciformes > Picidae > Colaptes > Colaptes auratus. Next base: position 48,706,866 of record CM037640.1, on the reverse strand, counting down.
TCCTCTGTGATTTGGTATAGGGGATCTTGCTCTGGCAGGAAAGTTGGTCTAGATGAACTTTTGAGGTCCCTACCAGCCCCTAACATTTTTGATTCTGTGAAGTGCTTTACAGCTGCCTGGCAAATATGCATAATGTGGAAAGCCACAAGTGATTTGCTTTCATTTTATTATTCAGTTTGAAGCGTTTCAATTGCTTAAAAGTTATATATTTAATATATGTACTTGATATTTAATTTTATTTGGTAATTCTATTTTTGTGACTAACAATTCAACAAGGAGATGATGTGCTATAGAGAAAGATTTCATACCCTGCCCACAGGAGAGTAACTCATCATATAATGCAAAATATTTTCTAGTATAGCAGTATTACTTCTGCTGCTTTTAATTTCATTTTCAAAGAGTTTGGGCTCTAACTCTGACTTCATATTCTTGCACTTTTTCATAGTAAGCCTTTTCTTTTTTGTTTCTTGTCATGGGAGAATTTAACTGGTGTGGCCAGAAGGAGCAGACCGTACTTCTCAGTGACACACAGTTTAAAACTTAACAAAAAGGACAGTCATTGTGGGTGGAAATTATTTGCTATTCTTATTCTACAAGGCACACAATGCACTCATGCCAGGCAAGTCTCCTGCTCCCTGCCCAGTGCAGATCAACATCCCCCAGTGCACCCCCAGGCAAGGGAACACTCTCTCTGAACCTTCAAGAGGGTGATGGCCTGGCTTCCTCACCCAGGGTGTGGTGGTAGGGCCAAACAGGCTCAACACAAACCCAGAACAAGTCCTGGCATGTCCAGGCTTCATTCCCCCTCTCCTCCTCCCTCCTGCAAGGGTCCAGGGAATGTGGGGGAAAAAAAGAACCCTGGCATCAGAAGGTCTGGTAAACAAGGGATATGTCCTCCCTTTGTGGTAAACAGGCATGTGCACTGTCCATGCATCACCTGGACTAAGCCTGTGTCTTTACCTTATACGGTCACAGTCTGGTGAAATTCTTTTCTATTGGTTGCCAGTTGGCCAAATTGATCCTTGGGCAAATTATAAAAGCAAGCCAAATTTTAGACAAGGTGTCTTGCCTTGCTTTGCCTTGCCTAAGATCCAGGAGAAGAAGCCACAAGCCTTGCAACTCAGAATCTTTGCTGTGTCTCACTTTACCCAGAAAGACAAAAGCCCTTTGCATAAGCTGCACTGAAACCATAGTCAGCATCTTCGTGTCATAAAAGCCCAGGAGCAGACAGATGTGTCTTGCCTGGCAGAAGGGACAAATCCCAAGTGAGCCAAGAGGAAGGGTTTGTAGTGGTAGGACATGAGGGAACAGCTTTAAGCTTGAGGAGGATAGATTTAGACTAGATATTAGAAAGGAATTCTTTACAGAAAGGGTGGTAAGTCACTGTAACATGTTGTCCAGGGAGGTCATGGGTGCCCTCTCCCTGGAGGTATTAAAGGCCAGGTTGGATGAGGCCTTGACCAACTTGGTGCAGTGGAGGGTGTCCTTGTCCAAGGCTGGGGGCATTTGAACTGGATGATCTTTAAGGTCCCTTTCAATCCAAACCATTCTATGAATCTATGAATTTATCAGAGCTGGGCAGACACAGTGAAGATCACATCTGTCTGAGTGGTGCTTTCATATAAGGTTTGTCTATGGATCTTCTGTGTGTATGTGGCTGAGAAACATCAAGCTTAAGAGAGAAATATTAACAAGCTTATAGCCAGTCTTCTATGTTTGGGGAATGAGAGATGAGATGAAAAGTGTGTCTTAATATAGATCTAATTAAAAAGCAGGCTTATATACATACCCCCTCTACCTCCAGAAGCTACAGAAACATTACACTTAGCTTTACTGAGCACAGAGCACACTGCTGTGAACATTATAATAATTGTCTATCAACCTGCTGCAAAGTATCAGCCATTACCAATATATCAGTCTGAGATAGTCAATAATGATGTTAGAAGTTAATACTGTCAGGGATAGCTGCAGCAAACAATGTACAAATTAAAATAGGATCTTTATTCAGCATATAGCACAGTACTAATTTTCCAGTATGGTTCATTCACTAGGAGTTACAGTTGTTACAGCCTTCTAAGTACACCAAAAGAAATCCAGCTCTTTAGCAATTTGGAGATGCCTCCTGATCTGCACCCTCCTGAACAAGGGTTGAAACATCTGACATTTCATTGCAAGATCAAATAGATTCTGAGAGTTTTTCCCTTTCATATTAAACCTTAGGGTTTTGATCTTGAAAACATGTATACAAAAAACTTTTCCATGTGTAAGAAATATAAATGTTAACACAAATTTTAGCCCATTTGCATTGAGTTTGAGAGCTCATTTTTTCCCCCCAGAAATTATGACTGAAATAGCAGAGATCATTGTAGAATTCCCTGTATTGTTATTTAAATGAAAAGACACATTTAAAAAAGGAAGAAGTTTCAAACTGACAATCAAGTTATGGTTAACAATGTATAACCCATGCTCAGAAAAATCAAGAATGCTGACATCTACTCATTAAGCTATTTTGTGCTTGAAATCCAAAGAGCAGGAATCAGAGTTCTTGGATGTTATTCACTTTTCCACCACTAACTGGGTTAATAATCTTAAACACTCAATTAAATCTCAATTAAACTCTCCATGCCTCTGTCTGTATCTGTTTGGAGGAGGAAGAATACACTCACTGTCTGCAAAGCAGGGTACAAGGACTGGTACTGAAGACCTTGGACTATCTCAGATGAAAGGCATTGTTTAAATGAAAATGTGAGTTCCCATTCATTCTTACCTTACTGACCTTCAGCATCCTGGAAAGAAAACTAAGTTGTGTGTTTGGATGTTGTTTTGGTTGTTTGGATTTTTTGTTTCTTTTTCTAAATGGTCTTTGACTTCATCAGACTTGCTCCCAGTGGGCCCTAAATTTCTTACTTAGATTACTGCTGAGCTGTAATTTGCCTAATTGTGAATAAAGCAAACAAAAATTTTTCTAACTAGATTTTAATTGTAGGTTTTCTACATATGTCTGTATGTTCACAAGCAGAGCACAGTGAGGAGAGAGATTTTGGTCTGTGTGTCTGTGTACCTGTGTGCATGTGTGTTAAACTTGGGGCCTGTGTGGATGTTTTCTCACAGTCTCACCATCACCATAGCAAGTAAGTAATTTAAAAAGTCAAGATACAGAATTAGAAACTGAGTGCACAATCTTAGATTACCTCAGAGAGTCCATTTGTTATCTACTGTTAGCTCCTATGGGTACATTCACTAAATTTATAGCCATTTCAAGGGAAATAAATACATGGTGTGACCTTGAAAATCCATTTTAAAAAAGACTTGTTCTGTAGTTGTGACTTCACTTGGCAAAACAAAAAATGGAGATATATATACATAATGTGATAGTTTAATTCTGCCATTTATGATTATCTAAAGAGATAGTTTCCAGGGATTATCTGTGGCAATCCCAATGTGATTCTAATAGCATCTCTCAGGACTGTGTGACCTGTAAAGTGCCCTGGGACATTGCAATGGTATAGGTGGCCTTGCAGTAAGCCCATAATATTAAAGGAAAATGCCCACTTAGCACTGACTTTAAGTATATTCTGAGCTGGTTAGACTATACTTGTGAGGCTAGGGTAGAGTTTGACCCCAGTTATTCCCTCTGAAAGAGTGGGAGTCTGCTGAGCAAAGGCAGTTACAAATGTATTCATTTACCACTGCAGCAGAGCTGTATTTTTCTGCCATTAGAATTCAGATTTGCTCCATGCTTTGTACAGTAATTTGACAAACTGTTACCTGACATGAACATGAGCACATTTCATCTGAGGTCCTGACACTTACTCATTTCAAAGTAGTATTCTGAAAGAAATTCCCATAATTAATATTTAATTAATCAAAATTTCAGCAATGATCCATGAGTTATCTTTAATTCTGTATACAAATGCGTCCATAGAAAGAACTAACAGTATAAAGAATGAGACAAAACTGGATCTCTGCATAAGGATGCATATGTACACATATGTGGCAGGTAACACTGCTCTCACAAACACAGGAGTCTGGCAGACACCTGAAAAGTGCTGAAGCTTGCTAGAAACTGGTAAAGATCAGCTCTGCACCTATCAGATATCAATTGCTGCCTCTGGGCCCAGAAGGTCTCACCCTGCTTTTGAGTCCTTGTGTGGGCTTGGCCCTCCAACGATTAGAAATACCTACAGTGCATCCTCAGCTTAGATACTGCTAATCAGGGTCCTGCTATGGAGACATTTTGAGTTGGTCTTCATGCAGCAAGTGACCTTGCAGTTGGATCCCCTTCCCCTAGAACGGGATGTCATCTAAGAATATTTCTGTGGTTCAACTGAGCCCTCACCTCCCATTTGGTGAGTGCATACTTTGGGTACCCTTGAGTGGGAAATGTCCCCTTTATGGGTGACTGTGCACACATTATGGTTCCTCTTTCTAGAAAGGATATTCTTTAAAGCTTAGGGTTGAAGGTTAAGGTTAAAGCTTAAGTGATTGTTTAGTGGTACGTTCCTGACAGACATCCAAACTTTTAATTTGTGTCAGAAGAAGGTCTGAATAATTTCAGCTACAATAAATCCACAATTTTTGGTGGTCATTGCTGTCTGTTTTGTGGATGCCTCTGCAACACACTATATGATACCAATGTTGCTAGAGACAAGAGGACACAGCTGCACCAGGGGAGGTTTAGGCTGGATGTTAGGACAAAATTCTTGACAGAAAGAGCAATTTGGCTACCGAGAGAGGTGATGGAATCACCATCACTGGAAGCATTTAAAAAGAGACTGGATGAGGCACTTGGTGCCATGGTTTAGTTGATTAGATGGTGTTGGGTGATAGGTTGGACTTGATGATCTCTAAAGTCTTTTCCAACCTGGTTAATTCTGTAATTACTTCCCATTTCTTTGGGATTCTTATGGCAGAAACCCTAGGAACTTGTGAGTTATCAAATAAGTACATACTGTTAACTACTCTCTTTCAATGCAGAAGAAACATAGCTGAAATGTGAAGTGCTGCACACTTTGTAATCAGAACTAATATTTCAGTAATTGTTTGCAATAAATTAGCCAGTGATGAAATAAAAACTTACAAATCCACTAAACCCACATGCCAAGCTTTCATTTCTACATGGTTACACACACACAAAGACATACACACAGACTACTGAATAAGGTTTTACACCACACAGTAAGTTTACAGCAAGTTTTATTGTGACTCATAAACATCCTTAAGAAGACACTAAAAATGGAAGAGAATTGATTCTGTGCTTTGAATTCCTTTTGCAGAACTGCTAGTTGTACTTTAACCTTGGAATAGGTATTGATTGACGTTTACCACAGGGGACTTCATTACTTCTCACTGGTATATCTGAATGTAAAATGATGCTTTCCAAATATGGAGAGACACAATTTTCTATGCAGCCATACACTCACACATTTGTCTGTGGCATAGAGGAGCACTCACATTGACCTGGTCTCCACATTGCCTGGATTAGGTAGCTCTAAAGCATGCATTGGCTTCTGTTAGGAATATTCATCTTGATTTCTTTTTCGTTGAAATTAGGATGTAAGTAGAAAAGGAGGAAGAATGGAGGTCACTTTGTCACCCAGCATGTGACTCAAATGATGCAGAGACTGAGAATGCAAAATTAATTTTAGGTTTTCTGGTCTAGGCTTGGTGCTGAAAAGCATCTCCCTCTCTGTACTCTGCTGCTTAACTAAGGTCAGGTGAGATAATCTATACAATATAAACTTCAGTCAATGAACAAGCTTAAGGAACTTCAGTGTTTAAATCAATCTTCTTCTTTCCATTAAAAAGGACATTGGTTTCATTGTGAAGATATTTATTGACCTCTGAACAGGTCTTTCCCACAAGCTGGGAATGCGTTTGAGGGAAGCAAGCTTTTTGCTTTGAAATATTGCAAGCTCACAGAGGGGTGACAATTATTTTTTTTTAAACTCTATTTGTAAATATATGAAATCTCTTTTCCCTGAAAAAAAAAAGATAAAGAATCTTGCGACTGAAGTAAATAAGATGGCAGCCGAAAACGTGTGGGCTTGCTGTTTCTAGAAAACACATTTTATCATACTCAAAAGACTTATTTCTTACAAGAACTTGTATGTGACTTATTTCACTCAAAAAAAAAATTAATAAAAATCCAGCAATTATTTAAGAATACCTACATAAATAGTCTAAGCCAGGACAAAATACTTACAGGATTACGCTCATAGACTGTAAATATTAAATCTACCAGTGAATCAGCTGTGGCAAAATTCTACAATAATCTAATTTAAACTTCATTTCAACTGAAGGTTACTGAAACAACTATGATAAATGTCTGAATGATCTACAGATCCCTCCTGCAGCAAGCCAGAATGTAGATGAAGGTTGCTACATAGAAACCGCTTTCTGCTAATCCTTTGCATTTAAACTTGCATTGAAATTCCAGCTCAGCCTCTGCCATTTATGGCTACTGTAATGATGCAGCAAAGGGAAAAGGTCTTAAATAAGTGGCTTTCAGAAACGGCAAAGACTTAAACTACTAGCTACATAAAGATTAAGCAGGTAGATTACATGGCATGAATGCAATGCACTTGTGAAATCTGGCTAATAACAATTGCCTGTAGATGACACTAGTCTCTCTTTCTCTAATTACCTAAATCTGCAAGCCTATATGGAGATCATTATGACCTGCTCCTAAAGAGAGAAATTTTTCACTGAAAAAGGGTCAGACAAAAAGAAAAGGGGTTTTATGGGTTTAGGTTTGGTTTGGGGTGGGGGTTCTGTTTGTTTGTTTATTTTTGTCATTGGGGCGTGGTTGGTTGGTTGGGTTGGGTTTGGGGGTTTTTGTTTGGTTTGGGTTGTTTTTTTTTGTGTTATTGTTCCTTTATTGTTTTTTAAAGGAAGGAAAAAAAGTTATGTTTAATTTCAATTGGAGTTAACTCACACATGAAGGAGCCAACTGGGATTTAACAGACTGGAGTCTATGTAATATATAGCAGGCGGATTTCTTCTGGCGGGTTGAAAAATCAGTTCCTGTGCTTTTAACTACTGGGAATTACCGAGCATATCATGAAAATTCCCTAAAGCAATCTCTTATGTCCAGGTGAGCTTTCTCGCTGTTTTGGAATAGTTTACAATACAATACAATACAATACAATACAATACAATACAATACACCAGGTTGGAAGAGACCTTCAAGATAATTGCATCCAACCTATCAACCAATCCAACCCACCTAAACAACTACATCATGGCACCAAGCAACCCATCCAGTCTCTTCTTAAACACCTCCAATGATGGTGACTCCACCACCTCCACGCGCAGTCCATTCCAATGGGCAATCACTCTCCCTGTATAGAACTTCCTCCTAACATCCAGTCTAAACCTCCCCTGGTGCAGCTTGAGACTGTGTCCTCTTGTTCTGGTACTGGCTGCCTGGGAGAAGAGACCAACCTCCACCTGTCCACAACCTCCCTTCAGGTAGTTGTAGAGAGCAATAAGGTCACCCCTCAGTCTCCTCTTCTCCAGGCTAAGCAACCCCAGCTCCCTCAGCCTCTCCTTATTTAAGTAAATAATAAGGATATTTTTCCAAAAAAAATATATCTTTTACATGTGACAATATTTTATTTGCATTTGTACCTAAATGTAATCTAAAGAAGTGGTCTGAAAATTTGGAAGAGATAATTTTCTCGGTAACTAAATTAGTTATATTTTGTCTAAGAGTGTAACAATGCCCCTGGCGGAGGGACTGGCCAGGGTATGAGCAGGAAGACTTCCATTAATATAAATCTAGTTTGTGTAGTAAATTCAGATTCCTTAACTGCACAGTCAAGGAAAATTTGACAGGATGTAATGCATGTATGTTTAAGCATACTTAAGAGTCTATCACCTTAGAGTCTAGCCATGTCAATTTATTGTGTCCTTTCTGACTAGGTCAGTGAAGGTGGCATGAACTTTTCAATGAAATCTACAGGAAAACTTTTTTTGGCAGCAAGGTTCCTAGCACTTATCTGTGATATATAACACAAATAGCACTAGTAAGGTACAAGAAGTATACATTACTCTTCACTTTGTTAAAAAATATATAACTTCAGAGCAAAATACCCTGATGTCTCACCTTCTGTCACACACATGTATGTGTGCTGGCTGGGTTAATCTGTTGCTTGCTCTGGACTTTTCACCAGGGAAATGAAGAGAGATATTTAAAAGGTAAGTGTGTTGATCATGAATACACATATCAGGATTTTTAAATGAATTCATTTTTCTATGCTTTTAATTACAGTCACAAACATTTTTTCCCTTCTTTTAACAAACTCACTTATTTTAGCCAATATGGAAGTTAGCCAGAGTCTGCATGTTTCTAGCTCCTGTCTGCAGATTTTCTCAGCACTCAAATGTTACCTGAATATGGAGTGTTGTATGAATAAAACCTACAATTTTTTTTTTCTGTAAGTGTTTGTGTCCCCTTGTAGCTATTTGTTTAAATGCTTAGCAGCCAATTAGAAATCTATTTCTTTGCCATCTATAATCCATTGGATGTGATATGACTATTGCTCATTTATAATCTCAAGCACTCCACATCGTTGCATTGAATAAATGATTCAGAATTGGTTTGCAATTACAAATAAACTTAATTGCTTGGAAAAAAATATTGTCTCTTATATTTTCATAGAAGCTGTCATTGGGAGCAAAGATGACAGTACTTAATGCTTTGTAGCTCATAATTTAGCAGTTTAAATGCACAGTTAAAACTTTATAGGTATCCATCAAGGCCAATAGTGCTATTCATACCCTGTGGATGCAGCATTTGAAATCTAAATCAGGGTTATAGTAATAATCAGATAGAGATAGTGATTTGCTTTAGGCCACAGCCTCCAGCTTACTGACAAACATAGAGTTCCTTACTCTAGAAACTTGAGAGACTAAAGATAGGGTAAGAGCCAGCTGTTCCATTCTTCATTTCCTTTTTCATGCTCTAGAGACTTGCTAGCCACCATAAAAGTGCTTGGTTGTTTTTTACCCTCTGGAGACTGATTTCTTATATCAATCTCTCTCAATAGAATGTGTATAAAGAAACTGGAAAAATTAGATCTTCATCAAGATTCTCCTAGGTGGCATAAGAATGTGTGTTAAAGGAGCCACAGAGTCACACAGAACCTTTACTTGTAAAAAAAGACATGAGGGTTAAGATTTAAAATATTATTATCCTTTCTGCTGTGTATTTTCTGCTTCTTTGACACTCATGATGACTTGATATGCCAGGCTAGTTGGTCTATTTTCCAGGGCCTAATATTTCTGTGATGAATACTGTAGAAAGGTTGTTGTAAAGATAGAAGTTCTTCCAATACTGAAATGTGTCCTACAGAGACCTTCCTCTTTTGCCTGCCTTTGAGGTCTGACTTTATTCTGAATGACACAGATGCCATCAAAAATTGATTCTTAGTTCCTCTTTCAAGTGCCAGCAATCTGGAACTGTCAACAACCCACATGAGAAATCATCCATTTCCAACCCCCTTTAAACTGGTCTATTTGCAAGAACAATTACTAAATAATCTCCCCGCAAAAGATCTCCCAATCTAATGAACTTCTCGTTCCTCAACAACATATCTGAAACAAGAAATACTGATGAACACACACAATGGCAATCTGGTCAATGGTTGCTTAGTCACAATCTGGCAAATGGTTGCTTAGTCTTTTCTTAAAACTCTTCAGATGTAGAAACCTCATGGTGACTCATTCGTCAACTAACTCTGACCTGATACCCCACAGACCAATCATAATCTATCTAAAATAAGGCATGCATGAAACATGTATATGGGAAAATCCATAAAAATTTGGTGGGAGGTTGGGGGTGGGGTGGGGGCTGTACTTTCAAATTTAGAAACTAACACACTTTTAAAAGAAGAATGTTCTTTTGGACAGCTTCTCTACATTGAATACACTGACCTCACCCTTATCTCTACATTTTATCTGTAAACAAAAACATATCTGTGCTCTTAAGGAAGGCTGCTTCTGCTCCATCTGAAGGGAGAAAAAGCAATTATTAACCAGTGAGAAGCAGCAGCCCTCTTCCATCAAATAACCCTGAGGGATCAAAAGAGGAGACATAAGTACAGTTATCTTGTAAAAGATAGCAACATCTCACAGTATATTGCTAGATTTGCCACTTCATATATAAAATACCTGTTTGTAAGATGTTTTTCAGTATTAACTAAAATAAACTTCATGGGATATTGTAGCTGTGTGACTGGGCAAATATAGCTCACTTACAAATTCAGAGCAGAAAGGTCATAATGAAATCACTACTCAGAAGCATGTCTTACACGTGAGACAGATAGGAATAAATTCCCTTTGTTATAAAACCTGCATATTGAACATGGAGAGTATACCCTGACATTTAACAAAATGTTTCTATTCTTCTCTACTGTGCATACTTAACATAGCTTAATCTCATGAATATATAATTTATTATTTTCCAGTGGCAATAGCAGAATGGAGAACACAAAAACTATTCTAAAGATCAGAAATGTGAAAGGTAAGACTGCAACTTTAGATACATATACAATACAATACAATACACCAGGTTGAAAGAGACCTTCTGTTTTGCCCAGAAAAATCAGAATTTGCAAAAATTGTGAATGAAAATAAAAAATAAATCTCTAAAAATGATCACATGATTCAAAGCACAGAGCAAAATGCACTTAATTCAGGATGAAGTTTAAGCACTCAGGATGCAATATGTATATATTCGGGGTTCATGTTTAAATTGACAGATTGCATCTTCTGAATGTGATTCGACTGTTTACATACTGGAATGATCACAGAAGTAATTCATCTTCCAATGAAATATGGAAGACTGCACTTATCATCCAATACAGCAAAATAGACAATTTCTGCTCTCACAATGAGTTCTAAAAATCTTATTAAAAAAAAAAAAAGGAGAAAAATTGCAAATATAATTTTTCTGAAAAACTAATATAAAACCTGTTACTGGGAATATTGCTCAATTCACTTATACAATAAAATAAAATACAATACAGCAGGTTGAAAGAGACCTTCAAGATCATCACATCCAGCCCATCAACCAATCCAACTCACCTAAACAACTAAACCATGCAGCCAAGCACCCCATCAAGTCTCCTCCTGAACACCTCCAATGAAGGTGACTCCACCACCTCCCCGGGCAGTCCATTCCAATGGGCAATCACTCTCTCTGTATAGAACTTCTTCCTAACATCCAGCCTAAACCTGCCCTGGTGCAACCTGAGACTGTGTCCTCTTGTTATCCTAAACAAAGGTGACCACAGGAAAGATAAAGAAAAACAGATGCAATTCAGTAATGCAAGCTGCCCTTTTTTTTCATGCCAACAACATTAAAGAAATGGAGATGTTGAAAAATGTAGAAGCTACCCAAACATTTGTTTTAATATCAATTCAGTGCCATAATACCTCTAAGTATTTCTCAGGAAAGAAAGCAAATGGAAACCACACCGAAACATATTTTCTAATGTAGATGAATTAAAATGTAGTACCACTACCCCATAAATATTGTGCACATGTAAGGTATTACTTGTCTGAAAAATAAGACCAATGCACAGAATAAATTATGTACTCCTTAAATACAGAAACAACATTTTCAATACAGCACTTCATAGAAAAAGATTAGACAATATAGAAGAGAGAGTCAATGGTATGGTGTAAGAGAACACTACTCTTCTACCTGCTGTAAGTTATATATTTCAGCCCACTTTTAATTATAGAAATCTAAATTTCCTTCATGTTCTTTTCATATTCCTCCTCCCCCTACCCCCCCTTTATTTTTGTTGGATCGGTTTCGATTTTGTTTTGTTTGGGTTTTGGTTGGTTGGTTTCTTGTTTTGTTCTGTTCTGTTTGTTGCTTTGTTTGGTTTGGCTTATGATTTTTTGGAGTTTGTTCTCTTTGGTTTTTCGTGTAGCCTTTGATTTGTCAAGATGCATCTAGGGTTTGTATTGGCTATTATTTCTTGTTTAGGAACACCATAGTTTTCAAGCTGTGGTTTTGATGTTTGGGGTTGAATTTGTTTAGAATTTCTGAATTGTTTTTTTGCTTTCTTAGTTTCCTTGTATGATTTATGCCTGCTAGTTGTTTTTTTTTTTCAGAGTTAGTCCAGATTTAATTCTAGGATAGGATAGGATAGGATAGGATAGGATAGGATAGGATAGGATAGGATAGGATAGGATAGGATAGGATAGGATAAGATAGGAATAGAATAGGATAGGATAGAATAGAATAGAATGTGAATAGAATAGAATAGAATAGAATAGAATAGAATAGAATAGAATAGAATAGAATAGAATAGAATAGAATAGAATATGAATAGACTATTTCTGTTGGAACGGATGTGCAACAATTATTTAGTCAACTGCCTGACCAGTTCAGGGCTGACCAAATGTTAAAGCATGCTGTTAAAAGCATTATCTTTGGGGCATCAACCACCTATCTAGGAAGCCTGTTCCAGTGTTTGCCCACCTTCTTGGTATAGAAATGCTTCCTAATGTCTGGTCTAAACCTCCTCTGGAGAAGCTTTCAGCCATTGCCCCATGTCCTGTCACTATGTCCCAAGAAGAAAAGACTAGGACCTCCCTCTAAGCTTCTCACTTCAGGAAGTTGTAAAGAGTATTCTCTTACACATTTTACTATTTGTCCATAGGGTTGTACAGAATGCTAGGGTTTTTTTTTTCATTACTTTGTGGACTTTTTACAAAAGCAGCAGCAACAACAAAAGCTCCAAACAACAACAAAGCAAAATCGCAAATCATACAACAGCACCAACTGCAAAATCCAAACAAACAGAAAACCACTAGCAGAGGTAGCAGGGTTCTGCAGATTCAAAATGGTAGAAAATGCCTAGCATAGACTACATTCAATGCTGTGTGAGGAGAAAGCAGAAGAGTTGTGAACAATTTAAGCCTCCCTTAAGTGTCAGAAAAGGCTGATCTAGGATTTCATAAACAAACTGACCTTGTGCTGTCCTCTGCATCAGAGTGAACTTCACCCTATAGTAATAATGGCAGTAGTAACAACAGCAATTGCAAGCAGTGCTATTGGACTGCAACCAGCCAGGACAATTTCAGGACAGCTACTATACAGCTCAAATCACTGAGCAAGCAGATGCTGAGCAGGCTACTATTATATCATTCAGTTGCTGACAAAGAAAATCTTCTGGGCATCACCAGGGCACCCAATCACTGCAGAAAAGCTGCTTAAAACAGAAGCTATCATGATTTACTCAAAAAAAAAAACCCACCCCAAAACAAAACAAAATAAAACAAAAAGCTCTAACCCAAAACCAAAACAGGGAACAGCAGGGAACACGGTGCACTTTGTATAGGCAATGCTGCAGAGTTCTTCAGGATATATAGTAGCAACAGAAGGATCAAGATGAGGGTTGAAATACCATCTTAGAAAAGCTGTTTGATTTATTCTTGCTGAGGATTTGTAAGAAGCTTGAATGCTTAAATCTGTGGCTAGTCTGTACAAGGGAGATTGAGATTTGTTTTGGTTTGGTTTTGTTTTGCAGTGTGAAACATACAGGGTGTGAAATTATATATTGATATGCAGATACATGGATGTTTACAATGCAAATATATAGAAAGGAAAATAAAGGCATTTTCTGAAGCTAATCCTATTGACTTGCTCAATGATATGCAAGCAAGCATATCTTTCAGATTGAGTCCATTTGTATGAAAAATTTCTGTTTCTGCCTCTTCATTTGTGAATCCATCATCTTATACAGATGTCTGAATTGAGGACATTTCTGGGAAACCAAATACTGCTCTATGAAAACTATGAAAACTTATCCAAATATTGTCTTAATCTACAGATGATTCCTCAAGTCAAACAGGGACTTGAAAGCTTCTTTTGTTGTCTTTGAAAGAATTTAGACTGTGAAGGATTTCCACAACCCAATTTTTTCTTTGTTCCATGGGAAATATGGTACTTGAGTGTCTTGCTAGTTCAAATCTTCTGTGTTTATTTGAGTTAAATATCTACTATTTGTAATTTATCTTTTATATTTATGCCAAGCACATGAAATTGCAGCTACCATACTAAGTCACAAGTCCTACAAGAATATAAATGCACATATGGAGGTGAAAATTTATTTCAAAACTGGGGCAAAATTCTACAGGGAATTGGGTCTTGAAGAGTCTTCCTATCAAATTTTCCCATTTGATGATTGCTGTATGCATAGAATTTTATATCTTTTATTTCACAATAAATGCTGACACATATATGTGTACATATATAGGTGAATAGGATAGGATAGGATAGGATAGGATAGGATAGGATAGGATAGGATAGGATAGAATAGAATAGAATAGAATAGAATAGAATAGAATAGAATAGAATAGAAGAATAGAATAGACCAGGTTGGAAGAGACCTTTGAGATCGAGTCCAACCCATCATCCAACACTATCTAATTAATCACTATCTAATCATATATATATGTAATGTATATATATATGAATGTGTATTGAAAGAACATAAAATACTTCCTGTTTGCATTCTGATATTTCACTGGCAGATCATCAAGGTCTCTGACTGCATGGCAATAGGAAGCTACAGGAAGCAAAATGGGATAAAATAAAACTGGTCACAGGCCAGTTTTCAGTAACCATCTAACCAGGAAAATAAAGATTTTGACTTACAAAACTGTAACTTGCTGGAGGGGCTTGGACACAAGGAGGTTGTGAAGAGCTCTTTGTGGAGAGCAAGCATGACTCTTACAAATACAGTAGTTAATGTAGTCATTAGGGTTTAGCCAATCTCAGTAAATTCCCATTAATAAAATATTAGTTTTATGGGAAGATTATTTCTAAACCAAATCCGGGGGCAGAATTTCTATTCTGAAATGGATGTTTATTTTTAGGCAATGATAGTATTTGGAATACTTTAAATGGACTATCTGCAAACAGAAACCCTGGCCTTGATGAGTTTCCATCAAAAAAAATTACATAGGAATATGTGAAAGTGTAGTTGGTGATTACTACCACACTGATGGTGATTAGCATTTGAAAATTGCACTGAAAATGGTGAAAGTTTCCATTAATTGTTAAAATTATATGCTTTTCATAAATGCTTTTTTTAAAGCAAATTAATTTTCATAGAATGGATGTGAGGTATTCTTACAGAAAAGAAAAAAATCAGAAGTAAAATCAAACTTTAAAAGGAGAAAATTTTACTTTTAGAATGAAGTATCAACATTATTACATTGTTTACATTAGTCTTAATTGAGAGCAAATGTGAAATGAAATTAAGAGCATGTTGCCAACATGCTCAAGTGGAAATTCAGCAGCAACTACTAGAAGATTTTTTCTATCTGCATAAGTGTGACATGTCCTCCCATGACATGTATTGAGCTCTCTCCAGGGAGCTGAGACTACAGTAAGCTTTTCTGGCATGAGTTTTAGCTGGGAACGAGATTTCCCCCCACAACTAGCTGACATAGTTGTGTTCACAGAACATTATAGCACAGGCTTGCCTTTATTCATGACACATAAGGCTAAAAGCATGCATAAGTCTGATGCCTTTGATTTCAAGACCTTTAAGACCGTGTCTATGTTCTCAATAGTATTTTGTTTACAGACACTTCATTAGGCCCTGGTTCAAGAGTGAGTCTCTGAAGGACTTCAGAAATAAAGTATTTACAAAATGTGTAGAGCAACTTGCAGGAATTTATGAACCTGAGAAAAGAGTCATACAAAAAAATCAGGAGGGAGAGAGGATTTTACAATCTACAAAATCCAACAGATGTAGCCATTTTAGGTGCCCACACAATTTGTACCGGTGTAAAAGAAATAGTTTTCTGCTTTAATAAATGCTTTGGGGAATATCTTGCAAAAAAAGTTCTTATCCCTTTTAATTTGAAAGCAGCCTACCCCTCTTAATTACTGTATTCAGGCAGTCACGTACAGTGTGTAAGAGTTGCAGCCGATGAAGTCATGGAATGCTTTAGATCAGAGCAGGCAAGAAGGATTTTTAAAAGGTAATGTGTTTTGGCTTTTTAATTTTACTTGTATTGCTCTACAAGAATAAAAGAAATGCACAAGAGGAATGAAAGACTCTGAAAATCCACCTTAATTAATAAAAACCAGGTAAACATATTATTTAGAGTTTGTACTTCTTGGATTAAATACATTTATTTAGTAACTTAAATTGCAAGAAATATACCAAACACATTTTCATTTTCAGTACCTCTTCTCAGATGAAAAATTAATCAAACAAAATTAACAATCATCAAAGTAATTTAAAAATCAGTCAGAAAATGAAGACACCTTTGCACTAGGATATGAAGGCTTTTGCTTGCTATGAAATATTATAGATGCATTATTTCATGCTGCTTCTTACATTTCAAGGAAAGATTCTGCTGAAGTATTTCTTGCATTCTGTTCAAATAAGTATCTGCATTTATTATTTTTTTTTGCCATTAAAATATTGTCTGGTGAGTGATACATGGGTTGGTTTAGCTTTTTTGTTGTTTAAAGAAAAAAGTATAGTGTAACTTAAGGATACCAATTAGACCTCAACATCATTGGTATGAAAGGATATAGGAATACAGGATATCATTCAAGTCAAATGATGGCCATAATTTTATGTGTGTATTGACACAATATGTAGAACTTCAACCAGGAAGTGGAAGAGAAGTAACAAGCATACACAGAAAAGAAAATGTAAAACGTCTTTTGCATAATGGCTTCATGTAGGAGGCATGATGTAAATGAAACAGCAGTTTCACTGTTTGTCTTTTTAAAGCATGGAATAGAAATGGTAAGTTGTGGTCCACATGCTGAATACCAGTCAAACATTACATGAACTTCTTAACATTTACTCCAGGAGTTGCTTACTATGCTTGACTTGGGTCACGGTCCTGTTTCAGAGAAGCTGCTCCTGATTTGACACGCTGTGTATCAGCTGAAGTGAGATCTATATCTAGTGAGACTAACAATACAGCTTAGTGCTAGCTGCAATTTTTCACAGATAAGTATCCTTTCACAATATGCTAGGTTAACCAGATGGAGCACACTGATTTCTTTCAAAATTATTGTTGAAAACTTTTTAACTTAGGGGGAAACAGGAAAAAGCAAATTACATATTGTATATAAAGATGTATATCTACATTATTTCTGTTGGCAGATAGACTTAAGAAAAGTCTAGTTCCATGGTCACCTTCCAGTCAAATAGTTCTGTTCATGACACTTATATTGCCACCTTCCTCTCCCATCAATGTACATGATGCTGCTAATGGCATGTGACAGATGCCTCAAGAAGCATTTCTCTTGTGACAGGTACATCATCCATTGACACTTTACTCCAGAGTTCCTCTAGAGTGGACAGAAAACACTCGGTAATTTCAGCAGAAATACCCCTCAAGAGATCATCAAAGATCAAATATATTCATTCCACCCATCTTGGTTAACCCACAGAGGGACACCTTGCACCCTAGAAATGGTTGATAAGTTTAGCTTCTGACAAGCTGTGAGCTCAAATGTTCACATGAGGAACTGTGTTTTGATTAGGCTAATTTGTAGCTGTCAGTCTGGATAATTATATAGTTTGGAGATCACTGGCAGAAGAAACAAAAATCAAAATTCATTTTCACCAGAATATAGGAACTGGACAAACAGAAAATCTTGGCTTGAACATGTTATTCACAGTGAGGGTCAGCAGGGCTCTGGGCCACCTGATCTAATTGAGAATGGCCCTGCTAACTTCAGAGAAGGTCGGACTAGATAACCTTTGGAGATCCCTTCCAACCCAGACCATTCTGTGATTCTATGATCCTATGAACACTTTACAGTAAGCAGACTACAAGTTTTTAGACAGATGAGAGTACAAACCCCCCTTTTGACTAATGATAAAAGACTCTGGTTAGCTTTTCTGTGGTTTGAACTGATATATTAGTTAAGGTAACATTGGCAAATCTCTGAATGTGGAAGCAGCTCCATCCTTCCAAGCTCTAGTAATGAAATGGCTGCCTTTTACCCTCACTCAGAATTCATACCTATATATTGCATGTTTTGTGTCTAGGGTTCTGGTAGGTTTATAGTATGTGACAGAATATAATCAATACAGATTTCATGATACATCATTAATATATGTAAATAATACTGGTCTTAATATAACACAACATAAAATTTAATACATTATTAATATCTCTGATTCACAGCTGGGGATTACCTTGATCCTTCCTCATCCCTGGAGAGTCAAGAAATTCTATATAGTGAAAGCCTTATATGCCCTGTATTAATAAAGTGAAACTTCTTAGCATTCCCAAGAGCTTTACAGTGAAATGTTATACCTAGTCAGAGTGCCAGTAAAGAAACTTTATAGGAGATGTGGGGTTTTTTTAAGAAGAGTTTATGGATATTTCTCATAGAATCTGTTAGAAAGAATTCCACAGATTACTTCAAAACATTAAAACTACCTCTGCCTTTCTATGCAGCTATGGGGAGTTGGATTTTTTTTTTTTTAATTGGATATACCTTCTCTAGATTAGTTAGCAAGTCAGAAGGGAAATTGACATGTCATCAGTTCATCCGCTTTGCAGTTGAAGGAAATTACTGTCTTAGTGTACATTCCTGCTGCAATGGGAAGTGTCTCGTTGCAAGGTGAGGTTCTAATGCCTAATAATACTGTAGCAACTGATGCTGTGGTTAAGAGCAAAAATGATGACAAAGGAAAAAGCTAGTCCTAAGACTCTTGTGCTTTTAACTGAGCAATATGCTCTGTCTGTGTGACTGATTCTGTCATGATGGAGAAACAAAAATGTTTGAAGACATAGCATCTGCTACAGAGACCCTTTTTAAAACCTCAGAAGTGTCATCATATACAGTTTACTGTTCCTATAAAATTAAATTTCATTGCCCTTGTTGGCAAAGGGTGTTGGTGAATTCAGAACAGACTTTTTGTGAGCTGTTCAGGTCCTCATAAAGCAGTCCAGAAAGTTCAGACTTGCACAAGTTCATCTGCAAACATGTTTGGATTGTTAAAAGATAGTTTTTGATACTATATTCAGACAATGCAGTTAATGTATTAATAATGTGCTGGAATCTATAGTGGCTAATGTAGTTTCTGCACTTCTGCTCACAAGGCAAAAATTGTCTGAATTTGAAAAAGGTAGAATCTTTCCAGTAAAAGCATGACTGAAAAGGTGTATAGTTCTGAATTTATATTTACTTATCAGTCAATAATTAAACCACTTTTAAAAAGAAAAGGAGAAAAAGGCATCTTAAGAAATTGAGCCAGATATCATCAAGTAAAGAAAAAACAGCTAGAAGAGGTCCTTTAACTTCAAATATCAAATAGCTAGTCAGCTAGTTTAAACCCTCTTCCACAACAGCCCCCTAGCAGATGATGCTCCCCAGGACCTCTGAGTCTTGCCTCCTCTTTCAGTGTATAGCACAAATATTTCTGCACTTGCAGGATGAATTAGACCTGGCTGAAAAAATAATCCAAAACCAAAGAGGTTATTTTTCAAGAGAATCATTTACCCTATCATTTCCACCGTGGGTAAGTAAGCCTGTGAACAAAGCTGGTGAAAAAAGCCAGGGTCAGAGCAGACACTTTTACACTGCTGAAAGAAAACTAGCTTCTAACGGTGATCTATGGCAACTTATTTCAGGTATGAAGGCAGCCCCTTGGTCTCCAACTTTTGGTGATCTTTCCTAACCTATTCCTTTTTTTTTTTTTTCTTTCCCCTCCCCCCCCCCCCCCAGGATCTGTCCATGATTCTTCTATTGAAAAGTGAAACACTTTCTTCTTCATTTTCTGATGCCTTTAGTTTCAGCCACCAATGAAACACAAGTAGTAGAACTGGCATCCTGTGCTCACATGAAACAGACCGCCTTATAAACTGGAAATTTGACTCTCATTATTGCAATGTAGTGAATAATAGGTGAACATGGACCAGAAACTCAGTACTATTGTGGCGGTTTTAGGCTATGCCTTTGAAATTTAGTCACAGATTTTGAGCAGAAAAGTAGAAAAATATAAATAAATCACTATTGGGTGGAAAAAGAAAAAACAACGATTATTCTAAAGAAATTAATTGGATAAATGAATAGAATAGAATAGAATAGAATAGAATAGAATAGAATAGAATAGAATAGAATAGACCAGGTTGGAAGAGACCTTCAAGATCATCATGTCCAACCTATCATCCAACACCACCTAATCAAGTAAACCATGCAGCCAAGCACCCAATCAGGTCTCCTCCTGAACACCTATAGTGATGGTGACTCTAGCACCTCCTCGGGCAGACCATTCCTATGGGCAATCACTCTCTCTGTGTAGAACTTCCTCCTAACCTCCAGCCTAAACCTCCCCTGGTGCAGCTTGAGACTGTGTCCTCTTGTTCTGGTACTGGTTGCTTGGGAGAAGAGACCAATCTCTGCCTGTCTACAACCTTCCTTAAGGTAGCAGTAGAGAGCAATAAGGTCACCCCTGAGTCTCCTCTTCTCCAGGCTAAGCAACCCCAGCTCCCTCAGCCTCTCCTCATAGGGCTTGTGTTCCAAGCCCCTTACCAACTTTGTTGCCCTTCACTGGACACACTCCAGCAAGTCAACATCCTTCCTAAACTGAGGGGCCCAGAACTGGACACAGTACTCAAGGTGTGGCCTAACCAGTGCTGAGTAGAGGGCCAGAATGACCTCCCTGCTCCTGCTGGCCGTACTGTTTCTGATGCAGGCCAGGAATAAAACAACCTGTGCCACAACAGATCTGTCTCTTCTCTTCTGATCTCTGAAGCTGCTTTTGCTTTGGTCAGGAGAGATAATCTGCTTGTTGGCTGGCCTTGGCTATGTCTACCCCTGTTTTTCTCTCTCTGTTCCTTTCTCTCTTGAGACAGGGGGGTAAAGAGGGGGTGGGGGGTGGGTGCAGTGGAATGGCTTCCCTGGTCTCTGACCAGGGGAATTTTCATATTGCTTGCTAATTGTAAATATCTGTATGATGTTGTAAATACTGTATATTTTGTACATATTCATTGCATTCCATTGTGGAGTGTAGATTTTGCTAGTAAATACAGCTGAATTTGTTTCTAACTGAGTTGGTCTGGCAAAGTTAATGCTGGGGCGAAACTTAAACCTACCACAACTATGAATACTGACATATTTTGTTTTAGGGAAACCAGTTAGATGTTAGATGGGATTTCTTTTCCTAGTCTGACACAGTGTGATTGAGTCTTCTGCATTCAAATGAAGAAATTCAGACACATGATAAATAAAAAAAAAACCCACATTGTAAATTATTAGTCTTATCAGCAACCCTTTTCTAGAAAAATAATGATGGAGAAATGAATGGGAGAGCAACTTTCTAACCTTTTATCCATATCTCATTTTTTTGGCACTTAGGAATATCAGAAGAAGCAATGCTGATAATTCTTAGCTCTTTGTCACTTTAGCTAATTTCAAACTCTACAATGGCTTTGCTTTCATTGTTGAAGCAAGGTATACAGGGAATGTACCACTGGTATAGCTGAGAAAAGAGAAATCTTTCAGGCCCTTTCTATCTGAAAGAGGTAGCAAACTTCAGTCTAAACACAGGCTGACAACATTTGTTCTGAGTTTAAACTTAATTATGTGCGTTTGGGTTTTCTTAGTGCTTGACTAAGCTTTTGACAACTTGTGAAGTGGTATGTGAGTACTGCTGAAACTGAGAACAAGATGTTGTTTTATAAATATACTTGGCAGAGAAAAAGAGGAGTTCATAGTGAAAATTAGCTTGTAAAGATTCAAGAACCAGGGTATGTGAAGTAAACTGAGTTTTGGCAAGCCCATTCAAATAAATTTGCCTAGCATATAAGCCTGAGGGAAGACTAAGTTTTTCCATTCACCCATCATTCATTCTCCTGCTCTCATTTCAGCTTCCAAGCTCTGTTCTTCCCCCAGGGAAAGTGCCGCTTACTGTGATTTAGCTGGGAAAAATGGCTTTGGATCTTACACAAATCCAGAAATGCAATATCAGGCCATCACTCCTAAGCTCTCTGAGTCACCACAGGCCTAGCCAGCTCCTGGGTACAACTGTGCTTCTCTGTTAAAATGGAAAAAAGGGACAGTGAGTTGCTAAGGGAGATAAGTAAGCTTTTGACTTTGGCTCTAGGGTACACTACTAACCCCAAAAAGAACTATGAGCTCTTAAACTGATCAAGAATAACTGCAAGATATTGGAGGCAAGTTCCTCAAGGAAGTTCCCATGGTTACAAGAGAAAATAGGTTGTAGCAAGGGAAATTCCATTAGATATAAATAAAAAAATAAATCACAGTGGGAGTTGTTAAACACTGTAGCAGGTTTTCCAGAGAGGCTAGGAAATACACCTGAGCAACCTGATCTTTAACTTCATAATTATCCCCACTTATGGCACATATGCCAGGGACCAGCAAGATCAGACACTGCACCATAAGAGAAAGGGACCCTGGAGCTGAGGTATGCAGTAGACTACATCAGATATGCACATCTGCAGATGTCTTACCCCTTAATCAAAGACAAATTAGGAATCAAACATCGTTCCTTTGAGATGTGATAATGGTACCTGTTCTCTTCCAATTTTAGCATAATGATATGTTTCTTGCCATCCCAAGGTCCCTGGAAAAAGGCTTGGACCAGGAATTGTTTCCTTTAAGTTGTCTCACTGGTATTAAATCTTGCATCAAAGGAGTGATACAAAATAGAGAGCACTCCATGCAAGTCCTGAAGTCCTGCAACCAGACATTTTCACTTCTTCTGTCTTGCATTTCCACTGGTTTTGTTTTTTT